>OZ038453.1:3417276-3583945 GCA_964036195.1 Sphaerolaimus hirsutus | reverse complement strand
ATAATTACACATTGCCTCAAAGTACTTTTAAAGCAATTTGAAACTTATATTGAAATATTTCAGCAACAAACATTCACCCAGAATTTCACCACTAGCCCGAGGCTATCGGATGACTAAAAATGAACCCGCTGTCTGCAATGCAGAGTTGATAAAAGTATTTAGCCAACTTTTGTGTAAATGTAAATTATTTATTTTTACCCACCCCAGAGTGCAGAAAAGTAAAATAACTTTTCAGTTTTACTTTGAGGAAGTGTGAGTAAAATACTCTTTTCCTAGAAAAACCTAACAGTCAGTATTTTTTTTGAAATATTACCCCAATTTTCACTCTAATTTCGCTCTAATCACTAATTTTCATACATTTTGACGTTCAAATGTAAGTACTCGCAAGGTCATGAGCTTTTGCCAATTTTCATAGAAAATGTAAAGGTAAATAAATATTTTACCTCTCTTGAAAAGTGTGAAAACTGTTCACTCACTGAATGTCACTTAATGTGTAGAATTCACACGGCAAAACTGAAAATGGAAACATATTTTTCTGTCGGATTTGAAATTTCATTTATTGAAATATGTATGCCCACTTGTAAAATTATGTTTTATGTTTTTCATTTTTAATATTATCAAAATATTATCTTAGAGTACCAATCTTTAGACCAGGTACCTATATTTGTTGGGAACATGTTGTAAAATGTACAGGTATTTTTGCTAAATTAAAATCAGTTCTAAATACCCAACACACATGGATTTTCGAACTAAATCTAAATAAGTTTTTGCTACTCTGTTGATCTACCAGAACAGAATAGACAGAGCAATAAAATAATATTAGAAAATTACCTATGTTGTTTTATGTCGTTTTTGTAATGTTAGCATCATTGTTGACAATCAAATTAACACTTTTATTGGTGAAAATTTTATGGCGTTGGGTATGAATCACATTTTTAAATTATTCTTGTTTCTTCGTGCTTCGTTTCCACCAGAACTCATAATTATGGCATACCGTATCACCTCGAAATACCCCCATGGGGGTTTATTATTTCGCCAGCAAAATTTGAGGGGGGTTAATTCGAGGGGGGTTTTATTATTTCGTCAGAAATTTTACTTAAATTCATAGTAGAAAATACGCTTTTTCACACACAAAAATGGTAATAAACGCGAGAAATAGTAGTAGTATTGGGGCTATAGATGTACATCTGTACACAAATGAGCGTATAAGTGTATCTGCAATGCAATTAGTAGTAATACCTAAGTACATCATGTACATCGCATACATGATGTACATCATTCTGGAGGGGGGGTATTTCGAGGGGGGATTATTTCCCCAGCCCATTTTGAGGGGGGGGGGGTTAATTCGAGGGGGGGTTAATTCAAGGGGGGATAATTCGAGGTAATATGGTATCTGTGCGCTACCAATCACTATGGAAAAAACCCCGCACCGGTAATTACGGCTAGTGATAGAAAAAGCGCCAGACTTTTGGCGCCAAGCGCCAAAAGCGCCATGGCGCTTTTCTGACCCCGAGCGCCAAGCGCCAATGGCGCCAGCGCCAAAAAAAATTTTCTGCAATTCGTTTGTATTATAATAAATTCGTAGCTGTGACATACCGTTGATGTCGCAGTAGTCGATAGTAAATACTTTTACCATTAAAGTTCAATCAACCACTACAATGTTTCTTACATCGTTAAAATCCCGAGGGATACACCTATTTTTCAGCCAAACAGCCATACGTACGTTGATAGGTCCTAAATATTATATCTCATTTAGTCATGTTTATTTCCAGTTATGAGTCTGTAAATACCTATTCTATACACGATCCTTTACTCCCGACGAAATAATAAATCCCTCCCTCGAAACACCCCCTAACGGTATTTCGAGGAAATACAGTACCGTATTTCCTCGAAATACCCCCCCCCCCCCCTCGAAATACCCCCCCCCCCCCCTCGTTTGACCCCCCCCCCCTCTCGAGACCACTATGAAACAATCACCCCCCCCCCTCGAAATATCCCCCCCCCAAATTGAGTGTAAAGAGAACGTACATCACAAATATGGCAGTTTGTGTTCTGCGTAGTGCAGAACACAAACTGCAGTATTTGTCATGTACGTTCATTTTACACTCAATCTGGGGGGGTATTTCGAGGGGGGGGTGATTGTTTCATAGTGGTCTCGAGAAGGGGGGGTCAAACGAGGGGGGGGGGGGGGGTATTTCGAGGGGGGGGGGTATTTCGAGGAAATACGGTAAATACTTCAAAGTTATGAATACTTCCTATATATATTTACTGTCCTTTAACAACTCAATTTACAGAACCCGATAAAAGGCCCAAATTTAGAATGCAACATTAAATACCACCAAATTTACATAATTACATGTCAAAAAATTGCAACAAATTGCCAATTTCCATCAAATTTTTAATCACCATTTCAATGGCAAAACTGCCTGACCCCCAAGAATTTTCTGAAACGATGAAAAAGTGCTATCCAAAGTGTCATATGACATCCAGCCCTACGCCACTTTTCACCCGTGTCAATATAAATTTCAGCATGAATGATGTCTTAATGATAGCCACTGGAGTTTCGGTGTTCGGTGTGTACGCATTACAGTGTGTTTCATTGGACTTTGAGATGATTTTTTTTTTACAATTCCGCAAGTGACCAGAAAAGTGGCAAGTGTTAAGTGAAGTTAAAAGTGGCAAGTCAAGTGACAAGTAAACTTATACCCCAGTGGTAACTCAATCTTTTGATAATGAAAATACGTGTCAGTTATATCTAAGTTGACGTGACACTTGTACCGCCCCAATTATTATGTACTAACCCCTCGGATATTTATTCTCATTAGATCAATTGCGGAATTGACCCATAACTTAATGTTTTTTTTGTTTGTTTTTTACTTTTTGTAGGTATTTATCTTTTTTTCTCACAAAATGCACCTAGTGTATCCCGACCGATATTAAAATACTTATTCGCATTCTTGAAAACTAAAGTGAACCATCCTGTATGTATGGACACCAGGCGCCAATCCTACACCCTGATAAGTCAAGTTGCATGTCAAGTTGCATGTCAAGTGTCAACTAAAGTTTCGCATATTTGACACAATTTTCCCCGCGCATTGGAATCTTCATTTCGGTATTCGCCATGAAATTGAATGTTGCGCGGCACTGTATTGTAAAGTTCAAACTTTGCAACACGGTAACTTTTCAGAAATTCTCACCAAAGATAGTAACACAGTTCAATATTCCTAACAAGAAACCATGCAAGACTTTCAGAGCTCAAGGACAGTGAAAAAGTCAAAGACCTGGGGGCAGTCCCAAGCCCTGTAAAGTGTAAAGTAAAGTGTCAAATGTAAAGTCAAATGCAAAGTTAAGTGTGAAATGTAAAGTCAAATGCAAAGTAAACTGCCAATAGTCATGCAAAGTTCAGTAATAAAAACGTTTCTTTTTTGTTTTGATTGACACTTTACTTTGCATTTGACTTTACATTTGACACTTTACTTTATACTTTACAGGGCTTGGGACTGCCCCCAGTTGACATTTTAGTTGACACTTAAAAGTTACCTTAAATTTGTCACTTGACACGGCGCGGGATAAGTTCCCATCCCCAATCCACCAAAATTTCACCATACCAAAGCCCCTTTACAGAGAAAAAGGCACCCACTAACAAATTTAACTATTTCACATTGCATAGCCAACATGAAGCGAGCGACATTATTTACCGTAACCCGTAGATATTGAATTTAATGATGATAATCGTATCAAAATTTAGGATGGCACTTTCATTTCGAAGATGTCACGCGGCGTGCGGGCGAAAAATCGAATTGAAAAATGTTAGTCTAATTTTGGGCATTTTTTGTGGTCGCCGATAAAATCGAGTGGTAGAAAATCAAGTTTTGGATACTGAAGTTTGTAGATTCCTCCCGTCAAAATTGGCAGATCGTTCTAATGTGAGCTATCGTATATCCTTGAATAAGTCCTCCCCTTTGAATAACATCCACCGTTGAATAACTCCCACCTGTTGGCCAGCTGGGAAAAAATAACTCCTCCCCTTGAATAACTCCCCCTCCTAAATAACTCCCCCTCTGGGTATTTGATATGTTTATCCACACTAGGGTGTCAAAAACAATTTTTACAGAAAATGGAAAACGGAAAGGTAAAACTTTTTCACTTTACGGAAAATGGAAAACGGAAAGGTAAAAAAAAATTTCTGCCGGAAAACGGAAAAAGGAAAGCGAAATTTTCACGGAAACGAAAAAAATAAAGTGAAATTTGCACGGTAATAGACAAATTTGCAGAAGGAAAACCTGCATGCAGGTTTGCCTGTTTGGCTTTGATTGTGGTAGCTGTACATTCTGCAACTATGGATCATGCCTGTAACTTCACTTGTAGTTCAAGCTTAACTGAACCAACAAAAGATCATCAAAAGGTAGCAAAAATACACTACAACAACAATAAGAATTTAGCAAAAGTTAACTTTGATGTAACTGAACAGTAAAAAGTATACAGCGGACTGCAAAGTATGTGTCCAAAATTACTTTGTGTTTTTTTACAGATTTGGATACAGATAAAAATTATGAATGGCAGAAGAACCTGGTAGTTAAGAACACCATAGTGGAAAAAGATAAATACAGATTGAAAAAAAACAATGGAAAAATGCCAGAAAACCAAACATCGAGCCAGAAAATGGAAAAATGGCCTGGAAAAATGGAAACGGAAAGGTAAAAAATTTTCAGCTGCCAGAAAACGGAAAACGGAAAGGTAAAAATTTTTTGGCTACCGGAAAACGGAAAACAGAAAGGTAAAAATTTTTCGGCTGCCGGAAAACGGAAAACGGAAAGGTAAAAAATTTTCCTGCGGAAAGGCGGAAACGGAAAACGGAAACGGAAAACGGAAACGGAAATTTGACACCCTAATCCACACCGTGTATTTGAATGATTCAGATGCTGATGAACACTAATTTTAGCATAAAAACCTCGTTTTTATTGTTTTTGAACTGTTTGATACCTGGATTACATGAGTTGATGGAATCCATTCATGCGAGGAATAAACTGCAAGTTCTGAAGAAAAAATAACCCCCACCCTTGAATGACATACCCCTTTGAATAACTCCCCCTCCAAAACTTTTGACGAAATAATAACTACCCTGGGGTCTTATTCGAGGATATACGGTAACTGTTTTTTTTATTCTTCAATTATTGCCGAGTGTCGAGTGAACTTAGTGACAGACAACTTTTTAATGATAACGTCTGTCACTTGATAGTTCACTTGTCATTTGACTTATCGCTTATACTGTGCTTCCACTTACCACTGTTTTTCTCAGTGTCAATTGAAATTTTGCAAAATCCGTAAGCAGCGATCTATCGATGCGAAAATTTAACGTGAGAAAATGATTGATAGATTTGTCTATTAAAAAGGGCAAATGAAACATTGAATGTAGAGTATCAGTAAACAATGTCTCGCTGTACATTACCCGAAAAATACGTACCGTATTTACTCAAAATACCCCCGCCCCGGCGGTTCATGTTTTCATGGTACAAAATTTTGAGGGGGGTATTTCGAGGGAGGTTTATTATTTCATCAGAAATTTTCGCGAAATTCATAGTGAAGAATATGCTTTTAAGTACCCAAAGGCGTTTTTCGAGGGGTGTCTATAATTCATAGTGGCTTTTTCGAGGGGTATTTTGAGGGGGGTATTTCCAGGGGTATATTTCCGGGAAATACAGTATATTTTCGCGTCAAAAATGATATATTTAAATATTTTTTCCCAAAACGATTTAGCTTGTTTCAAACTCGATACGATACGCCATGGCGCCATAATAAAAATGGCGCCAGCGCCATTTTATGGCGCCTTGCACAACGCCAGTAGGGTCAGCACTCAGTGCCGAAGTGTCATGATGAAAATGACATAACACGACTGATGACAACAGTAATTAGTGCAAATTGCTATTTACTGCAATAACGGTGCCAGTCTGTAACTATTTGCTGACGATGGCAAAGTAAAATTGGCAAATTTGTTTTTTTTTCTTCAAATTTTGGCAACTACAATTTTGGAAAATGTACAATTTGAGATATCCATAACCATTTGAGATTTGAGGTATCCATGGTTTCAGAAAAGTGTACACGGCTTCATAAAAGTGTTCATTTCTGGTTAAAACAAAAATTTTTTATCTTTGAACAATCATTTAAAAAGTGTTCAAAATGACAAACACTAATTACACGAGTGTGGATCATGCTACGGGTCTACAATTTTCTAAGGATAATATATGAATCAATACCTTAATCGTGTCCAATACTGAGTGTTATCAGCCACAACTAGAGCGAATTGAAAAATTCAATTTTTATCATTTCACGTCATCATCATTTCACGTCAAAGTGTCAGGGAACAACTTGACATTTCACGTCAGACTGCTGCTTGCAATAGTCTGACGTGAAATGTCAAGTTGTTCCCTGACACTGTGACGTGAAATAATGATGACGTGAAATGATAAAAATTGAATTTTTCAATGCGCTCTAGTTGTGGCTGATAACACTCAGTATTGGACACGATTAAGGTATTGATTCATATATTATCCTTAGAAAATTGTAGACCCGTAGCATGATCCACACTCGTGTAATTAATTTCACGACGTCATTTCACGTCATCATTTCACGTCGAATCGACGCTGAGCTCTAATTCCCGCTTTATTGTTTTTCTATTTTTCACACATTTATTTAAATTTCTGGATTAAAAAGTTCTAATATTCCCATCCCTTTCAACACAGACCCAGCTCAATTAACTGACACATAAACATACAGCAAGTGCATGTGAATTTTCAGTTTGCATGAAGTATTGGTGTCTCTGGGAATTAGATTAGGAAATAATTTTTGGATTTTTTATTGGAATAGACAATGATCGACATCACAAGATTTTTTGATCAATTAAATATATCACAATTGTTTTTATGTAGATAAATAAATTTTCTGAGTTTGACATAGTTGGTTAACGGAAAACAGTGTTACAATCCCCCCCCCCCAAAAAAAAATATGCCTAGGTAGATGTTTTTTTCTCTATTTGCTGGCAAAAATTTGGTTTACCATTACTAAAAGTGGATAAGAAGTCAAGTGACAAGAAAAGTGGTAAGGGATGAGTAAAGTTCCAGCCGTTTACTGAAGCCTCTTATAAACTTATCAAGTAACTGAAAGTACACACTCACTAGAAATTTACCTGGGGGCAGTCCCAAGCCCTGTAAAGTGTCAAATGTAAAGTCAAATGCAAAGTAAAGTGTCAATCAAAACAAAAAAGAAAAGATTTTATTACAGAACTTTGCATGACAATTGACAGTTTACTTTGCATTTGACTTTACATTTGACACTTTACTTTACACCAGAGTTGTTAAAATACCGGTATTTTTAGAAAGCGTAAGCGTAAGCGTAAATACACTTTCCAAATTTTGAGTATGGATACTGTAAGCGTAAGGTATTTTTAAAATACCTAGGAAAGCGTAAAAAAAGCGTAAGCGTAAAAAAATTTGAGAGAGCGCTCTTGCTATTGAGCATCGGAAAATACCCTTGCTTTCACATTTTGATCAATGCATCACAGATTCTGTTCATTTTTGTAAAGTGAATACTTTCACAATCAAGCTCTCAGCGACATTTTTTCCACTTGGTAGTCTGCTCTTTGATGTAGATGACAACTTATGGACAGCGACACTCAATTCCTCCTCACCTTGTAACTCGGAGTTGGTGCTGTCGATGGCGACAACATTGTTGTCGGAATCCATTTGCACCCCCACAATTCCTAATCTGAAGCCACGATATTGCAAAGCGATACAATTTTTACCACACACTTGTATTTCGACACAAATTGTACATGTGCCGCTATTTTCAGTGTTTTACTGCACACACGCGGTCATTTTTTTGCAACGCGTTGTCGTTCATTTTCGTTTTTGTCGTTTTACGCATTTTCAAAAGCGTAAAACTGGACCGTGTGAAAAGTTTTTTACGCTTTTAGTATCCGGGTAAGTTCGCCTGGAAAGCGTAATAAAGCGTACGGGTGTTTTATGAAAGCGTAAGCGTAAGCGTAAGTATAAATACCCATTTACCCGGGTATTTCGGGTAAGCGTAAATACGCTTTCGCAACTCTGCTTTACACTTTACAGGGCTTGGGACTGCCACCTGCTGTCCAGGAAAAAAATCCTTTTTACTTCACTTACCAAAATCAAAATCCTACTTACTTCCGATTTACTTCACTAACTTCTATTACCATTTATTTTTTATTCACCAGAGTTGTTAAAAGTACATAGGTAGCTTTTTTCAAAGTATACCTCTATGTAAAGTATTTTTTTACTCATCCCCTGAGTTTACAGACAATGTATAGTATTTTTTTATTCTTTACTCATCATTAGTAAAAGTAAGTAAAATACTTTTCCCTAGTTAATGTAAAAAGTAAAAGTGAGTATTTTTGAGAAATTTTGCACCAGTTTTCTCTCAAATTGTTTGACTTTCATAACATTGTTGCACTGCGTTTAGTACTGAAGTAAACGTAGTAAACGTACTGACTACTAGAGTAATGCATTTTTCGAATAAACGTAAATACGTTTTAACAACTACGCTCGTCACTTCTCCACATTAGACAAAATTGGCCTCAAATTAGCCAGTAAGAAAAAAAACATTTTGAAATCTCCCCCCACGCATTTCAGAAGGATGGAATGAAATCCTCAATCGACAGAGTGACAAATAGGATACCAGAACTCGAAAGAAATCTACGTTTTGGATACACAATGCTACTTATATGGCTAATATCCAAAGTTGGTGTCATGTCCGTTGTGGCGCAGGTTTCTACGGTTTCTGGAAGTTTTATGGCCAATTTAACAAATCCCATGTACTATGATAAGCAATTATTGCCCGGCGAATTGAGTAGTGAGTGAGAACTTTATTTTTTATTTTATTTTTTTCTCTTTTTAAATAAATGTTTTCCCTCTGAGGTTACTGTGTATCAATAGTAAGAAGCAGATTATTTTTTCAGATACACTATTATTATTTTTTCTTAAATCAAAAGTGTTTTACTATAAAGCTTAAAAATTGATTGAATTATTGCTGCAACTTTTCTGATGAAAATTGAACTATGCCCTATCATAAAAATTTATCAAAAATCCTGGTTCCTGTACTAACCATAAAAGATAGAATACAAAATTAGATATTGTGCATTGAGAAAGTATCAGACCCTCAGAAACAAAAAAAAACACCCAAACACAACCCAGCAAAAAGTCTTCTTTTTTTCAGCAAAAAAAATAACCCCCAAACCCCCATTCAAATTCACAGATTCATCTACAGCAGTGACAATCTCAATGTACATAGAGGGCATGAGCACATTTCATGCAAGAACTATGGACTTTCAACTAGATGTTTACTTTCAACAGCAATGGCATGACCCCAGATTAGTACATAATAAGACAAATAGAGTGCTTGTGAGGGATGATGCGTTACTGAATGTCAGTTTTTTTCTGTTGGTTTGGTTGTTGGTTACCTAGTGCACCTGGGGCAGTAGATAATGGGAGTTTGGTAAATGTTAGCACATGGCAAAGAAAAATAGAATTGTGGAATATTGCCATATTAAGATGTGTTTTTGAGCATTTTGAAATAAATTTTTTTAGTATTTTGAATCTGAGAGGAAAACTTGCCTGAAGGGAACCTAAAACCTAATCATAGTTCTGGAACTGGAAGGTAAAACCTGTCATTTGGTCATTGAATAAAAAAGCAATTAACCATCTTTCCAATAGAGACACATTTGTCAAACATAAGGCCTAGCTTTCCCAATTGAATCTAAATTTTGGTAAGATACAACATAATGCAATTTACTACATGTACATAAATGTTTAAAATGTTTTCAGAGTTTGTGGCTACCAGATTTATATTTTGCCAATGCAAAGGAAGCTGCATTTCATGAAGTAACTAAACCAAACTTCCTATTATGGATTCTACCAAATGGCACTGTAATTTATGACAGGTAATTGCACAAATGTAAAATTATTTTTATCACATGATGATGATTTTACATATATTTTGCATAAAAAGTAGATATATTTAGCATCCACAAGTCTGAGTAGGGATGGCCAGTGCCTTTAAAAAATATGTTTGCTAAATTAACAAATAGCAAAAAGTTCAAAATACCAAGAAGTTCTCGATATTTGTACATTGTGTGACACTTAGTAGTAGGGTTTAATGTTTAACCCACTTTTGGGACATTTTGAAAAAAATGATATTTAAAAAGACAACTTTGAAAAGACATCATTTTTCCACCCATGATTCTAAACATTTTAGATTAATTGTAAAATATACATACAACCTTGGCACAGTTCCAAATGCAAAAACCCAAAATCGATCAAAAACCTGCACACAAATCACCACCAATTACAGGAGAATATCACTAATTGTAATCTGCATGATGAATCTGGCAAATTGGCCACTAGATTCGCAGCATTGCGAATTGCGCATATTATCTTATGCATATGTACTGGTGCCACTTCCAGACCCTGTAAAATGTCCTGTAAAATGTGAGATGATCAGTAAAATAAATTTAACAGAAAATTTGTCAAAGTGCAGGGAATATTACATATGTTTTGACATTTTTCATTACATTTATCATGTTCCAGTGCATCTCACATGACTTTTGACAATTTGTATGGAATTTGACATTTCCCATGGCTTTACATGGCATTTGACACTTTTCATTACATTTTACATGACTTTTGACACTTTGCATGACATTTAACATTTTAGACTGAAATTTACCTGACTTTTGACAATTTGTATGGAATTTGATATTTTCCTGTTCCTTTTCCATGACTTTTGACACTTTGCATGACATTTGACATTTTACAGGGCATTTTACAGGGTCTGGGAGTGTCCCCCTGGACCAGTTGGATATTGCGTGGTTGCAAAATGAGAAACTGGAAGCCATTGTTATAAATGAACACATTCGAATGCCCGACATGGTATTGAGGTAAGTTTTTATTTAAAAAGTAAATACCGTATTTCCTCGAAATACCCCCCGGGGGGGGTGATTGTTTCATAGTGGTCCCGAGAGGGGGGGGTCAAACGAGGGGGGGGGGGGGGGTATTTCGAGGGGGGTATTTCGAGGGGGGGGGGTATTTCGAGGAAGTACGGTATGGAAAGTTGAAATATTTTTGTGGATTACCTTCAAGGATAAATGTCTACCTATTTCGTTAAGTAAATAAAGACTAAAAAGTGCAAACGAAATAATTACATAAACACCGTATTTCCTCGAAATACCCCCCCCCCCCCTGGAGGCGATTGTTTCATGGTGGTCCCGAGAGGGGGCGGTTAAACGAGAGGGAGGGGGGGGGGTCGAGGGTGGGGGGATATTATTTCGCCAGAAATTTTTTCAAATCCTAGTACAAAATCGTCGTTTGTGATGTACACTGGGGTAGAAAAATGCATCAATAACTGACATGTATATAGGGTTCAAACGGGATCCCGATCCCGATCCCGGATCCCGTGAAATTCCGGGATTTAGCAGTCCCGATTAGGGTGTCAAAAAAAATTTTTTACGGAAAAAAATTTCAGCAGCCAGAAAACAGAACGGAAAACGGAAAAAATTTGCACTTGGCGGAAAACGGAAACGGAAAAATGGAATTTGCATGGAGATGAAAAAATTTGCTGAAATTTTGCCAAAAAAAACAATTAAATTCGCTGAAATTTTGCTGGAAACAGAATTTTTTTTTACATAATTGACAATCGACATGACTGTTTACCAGTTTGGCTGGAACAGAAAACAGAAAGTTGAGCCAGAAAAGGGTAAAATGAGGCGGCAAGCAGACAATTGAGGCGGAAAATGGAAAAAATGCAGAAAAACTGGAAATTGAGCCAGAAAATGGAAAAAAGGTGGAAAAACTGAAAATTTAACCGGAAAACGGAAAATGAGCCGGAAAAACGGAAACGGAAAAAAGGTGGCCGAAAAATGGAATGGAAAACAAAAAAATTTTCAGCGACCGGAAAATTGAACAGAAAAAGAAATTTGCCTGCAGAAAAGGGATATGGAAAATGGAAATTTGACACCCTAGTCCCGATGCCGATCCCAAGAATTTTCAAATTCCGATTCCGATCCCGATCGTGGTTTGTGATGTGCGCTGGGGTAGAAAATTGCATGAATAACTGACATGTATCAACTCCTGTATACTAATATTAGTATGTAGATGGTATAAACACTGTTCTAACGTGATTCCGACATTGTTTTAACGTGTGTTCTGCACTACGCAGAACACAAACTGCAGTATTTGTCATGTACGTTCTCTTTACACTCAATCTGGGGGGGTATTTCGAGGGGGGGGGGGTATTTCGAGGAAATACGGTAGTCTCAATCTGCTTCTGGTTGAGATTCAAACTGTGAACATCAGAAGGCTATTTGGGGCCTGCTCCGCAAGCGCAAATTGAGAAGTGAGAAGTAAAATGGAAAATGTGAAGTGAAATGGGAAAACCGAAGTGAATTGAGAAGTAAAATGGCAAAAGTGAAAATAAATTGCTTTTTATTTTTATTTTTTTACTTCGCCTTTGCCAAGTTACTTGTGATTTCACTTCACTTTCGTTATTTCACTTATCACTTCTCACTTTGCGGACCTGGCACCTGATCACGTCATTCATCTAAATTTTGAAAATCCTCAAATTTACGACCCCAAATTTTTTCCATCAAAAAACTCCAAAAATTCCAAAAATTAATCCCAGATGGATTCGACAACGCGCGTGCGATGGGAATTATACATTGGGCCAGTGGGCGTGCGCTTCCGCTCATTTTTTCGTCCAGAGAGAAATTACTCATCATTCGACCCAATCGTATTTACCAACTGCATTAATTGTGGTACATAGTCAGACTTGTCATAGGGGGGTTTGAGGATTAACCCCCCTTTCAGATTTGGGTTGAAAATGATGTGGCAACAATATTGCCCCATTGAATGTCTTCCCCGTCTTGTTTAACCCCCCCCCCTGGTAGACGAGTGATGGAAAAATAACCCCCCTTGAATAGGCATGTAATCAAGTTGTTGCATCCTATTTGAACAAAAATGGCATTTCATTTTGTAAATAGAGCATATTTCATGCAATGAGTTGATGGAAAAATGCTTGAGAATTGTTAAAAAATAATTCCCCTCCCCGAATAATACCCCCTTTTGAACAGTCCCCCCTCAAAAAGTCAGCGGAAATATGGTAGATGCCTTCATAGCTACAAAGCTATCTGATTTCAAACCATGTCAGTTGCCAGAAAAACTACAATTAGAGTATTGGATAAGCAATACAAATGTAAATGTGAAACTCGCTATTTTTACAATTTTTTTTACAAATTCACCATTTAATAATAGCAAATTATGTTGAAAACTGTCCTGTTTTGTTAACATTTTGTTTAAGTTCTGCAGAAAAAAAAATCTGTAGAATATTAGCATTTGCAGACAGATTTTCTGAATGTGTAGCTGTAGCATGCCCAGACTCCCCTAATGAATCGCAGACTAGACAATGCCCCTAAAAAATCCACACCGAAATCACCCATTGTTTCCAAAATGTCAACTCAAAAAATGTCAACCCAAAATCAACTTGACAAGTGTGCCGGTGATAAGTTGGTTCTCATTCTGGCTAGATGTGGATGCAGTGCCGGCTAGAGTGAGTTTGAGTATCACAACTTTGTTGACATTGAGTACTCAAGCTAATGCCGCCAGATTGGCACTGCCTGAGGTGAGTGCAGTTTTTTTGGTGTAAATAGGGGGTGATTTTTGGTTTATTTTTTGGAAGGAAAGAAGTCTTTGGTTCAGAAAATCATGTGAGGAATCTTTGAGCTTTTTTGCAAACACAATTTCCTCGTTGTACCACCCCCATCGAAATACACCCCCGCCCTTGAAATACCCCCGTCTGGAATAATGTACATCATGTGTGCAATGTATATGATATGTTTTATAATTGCTGCACATTTGATAGCTAACGATGGCAAACCCCCAAGAAAAAAGTATTTAAATTTTTAAGTGTTTTTTCTAAAACTTATTTTCGAATTTTCGAATTTTTCCCCAAATTAATTTTCGAATTTCGAATTTAATTTTCGAATTTTCGAATTTTCGAATCTTTTTTAGCAATTTTCGAATTTTTTAGGCCAGTTTTCGAATTTTTTCAAATAATTTTTGATTTTTTTTTGGAAAAATATTGAATCTGAAGCTTTAAACACATTATTTGGACTGTTTTCATATTCTCCTCAGTTTTTATAACCTTAAAACGTCCCATAATTTAGCATTAAAAATGGTGGAAGGAGTTATACGGACCAGTGTGCTGCTTCTTCATTTAATTCACACATTGACACATTTAATTCACCAACGCAGCAAAGGCAATAAAGGCAACAATTTAAAAATCGGTGTCAAATAAAATATTGGAATCAAATAGAATATTGGCATAAAATAAAATATTGGCATCAAATACCGTATTTCCTTGAATTAACCATCCCCCCCCTGGGGGTCTTTTACTTTGCCAGAAATTTTTCGAAATCCCAGTGCTAAATTGTTTTTGTTGTAAGTAACATAGATGTAAAAAATGCAACAAAAACCGCCATTTATAAGACTCTATAGACTTATATAAGTACGTAGACGGTACAATCCCTGTTCTAACGCAACACAGTCATTGTTTTTAACGTGTTTCCCAGATAACAAACCGCACAAACGTTCTCTATACACCAAATTTGGGCGCGGTATTTCGAGGGGGGGGGTTATAAATTCATATGGCAAATATTGAGGGGGGAGGATATTTCAAGGAAATAAGGTATAAAAACGGACGTGTCGAAGTCCGCCTCTTCCGCCGCTGATGACATTTCAATGTATTTTTTGTTACGTTTCGCTTTTTCATACGCGCCGCATATCAATTGTCGCTTTATTCAGCATGTTGAACTTACGAATGCGTTTTGTTGCCTTGAAATGCCTGAAAAATTCGAAAACTATTTTCGAATTTTTGAATTTTCGAATTTTCGAATTTTTTGAAAAATAAATCGATTTTTAAGTGTTTTTTCTAGGGGTGAAATAAAAATTCGAAAATTCTGGAAAAATTCGAAAATTCGAAAATGTTTTCGAATTTTCGAATCTTTTTTGGCCATCGTTATTGATAGCACCTACAAAGACAGACTCTTTTAAATGGTATTTACATCACGAAAATTTCCAACAAAATAATGATACCCCCTGGAATTAACCCCCTCAAAATTTGTTGGTGTAATAATAAACCCCCTGGGGGTATTCCAAGAAAATACGGTACTTTTGGCCCAATTCCAGGTGTCATACATGAAAGCAATAGACGTTTGGATGGGCGCTTGCATGGCTTTCGTTTTTGGCGCCATGATCGAGTTCACGATTGTCAACTATGCGTTGCGGAGGGGCGGATTCCGTACGTATTTTTGTTTTTGTTTTTGCAACCTTTTTATGAGGGAAAGTGTTTTTAATAAAATGTGAAAATAGTTTGGGCTTGCGATAATATAACGTAATGAACGTACTGACTAGAGATACCGTATTTCCTCGAATTACCCCCGGGTGGTTTATTTTTTCAGAGTGAAAATTTTGAGAGAAAAACATGAAAAATGCAACAATAACCACCATTTATAAGTTTTTACAGCCTTATATAAGGATGTAGATGGTATAAACGATGTTCTAACGTAACACAGTAAGTGTTTTGAACGTCTTTTATGCATTTCCCGGACCAAAATTCATAGTGCCCGTTTTGAGGGGGGGGGGTATTTCGAGGGGGGGGGGTATTTCGAGGGGGGGGGGTATTTCGAGGAAATACGGTAGTTTTATTTTTTAAATAAAATGTTAATATCGAATCGAAAGTTTGGAAATTTGGTGTATAACGGATAAAACGACAAAATCAAAAAAAGCGGAGTATAACAAAACCGAAAGTAATATCGTTGCAAATCTAAATGGAAGTAAAACAATGTAAACACAAATTATAGCGCCATCCGGAGAGGAGTCAGGTAAAGATAGCATGTGTAATGGGTTATTTATGGTTTTGGAGAAAAGTTGCGTGAAATTTTTGTGCCACATAACTCACAAGTGTTATTTATATGTATATACAAATTTGTGGATATAACAATTGGGATTTTATGGAGTGAGTGTGACAACAATCACCACATGCTTTAAAATGTATGTGTTTGTTTGAAAGGTTTCTAAAAGTGATAAGAGTAAAAACGTTTTGCAAATGATTTTTTACATAAAAAATAGTTTGAAACTTACAGGGTCAAAGCATCACGTACATATCAAACTACCGTATTTCCTCCAATTTACAACCCCTTGAATTGACCCCCCCCCCCCCTCGAAATACCCACAGGTCTGAGCGCCCGGGAAAAATAATAACCCCCCTCCAATAAGCTCCCACACCCCCGAACTAACCCCCCACAGAATTTGCTGGCGAAAAAATACACCCCCTGGGAGTATTTCGAGGAAATACGATATTTTCTTAAATCCCAGCTGTCATGTCCATTTGAAAACAAAAACACACCTTGCACAGACCTCAGTTTACAATCCACAAATCAAAACCAATTTTAAAAAAAACAACAATAATTTCCAAAAAAAAAAATTCCAGAATTTTTCCACCGCTGCACGACAACAACGAGTCGACTTCTAAAATGTCACGCCGGAAACGAAATCGATCAAAATCGACAGCAAATGCACAGCAAATTGAAGCAAAGTGTCAGTGGTTGCACGCAAATAACCAATGCAACTACAAATTCAAACGGGCACGTGAGAGATTCTGAATGTCAAGGGAACAGGAAATTTACACCGAATAGTTTAGATGAACCTATGGAAATGGTGGGTAAGGGGTAGTGATGTAAAAAGCGCCAGAACTTTGGCGCCAAGCGCCAAAAATGCCATGGCGCTTTTCGAACCCCCAGCGCCGAGCGCCCATGGCGCCAGAGCAAAATGGCGCCAAGTGCCAGAAGCGCCATGGCGTTTTTTGCCTTGGCGCTAGCGCCAGACATTTTGTTCCTGGAACCCGGCAAAAATAGCGCCAAGCGCCAAAATCGCTAAATTTCAGTTAGGACTTCTGTGTGTGTGAACATGGTTTTCTGTGTCAAAATTTCAAGAATAATAATTTCAAGAATAATTTCAAGAAGTTGATTTTTCAACCATTTTTAGGGGGTGGAGATGAGTTTATATTTATGTCTCGTATGAATAGGGTTTAATTATGTCTTGAAGGGCGTAACTCATTTTGTTTTGAAGATTGGACTTTTTACCGGTGGCTAAATTTTTAAGCTAACACGGGGGGACTTATCCGAAGGGGGGAGTTTCTCGAGGGCGCTTACCGTATATCCTCGAATAAGACCCCAGGGGAGTTATTTTTCGTCATAGTTTTTAAGGGGGACTTATTCAAGGGGGAGGAGTTATTCAAGGGAGGGAGTTATTTTTTCCTCAGACACTTGGACTGAATTCATCGTATGAATGCATTCTGTCAACTCATGTAATCCATGTATTTAACAGTTCAACAGCAACAAAAAGGTGTTTATACACTGTGTACATGTCATGTATCTGCTGTCGCTGCCATACGTTAACATTTTCCACCTAGAGGGGGGACTTATGCAATAGGGGGGAGTTATTCGGGGGGGGAGTTATTTTTTCGTCACTGTTTTTGAGGGGGGGGGGAGTTATTCAAAGGGGGAGTTATTAGAGGGGGGGGCTTATTCGAGGATATACGGTAATTAATTCAGGATACACGGTAAATACCGTATTCAAGATAAACACCCACAATCACATAAACAAAATCCCCACCCGTCCGAACCAAGGTGAGCAGCCCACGTACATGCGCCTGCCAATTGGCCCTCAAAGCGGCGCCGAAATGTTGCGGTGGGGGAGCCAATGCCACGCCGAATCTGCTCGAATTGGGACTTTTCAGGCCCCCCGAACCAGATGATAGTGTGGCTTTGGAGTTGGGGAATTGGCATCGGGGAGCCAGCACTCATGTGGGGTTAGTGGGGGGGGGGGGGTTCTGGGGCCTGCAAATCGTAAAAGATTCTGTAATATTTCATGTGTCGTGTAAAAGGCCCTGTAAAGTGCCATGCGTATTCACATCTTATCGTATTGTATCCAAATCTTATATTTTTATATCCAAAGCTTACTTTTGGACATTTGGATTCAACAACATAAGATAAACACGGTTCATGTTATGTGAGTTGAAGTGTCTTCCACATAATTCACATGATGCTCAAAAGTTGTGAAGTGCATTTTACAAACCATCACATCATACTTTGCATAGTTTGTGAAGCGTGAAGCATCGTGAAGCGCCAACGGGCACAGTGAAGTGTTTTCGTGCCAACACTGCGCATCTGAGTGAAAACACTTCACGACACTTCACAACCAGTTTTGCTGTGTTACTTTCTACACTTCACCCCCCCCCCCATCCCAAAGTTAAAGTACCCCCAAACCCAATGCAGAATGTGTCCCCATACAGCTACAAGTCCAAGGGAGGAAATTGATACCCCAACTTCCCTACTGAATATGACTGGGGCCATGCAAGATGCTGCAAATATGGATAAGTATCCATTTGAGATGTCGAGTAGGGAGAATAGTAGAAGGTGAGCATGACCAATGTATTTCTAATTGATTTAGTGTTTGTTTGTTTATATGATAAAGGTACCTGTACTCATCTTTACTTTTTCAACTAAACTTAAAAATACTTGAAAAAGTACACGTGTACAGGAAATGTATTTCAGGAGTTTCAAATCCCACACTCTTTTGTTGCTAAAATTGAGAGCTTGCAGAAATCCTATCATTTTCCCGTTAAAAAACAGTTATTAATAATTATTAAAAAGGATATCTATTATATGTCTTCCAGCGCAAACATCACGCTCCATGTAAAAAGTAGTAGTCTTTACATTTTTCCATAAAAATCCAATATCCAATTTTACATATTCTATGAAGAAAAGTACTTGCTTTCACATTTTTGTGGGAGAAAAGCCCACGAAAGTATTTTACCAACATGTATTCATGGGTATGAGTGAAAAAGTATTTTATATTTTGTGTACTCAGGATTGAATAAAAACTAATTTTACACATACATGTCAGTACATTCTTGGTCTCACACTCAAGTCTCAGTATCACTCTAAATCTCAAAAAGCCAACCCCACTTTAACCCTACCCCCAACAACAAATGCAGGCACATGTTCAACACCAGCAGGAGCTTGACGCAAGGCAACATGTTCGACAGTTTCAGGGGTGACATTTTATTGAGTGATGGGGGTGCCAGTTCGTGTGGGGGTGACAGGGGCAGTGAAAGGGGGAATGCTAATAATGTGAGGGGCAACAAATTTGGCAAGATGCCAACTTTGAATGGCGCCCTGGCACTGGATTTGAGCTTGATTGATGGTGGGCTTCTTTTTTTGGACTTTAGAATAGCCAGTGTGTATTTTAGTCTTATATTTACATGCAGTACAAAAAAGGTTGTTTGATGTGCATGAAGTGTGCATTCAATTTATCAACAGTGCTAAATATTATGTAATTGAAAAACTTCCTCAAACAATCAAAATTAAAAATTCACCCCAAAAATTATAGACGACTGCTACAAAAAGGACGGTCCCCCGGCATTCAGTTTGAAAACGCTGAAAAATTTGTCAAATCAAAATAGGAGGACACAGTCGTTTCGATATTTGATGAATTTAAGGAAACATTGGCGGCTGTCGGCTGAAGGAATTGATAAGCAAGCGAGATTGGGATTTCCCTTAGCGTTTGGCATTTTTAATGTGCTTTATTGGTTTTATTATGGGTATTATGCAGCTGATTGGGGCGGCGGCGAGGGCAGGTGGTGATCTGGGGGCAGTCCCGGACCCTGTAAAAAGCCCTGTAAATGTGAAGTGTCATGCAAACTGTCAAAGGTCATGGAAAATGCCAAGCAAAATGGCAACCGGTTGCCATTTTGCAGGGTATTTTCCATAACTTTTGACACTTTGCATGACATTTTACATTATACAGGGTCCGGGAGTGGCACCAGAGTTGTTAATAGTATTTTACTGAACTTTTTTCAAAGTTAACGTAAACTTAGTGTTTTGTTTTTAATCACCTTGATAACAGTATTTTTACTCAGGGAAAACGAAAAGTGAGTACTTTTTCACTTTAGTAGCTCGGAAGAAATAAAAGTGAGTAAAACTAAAAGCGAGAGTCATCGCTTTTCTTACCCATCGCAACTTCAACCATGTCTGGTGCCGTTTCAATTCATTCGAGTCGTTTTTGCTTTTATGCTCCCAATTCATTTTTATTTATTACGTCTTCTGTACTCATGTAATATAAAAAGTACGCATAGAGGTGAGTACATGTATTTTTTCGGGAGAAAACACATTTTACTCGGCGGACATGAAACTCTACAATTTTCTGAGTAAACGTAAATACCTTTTAACAGCGTTTGAAGAGTTTCATTCCAAATGTGCACATATCCACATTTTTGATTTTTCAAAATCGCCTTTTAAAGTTTGGCAGTGGCCCAACAGCGCCATGTTTGGGCGACGAAGCTTTCCCCGCACTTTTCAGATACCTTGAACATTTGTCTACATTTTTCTATTCCACAAATTTTGTCGACCGGCAAATCTTTTGGGAGTTATGTCATATTTTGTAAAACATCCAAAATAGGGAGTAAATCTGAATATTTGCAATTCAAAGTGAAATAAATGGTAAACTATGCACCGCGGAGCAAAACTGAGTCTGCCATTAAACAGCTCATGTTGAAAAGTACCTCGACCTAAATTTTCAGATTTATATATACACACATTTTTGATATATTGCGCAAAATAGATTTGGAAATTCACGAATACACTTTTGGAAATGAAACTTTTTTTAGTAGGGGAAATTCGGCCGGCTCTTCGCGAGCGATCCGGAGCACGCGTGCACTTTTGGAAATAAAACTATTTTTTGGTTATGTGCACTTATGAAATGAAACTCCGGTGGTCCGAGATGGATATGTGCACTTTCGAAATGAAAGTTCTGTTTTTCATAGGGGATCTGAGATGGATATGTGCACTTACGATGTGAAAATCGTGATTTCTCTGAAAAACGGTACCACTGTATCTCAGGAACGAAATGGACTATAACGCTAATTTTTTTGCTAAAATGTGAAAAACTATACGTGAAAGTCAAATCCACGCTTAACTCGATTTTTCTGCATTTGGCGCTTGTGCATTTTTGGAATGAAACTCTTCATTTGTGATTTTTCTTTCTTCATTTTCCGTGTATTTTTTCAAAACAATTTTGCATCAGTTAGGAAACCAAATTTTTGACTTTTTACCTTTGAGTTGGCTTTTTAACCACTGTCAACTGGAGATTTAAACGTGAATTCAAAATTCAACTCAGTTACCTTCAAAGCTGATTTATGAGTAGGTATTTACTCAATTTTGAGTTTACTTGTTAGTAAAGTAGTGTAAAAACTCCTTCACAGCAGAACTGTTCAAAGTGAGGACCAAACTTTTATAAGGTATACATATACATCAAGTATTTACTCACCCTCTGAATACAGAAAATGTAAAGTAAAAGTTGTCTATTTTTACTTATGATTATGAGTAAACAAGAATAAAATACTTTTACGCATTTATACATATTTTTCAAGTAAACGTAAATACGTTTTAAAACCACCATGCTTTACAGTGGATTTTACCCTTAAGCAATTAAAAAAGATTAGCGAGTTGGGTGCAACATTGTTTGAGTGTTTTTATTGATAAAAAATGGTAACGTTCTGTGTCATTATGCCATTTCTTACTAAGGTCACATGATAGATTTATTATAATTTTTTGATCGAGGTTTTTTCCGTGAAAAATGCATTACTTATCCTCGAAACACATTTTCAAACAGCATATTTACCTAGGGATGAAAAACACATTTTTAATGGCATGGCTGTTTTTTTTCGTTAACAACGTAGTACAAAAAAGTTGAAAACCGGAATAATAAGAAATGTTGAAAACATTTTAAATAAACAAAGTGCAAGGAAAACACGTCGAATGTAAATATTTGAATGAATTTGTAGTTTGAACGAATCTCTGTTCTTATTACCGTATTACTTCGAATGAACTCAATTAATCAAGTATATTTAGTATATTTATGCGACCATGCAGGATACCGTATTTCCTCGAATAACCCCCGTCTATTAATACCCCCCCCCCCTCAAAATGGGCACTATGAAATAATTAGCCCCCCTCCCTCGAAGTACCCCCCAAATTGACTGTAAAAGTAAAGGTACATGACAAAACTGCGGTTTGTGATCAGGGCACTGCAGAATACATGTTAAAAACAATGTCTGTATTACGTTAGAACAGATGTTTGTACTATCTAAATACATACTGTTATAGACTATAGTACTTTTATAGGTCTATACTCTATAGACCTATAAAGGTCTTTTGGACTTTTAAAGGTCTAATGACTCCTATACATAATGCTGTTTTGTACCCCAAATGGTACTTGAATAATACCCTCCCCCTCGAAATACCCCCAATCGTTTAACCCCCCCCCCCCCCCCCTCAAAATTCCAGACGGGGGTTATTTCGAGGGGGTCAATATTTTTTCAGCTCGCTCAAACCTGGGCGGTATTTCGCAAGGGGTTTTTCAAAGGTGCTATTTCGAAGAAAAACGGTATTTAAAATGATTTCGAGCAGAGCAAAAACATGTCTTTGAAGTCCGGCTGTTTAAATAAATAGGTAAGATTAAATTGGTACACATCAAACATCTGCCGTTTCGGTACACAGGTCTTTTTCGATTTCGGAAGTCGGAATTTCTATCGCAGTCGGTATAAAAAGCAACGTTTTTTGAATTGTGAAATAAAATATCAAAAAGGACAAAAAGGTCAACCAAAAACACCGGAATTCACATGTATAGGCATAAATAGCGGCCCACACACTAGTTGACACACGTGTGCCAACTAGTCTGTGTCAACTCAGATTTCGGCTTCACGTGTCGCAGAGCCATCTTCCAATGTACTTGCCTTAATATTCATTTTTCAACATCGCCGCATGTGGATTTGGAGATCGCTGTGCGACACGCGAAGCCGAAATCTGAGTTGACACAGGTCAGTTGACACACATGTGTCAACTAGTGTGTGGGCCGCCAATATGTATTGTGGCCACACAAGCTAGTTGTCATGGTTCCAATTTGACGCAAAACAATGCGACGCGAACGCAGATTGACGCTTCCACCATCCCGCAACTGACCACTTAGACTCAGCGCACCAGTATTAGGATGCAATTGAGGCGTCTAATTCTAAAAGTCGACAAGTCCACAAAATGCGATTTTGAGTAAATCGCATTTTAAGCTATATTTCCAATTCCAGGTCCGTGGTGCGTGTCCAATGGGGCTCTCTCATGCTCAACATTAAGTTCCAAATGTTAACAATAAAGTGTCAAATTTTCATCCCCTGCTCTCAACGTATATGTGAAAAATGGGGTGTCTATAAAATTCTACTCGGACAAAACAAAACTATTTTGGGGAGGAAAATTTACTTGTCGACTTCTTGCAGTCGAGAACATTTTTGTTCCCGCCCGCGTCGTGCCTGCCTTATGGGAAATTTATTGACTTGTCGACTTTTAGAAATCGGCGTCCATGATGGACTTATCACATTTCTTGCGTTTTTCCCCAATAAAAAAGGCTGCGGAAGGTGGACTTGTCGACTTTTAGCCCAAAACTAAGTGGACTTGTCGACTTCTTGCCCATTTTTTTGGCATTTTTCCCAAAAATGTCAAATTTGGCACTTTGCCATATGGACATGTGAGGTCAAAAAATTTATGGAAAATTATGAAAAATGTACGGGAGTAGCCCCAGATGACGTTTCCGGACCTAACCCACAATTTTCATATTTTGGACTTGTCGACTTTTAGAATTGGACGCCTCAATTATTAGTTGACAGAAATGATCAGTCCATGAACTACTGTTTAATGAAATACCGTATTTTCTCGAAATGCCCCCCCCCACCTATCGAAATACCCCTCAAAATGGGCACTATAAATAATCAACCCCCCCCCCCCCCTCCAATTAAGTGTAAAGAGAACGTCAATGACAATAAAGCTGCGGTTTATGACTCGGGCAATGCATAACACACGTTAAAAACAATAATGTGTTATGTTATAACATGGTTTTCACCATCTACATACCGTATCACCTCGAATTAACCCCCCCCCTCAAAATGGGCTGGTAGTGTAGTAGACAATGCATACCTCACAGAGAATGTTTCACTTATGGAAACATACATTGTTATGCCAATACATGTAAATTCTATCAATCAGTGTTTAGACACATTTTCTGCTTTTCTGGTATTTTACTTCAAAATTGATAATACCGCTACTTTCATATAGGCTGCGAGAGAAATCTGCATATCCTATTTGAATAAAAGACACTTGCAAAACACTGTAATTCTGTCTGTCAAAAGACACCAAAACATGCACTTTATATTGCTACTTTTAGCCATCCTGATAAACTCAGCATGGGGTACCTCAGGTGCCACTTTCAGACCCTGTAAAATTCCTTGTAAAATGTCAAATATCATTCAAACTGTCAAAAGACATGTAAAATGCCCTGCCAAAAATGTCAGGCAAGTGTCAAAAGCCATGGAAGGAACTTCATTTGCCATTTTACAGGGCAATTTAAGTTTTTATTTGACACTTTGCATAACATTTGACACTGTACATGACTCCTGACACTTTGCATGACATTTGACATTTTACAAGCCATTTTACATGACTCTTGACACTTTGCATGACATTTTACATCTTAGAGGGCATTTTACAGGGTCTGGAAGTGCCCCCAGACTGTGGAGTCCCTGATAGAGCCCACCCACCTTCAGTGAGAATTTCTGGTGGTAAAATCGCTGGTCTAACTCAAGGCATCCATGGAGGGCAGGAGGCAGTGCCACATTCATTTCCTTGGATGGTTAGTGTATCATGAACACAATGTTTAGCAAGTTGTTTTATGATACTTTATTGTATTTTGTTGGGAACATTAAAATGGACTTAATGGGCTGCACACACTAGTTTACTGGCATTTTCAGTTTACCGGCATTAAACTGAATTACTTTTGTCTACTTTTTTGTTTCACAGATTGTATGAGTGGGTGGAGCTTAGGCTGCACCTTTATTTTTTCAAGTTTTCCAAAACAGTGATTTACCTCATAAACATGAATTTGTTATTTCTTTAATTATGTAAGAAGAAAGCATTGTTCATCTAATTTTTTTGTTGCATAATGAACAGTACATCCTGTAGATGTTGTCAAAAATTTTAAAATAATTTTACATGGTAAATTGGATTTTTTATTGGATTTATTTTTTGGCAGATAGAAATTCACATAAAAGCAACTGTTTGGTTTATTCATTTGTTGAATGCATGGAAAATTATCAGTTTTTAGTCAGCAATTGTTTGGTATAAATGGCAAACAATAAAAATGAAAATTTGATTTTTATAAATTAATTTCATAAAAATAAATTCTTATCAATAACAATTCAATGGAATGCACGAATCGGACAAAAATTGGACACATAAAAGACAATAAGATGCATAAGACTTTTCAACTTATGATTTTCTGTTTTTTTTATAACTTAAGAAGTCCTTAAAAAACGAAAAATGAACAAAACTTGTCAATGAACTGCTCTAATTGAATTTTCAAAAATACTGGATTACCTTGAATTATCCCCTCACCTTGAATTAACCCCCCTCGAATTAACCCCCCCCCCCCTCAAAATAAACTGGGGAAATAATAAACCCCCCTCAAAATACCCCCTCCGGAATGATGTACATCATGTATGCAATGTACATGACATATTTATTACTACTAATTTGCATTGCAGTTACACTTATTTATATATGCTCATTTGTCTACAGATGTAAATCTATAGGCCCAATATATCGTATTTCCTCGAAATACCCGCAGGGGTTATATTTTTTCAGAGTGGAAATTTTGAGGAGGGTATTTCGAGGGGGGCTTATTCGAGGGGGGTTTATTATTTCATCAGAAATTTTCGGGAATTTTATAGTAAAGTAAACGCAATTATGTACCCAAAACCGGTAATAAATGTGACCAAATAGGATATATTTGGCCATATCAACGTACATCGCTGCACAAACTAAGTAAAGTCGGCGGACATTTCACCCTACAAAATCGGAGAGTTAGAATTCGCTCGTGAATAGAGCGAACAACGAAACTTGTGTCCCACGCGGACGCTAGAAATTGAAAAAGAAAATCATATTAAAAGAAAAATGGACGTTTCACTGCGTCCATGCGTGCCACGCCCTAGTTATCTACATTTTCAACGTTGCTCGTAAAGAATCTGACCGTTCAAACTACCGTTTTACCGTTCAAACTATGGTTGTTGTTTTTTTGTCATTCGTTGGCTCCGTTCCAACAGAATAGAACTTGGCAGCCGGCCAAAATTTCGAAATCCGCTGTTAATATGAATAAAATAGGCTCACAATAGCTATATAACCATGTATATAAACAAAAATAGTGATTATGAAAGTGGAAATTTCAACGATTTTTAGCTAACTTTCAGTTTTCACTCTCATTTGTATAATACGCAACTGGAAACTGGGATAAGGACCAAGTTTTCATACGTGACCCGATCTATTCAATCGTTAAAATATTGCGTCACAATACCTAATGACGACATGCACTCTCCACTGGAGAGACTGACGCAAATGTTTGTAGGGCGATACGTCTGCCGACTTTATATGTGTAGCTAAATACGATGCAAACTGACTGTTATAAATACATAATGTACGTGGCATACATGATGTACATCATTTCACACGGGGTTATTACAAGGGGGGGGTTATTTTGTCCTCAGCTCGAAAACACCTGGGGGTAATTCAAGGGGGGGGGGGTTAATTCAAGGGGGGGGGTATATAGAGGCAATATGGTAACCTATTTTCGCACGTTTATCACCGTTTTATGTATGAAAAAGCGTATACTTTACTAGGAATTTCTGACACAATAATAACCCCCCCCCTCGAATTAACCCCCCTCAAATTTTGCTGGCGGAATAATAAACCCCCTTGGGGGTATTTCAAGGTAATACGGTACTCAAAAGTACTCAGTACGTGTGAAACAGATGGTTACTGGTACTATTAAAGTATTGAGCCCATTGGTATATACTCAGTACCCAGTTTCACACATATTTTAGAGTAAACATAAATACCCAATATCAACTATGCTCATTTGTATCCTCAACTAGATGATCATGTAAAACGACGGTAATGCACACATGTATTTTCAAATACACATTCAAATCACTAGGTAATTGAATGTGCCCGTCTCTGTAAAATACACCTCGACAAATTTCATTTAAAAAAATACTGTTAAAATTTGGCTATTTACACAGGCCCCGGCCGGGGACTGGTCCCCGGCAAAATGTTCAAATTGTCAAAGTCCGCAATTGGTGTGTATGGGTTGATTGCATGTAAATTAGGTCAATTAACACCAAATTTGCATGCACAAAATTTCTGCAACACGGTTACACACACCCATGCATATTGTTTTGGGGTGTGTAAATTTATTTCGATTTGGCTCAAATTTGGCTTGCGTGTTTTCCTTCGCTTAGTGAGTTCGCATGCCAAAATTCAGACAAATCCAAAAAAAATTATACACTACCCAAAGAAAATGCATCGGCGCATGTAAGTCTTGCAAAATTTTTGTGCATGCTAATTTGATGATAATTCACCTAATTAACATGCAAACAACCCATACACGCCAATTATAGACATTTGAAAAAAAAATATTTTTTGCCGGGGACCGGTCCCCGACCGGGACCTGTGTAAATAGCCTTAAAATTTCCGCATTATAATTTGTGCACACCGCAGGCGACCTTGGGGGGTAACTGCGCGGCTGCATTGGTCAATTCACAGTGGCTCGTTACAGCTGCACATTGCGTAGCGGATGATTACGGGTAACACTACGTTTGCCAGGGGGCAGTGCCGGACACTGTAAAAGACCCTGTAAAGTGTGAAAGACATGTAAAATGTTGTGTGTCGTGTAAAGTGGCAAGTGTCATGTAAAAGACCATGTAATGTGTCATGTGTTATCAAATCTTATTGTATTGTGCCTGCGCACACTAGTTTTCACAGGAAATCTGGAAAACTCACAAATCAACTACAGTTGATGGAGATTAAAAATGACTAACTGTGGTAAACTCAAACACGTTTAAAGCTCATCTATGAGTTTTCGAAATGTCGTGTGAACACAAGTCTGCGCAAGGCCATTGTATCCAAATCTTATGTCCAAAAGTAAGACTTGGATAGAAAGACATAAGATTCGGACACAATGGGCCTACACACACTAGTTTTCCGCGTGACTTTCATGGGAAAACTCAATTTAGTTTTCCCATTGTGCAGGCAACAGATGCAAGAGGCTGCCATTTGCAATTTTTTTACAATGATCCCTTTGTGACACCCATTTGGGAAAACTGTGAAAAAATGGTGAAAGTTTAATGAGTTTTGCACCATAAAAAAATTGATTTCCGGAACATTATTTATGTTGCATGTTACACACTATGTGAAACTGTACATATATGTACATTTTTGTGCTTCCAGTTACTTTTGTTCTTTTTTAAATAATTTTTGAAAATCATGAATATAATAATTTTTATAAAATCATTGGTTACTTTGTAATACTTGTAAATTGAGAGCCACGTACAGTTTTTTTTTCTCTTTTATTTGATACTAATCACACACTGTCATTACCACAGTTTGAAAAATGAATGAATTTAACATGTATGACATAAAAAAATCAATAAACTTTTAATCACTTGGCAATCAGCTGCAATTTTTTCACATGAGGCACAGCATGTATTCAGTATATCGTCAAAAAAAAGGTGATTTATCTACACCATAAAAAAACAAAAAAAAAGTATTTTTCAATTTCTTTTACTAAAACATGTCCTAAAAATCGAATTTTTTACGCTGAGCACTCATTAGACTTTTATTGAAAGACAAAAATAAGCGGGAACACATGTAATCTAAATCAAGCATTAATCACGAACTCAACTAATTGTATAGTTGAAAAGCTAAAATATTTAGTTTTCCCACGTTGCATGCAGAAGGTGAAAAATAATTTACACTTGGTAGTAAAAGTTTCATTTAGCTTTTCACTTATTACCAATTCATGCAGCACACACATGAACAATCAAAACCTGTCATAAAAAATTATAAAAATTCAACAATTTCGCCAATTTATCCACGGCAGAACCCCCTCTGGAGTCTTCATCCACTCCTTTAGTTTCTCTCTCAACCCTCTGTGGTCACGCTTGCGGCGTTGATCACCATGTTGCACGTTATCCAGCCCGTCATACGCATCCCTCCAGTCCAACTGCATTATTTAGCATACATTCTTTGTAAAAAAACATGTCAAAACAGTGATAAATGTAAAACAAAAACAAAACAAACTGTATGGTTGCAAAGCATTTGTTCATCTGGAGTGCGCAGCGGTGCTTTCTCATTCCCCATCTGGTAGCAGTCACAAACTGTGTAAAATCACCATGTAAAATGGCAAGTGTCATGCAAGGTGTCAAAACTAGGGTGTCAACTTTCCATTTTCCGTTTATGCTTTCCACAGGCAAATTTTTTTCCATTTCCGCTTCCATTTTCTGGCTCACTTGTCTGCTTTTCAAAAAAAAATTTATTTTCCAGCTCAATTTTCTCTTTCTCAAGTATTTCTGTTTCAGTGAAACTGGTAAACATGCATGCAAGTTCTCAATTTTGTAAATTTTTGTATTTCCAGCATAATTACAGCAAATTTTTCAATTTTCATTCCCGTTTTCTGCCAAAAAGTTTTTGTTGACACCCTAAGTATCACTGAATAAAATTCTTTGAAGTTGTAGTAACGTGTGCCGCTGTCTGAAATGTACGATTTTTACAAAAAATGCCAAAAATATCATGTCAAAGTTCAGTTGAGTTTTCCTAACATGACGTTATTTGTGCTTAACTACTATTTCTTTACTGTCGCCATGGTTGTCACCATGAAAACCATGTGAAAACTCAAAAATTTGAAAAAATTATTACTCATTTAATACATATCGTTAAGTGCCTATCTCTCTACACAAAATAGAGGAAAAAATTCTGCATAAGACCTCCAAATTTCACATCTCTGGTCCATTCATGTCTTGTTTAAAGATACTTTTTCAAAGTGGCCACCTGTGTGAAAACTCACCGATATGGCGACAAAAATGGCGACATTTTGACACCATTTTTATCGCCATGGCGACAGTTTTCCACAGATGCTTGCATATTGTGAAAACTGCCGACACGTGTGGCGACATTTCTTGTCGCCACCTGTCGCCACCTGTCGCCATGTGTCGCCAGTTTTCACAACATGTATGCATACTGTTCCCATAATGACAGACAAAGTGGAAAACTGCTTCATGCATTGCAAAAACTGCTATTGAGCCAAGGAATATTGTCAACATGCTGGCACATTGTGAAAACTCAACATGCATTTTTTTAAACAGTGCAAACAGTGTTATTTGTAATTACTGGTGAATGAGAATAGCAGTGTTTACTTTTGAAGTCATTTGATTTAAGTTTGTTTAATTCATTTGGAAATTGGTTTAGCAAGTAGTTTGTGAAGTACTTAGTTAAGTAGTTAAATGTTGTGCAATTAGTGAGTAACTAGTTCCTATCTTGTTAAACATCGATATAGTTTCATACACACTTGCAAATTTCCAATACAGTCACTTATTCAATCTCATTCACTTTTCAAAGTTTGTGCAATACAATTACAGCTATGAAAAGCTCCAGAAATATGGTCAAAATACAATAATCATGTTTTTGTTTGTAATGTTTGTGTTCCCATTACATTTTTCAAAATTCTGATCCTAATGCATGATTCCATTTACTAAGGCATTATTCACATACCATAATTCCTCAAAATACCCCCAGGGGGTTTATTTTTTCAGAGTGGAAATTTTGAGGGGGGCTTTTTCGAGGGGGGGTTATTATTTCATCAGAAATTTTCAGGAAATTCATAGTAAACAGTATGCTTTTTCATACCCAAAACTGGTAATAAACATGGGTAAATAGGATATATCGGGACATATCGGGTATTTAGACATACATCTGTACACATATTAACGTATATGTGTATCTGCGATGCAAATTGGCATCAATAAATACATCATGTACATTGCATACATGATGTATATCATTCCAGACAGGGGGTATTTTGAGGGGGGGGGGGGTATTTTTTCCTCAGCAGGAAAACACCTGGGGGTATTTTGAGGGGGGGTTAATGCAAGGGGGGGTGTAATTCAAGGAAATATGGTACATTATTCTCAAAAACATTCATTGCTGTCTTTTTACAATTGTATTGTCTGCAATATTTCTCTCATATGTAAAAAGTAAAATGGAAAACAACAGGTGTGTACATGATATTTTTCTTAAAAATATACAATGAAAAACAGGAACAAATATCAAGCATGAAAAATTAACAAAATCAAAAACAAATATATCACATGTAAAGCACAAAAATAGTAAATATGTATCTGATAAAGCATGATGTCAGTACTTTCACAGATTAAACTGTGTTGATACAACATCACATTTGTTCACATTGCCCTCCTCCACCTCCTCCTCCTCCTCCTCCTCTGTCTGCATGTCAAAAATGGCTGTGGTTAATTGCTAGTTCAACAGAGTTGCTTACACAGCAAAGTTTGGCAGTTTTCACTTATTGCATTCACATGTTGAAAATTCAATATAGTTGTCCATGGTGACAATGGCGACAATGGCGACATGTCGCCATGTGGTATGGCGACATTCAGGAAGTGTTGCCATACCACATGGCGACATTTTCCATTCAGTTTTCCCCTATTGCATTCATGTTGGGAAAAATTGTGACTTGCCGAAACCAAAACAAATTTATTTTTACCTCTAAATTTTACTTCATGCAAGATGGGAAAACTGAATGGCGACATGTCGCCATTTGAGTTTTCCCAAGCGTCACGCGGAAAACTAGTGTGTGTGGGCACAATACAATACGTTTTGGATACAAATAAAACTTTGCAGGGTCTTCTACATGACACCTGACATTTTACAGGGTCTTTTACACTTTATAGGGCCTTTTACAAGGTATGGGACTGGCACCAGGCGTCTCAACGATTTTGGATTTTTTTGTTTGCTAGCTATTTTACATAGAATAAATAATGTCCCAGTCCAAAGATGGTCTATAAAATGTGGTCTATTCTGCATGGCCGATCTGGCATACAAAATTTGAAGCTTAAATTATAACTAGGCCATTTCTGGGCCGATTTGGATTGTATAACATTTTAAATGATCGCGATAACCGGCAGATTCCATTTTGTGGTCAGATTAGTCATGTCTTAACTCTTTATGCCTACTTGACACGATTTTTCAACATGAAAAATAAATTTTTCAGAACTTCTGAGAATTCATACACAGTATTTCCTCGAAATACCCCCTCAAAATCACCACTATGGAAAAATACCACCCTCGAAATACACCCCCCCATGTTTAGACATCACAGGATTTTAGACATCACTAAGCTGACCAAAAAATGGAATCAGCAGATTGTCCCGATCACGATCCAAAACTGCCCAGAAATAGCCACATTATTAAGCTTCAAATTCAATTCGCCAGATCGATCAACTAAATAACCACATTTAATAGACCCCCCTCATCTCGGGACTGGGTAATTTTTCGAGCAAACACAAAAACTTGGTCATAGCCATGACGCCAAACCCCAAACATATTCAAACGGCATCAAAATCGGCCAAATTAAAATAGGTATAATGGAATGGAGCGACACGAAAGACTCTTGCATAGGCGAGAAGGTGCATCACTTCACATCCTAGTCACTTTACATTCTCTGTATTTGCACAGTTTACATTCCACAGTACTGTGTTCACCGCTCCAGTTTACATCCTACAATAAAATGTCACATCCTGTACTTTTTGCACACTTCTCATTCCACTGAAAAGCTGCACTTTACATTCCATCAAAAAAGTGAAAAGTGCAGGCGACACTAATCCCCTATTGTGCACACATTTTCGCACGCAATGTCCAAATTTTCGCTTGTGACATTCACATTAGTCAAAATTTCCCCTTGTGACACAATTTTATCAGAGCCCTTACATGAAGTATATAAATAAAAAAGACTAAGAATAGATCTATAACCATGTATATAGATGAAAATGGTGATTATAAATGTGAAAATTGGCAAAATGGAGCAAATTTTAGCTATTTTTGGCTAATGTTGAGCTTCCACTATTGCTTGTACAATACACGCTTGGGAATGTCACAATGTGACAGCGAAATTTCTGCTTGTGACAGCAAACATTCTGCTTGCGACATTCACAAGCGCACGAGCACTTTCAGCGCCTATGGACTGGTAACCCCCATCCAAAAATGCCACCCCCCATATATTCTACGCCCCTCCCCCTTCCCCATTCGAGACCCCCCGATTTTCTCACAGAAATATTTCACGTATTTGTCACTACCGTATTTCCTCGAAATACCCCCCTCAAAATGGGTACTATGAATTTGTGATCCGGGAAATGCATAACAGATGTTCAAAACACTTACTGTGTTATGTTAGAACATCGTTTATACCATCTACATCCTTATATAAGGCTGTAAAAACTTATAAATGGTGGTTATTGTTGCATTTTTCACGTTTTTCTCTCAAAATTTTCACTCTGAAAAAATAAACCCCCGGGGGGTAATTCGAGGAAATATGGTATTCAGAAAACCCAGTTGTCATCAAAAAATCTTCCGCGTTACAGGAGGGTGCGCGGAAGAAACTTTGTCGCGCTCGGAACCCATACGAGAATCCCAGCGGACACAGACGAATGGGTGTCTATCAAGCAAGTGCTAGTTCATCCGAAGTATAAAGGAAATGTATATGCGTGCAGAGGAAATGGATACGATATTGCCCTGTTGAAATTGGCGTATCCTATTAAGTTCTCGTTAGTTGAATCGGTTTGGCGCCGTTGAATCGGAATATTTTACGTCGTTTTCGAGCGATAATTCAAAAACTCATACAGTCAACTCATAAAGTGGCCGTCAACTACAATTGATGGGCCTTACAGGGGTCTCCAAGATTTTGGCCCTCGCGGGGGCTGGATAGATAGCAAATCGCTCCTCCCGAAAGATAGATAGCTGAAAATTTTTCTGGGGCGGGCTGGGGGGGGGGGCTTGGGGGGGCTGGCGGGGGTACAATATATAGGCTTTTTCAAGGTTAAGAAGGAAGAAGAGGGAAAAAATCGCTAATAATCAGTTAAAAGTAGCCAAAAGTAGGTATAAATGGCTAAAAATAGCTATATAACCATGTATATAGCCAGAAAGCACGATTTTGAAGGTGAAAAACTATAAAAAGGTGCGAAAATTAGAGATTTTGAGCGAAAATTGGGGCAAAATTTCTAAAAAACCACTCCAGATAGATAGCTGAGCGATTGGGGGGGGGGGGTCTTTGGGGGTAGTAGCCAAAAATTTTGCCTCGGTATAGATAGATAGCTGGCCGATTTGGGGGGGACAGCCCCCCCCCCTCAGCCTCCCCCCTAGGAGACCCCTGGGGCCAGATTGAATACTCCCTACAGATTTGTAGGGTAGGGCGTACGCCCGACAGATTTTTGAAAGTTTAGCCGCATCGACGCACATGCACCGAGAGCAAAGCGGTTCGTAAAATATACGAAACCATCCCTTAAGGTTGCCGATATTGCAATATGACGTATATCACTTCGATTTTGGCCCGGAAATCACGATTTCGTCATTTCTTGGCCGTCTATCAATTCGTTTTATATTTTATTTTGTCGGGCGGGTTACTCGCATAGGTCACGCTTTTGTGTAGTCAGGTGGTCACTTTTTTAGTGTTCACTGTCTGCAAGCGAAACCATGAGGGCAGCGACAAGAAAGAAATGCATGCGCGAGCGTACAAAAGCGCGACTTATGCGAGTAACCTGCCCGACAAAATAATAAAAAAACGAATTGGCAGACGGCCAAGAAATGATTAAATCGTGATTTCCGAGCCAAAATCGAAGCGATATACGTCATATTGCAATATCGGCGACCTTAAGGGATAGTTTCGTGTATTTTATGAACCGCGTTGCTCTCGGTGCTTGTGCGTCGATGCGGCTGAACTTGAAAAAATCTATCGGGCGTACGCCCTACCCTACAAATCTGTAGGGAGTATTAAATCTGGCCCCTGGGGCCTTAAAATAACTCATTTAGGTAAACCTAAATGCATTCAAGGCTGATTTAAGAGTTTTCGACATTTTAGTTCTTATTCTGACATGTTGAATTTAATCAATCAAAGACAAAATTTGCAGAGATAGGATAAAGCCATTGTGTTTGCCGCGGAAAACAGATAACTTCAAAACTAATGGAGAGAGGCTCATAGCAAGTGGTTAGCTAATGTCCCTACATACACATAGTTCACTGTCAAAATTTCGGACAACGTTTGTAACTCAAAAACAGCATTTAAGGTATCCGAGTTTACCGGAATGAGGTGTCCGTTTAAAAACAGTTGACAACGAAAAACAAGCTCATTCTGGTCAACTCAAAGACATTCAAATCTGAAAATTTTGAATGTATTTGAAATTTTTTGTAATTTCATTAGTAGTAAACTAGTGTGTGTAAGACTAGAAACAATCTTGTAAACACAAGCGTGCAGAAAAGTTGGGACTTTTTTGCTGCATGACTAATATTGCCAGAATTTCAAAACAATGAATGTGCAAAACATTTGGATACCATAGGTTGACATCCTGGGGGTTTACTACATTTGCCCGGGATGACCACCACTTGAGTTGTTATGTGCAAATGTTGTGTGACTGTCAACATTTTTGTCCAATTTGTTCGCGTTTCAGAATAGTTGGGACTTTTCATATTTTTGGCAGTATCTGCCCCATATCATATTTTTTCAGATTTAAGCTTTGCTCAGTTGGGGATAAAACTTGGCTCAACTGTGAATATGCAATGTGCAAGTATGTTGTATCTAGAGAAGATGGGTCAAATCAGCATAAAGAATTCAGACATAACTAATTTGACCTTAAAATGGTATCTACAGGTTGTCCTGATCATTTGAAGTGTTGAACGGTCGAAATCGCCCCAGAAATTGCCAAGTTATTGAGCATCAGTCATTTGGCCAGATTTACTATGTCAAATGCATGCATTTTTATAGAGCCACCTTATCTTCGGATTGGGGGATTATTCAAGTAAAAAAAAATATTTTGGTTGTAGACCCATCCCCAAACCCAGACATACTCCAAGGGATAAGAAACTGAGAAAGCTAAAGTGTGTTTAGCCACCAGCCACCTGTGTCTATATGATGAAGAGTCCCAACTATTCTGCACGGTAGTGTATTACGGTTCAAGATTCCCAAAAATGTTTGGGATTCTGTGGTTCCGAACCTGATCCTGAAACCGTTCTATTTTTGCACCAATTTTTCACAGAAGCTTTCGCAGTACTTTAATATCAGAGGATCAATTTGAGATTTAACACCTATTTGAATACTTGGAATATTCTCACCATCCATTTTTTTGTGTTTTGGCACACCCAACATAATTTCTACCTGCCATTCTATTGGAGGTGATGTTCTATTGGAGGTATGTCATTCTATTAGAAGAAATACAGTATGTAAGTCTATAGCAGGGGTCTCGAATGGGGGGGGGTTACCCCCCCCCCCCAAACCGCCCAACTATCTATCTATCCCGGAGGCCGCTCAGCTATCGATCTATCCTGGAGGCAAAATTTTGGGCTACTACCCCCTAAACCCCCCCCCCCCCCCCAAATCGCCCAGCTATCTACCTATCTGGAGTGATTTTTCAGAAACTATACCCCAATTTTCACTCAAAATCGCTATTTTTCATACCTATATATAGATTTTCACTTCCAAAATCACTAGTTCATGCGTCTAACTGCCTATCTTCAGCTATTTTAAGTACTATATGCTCTTGTATACCCATTTTGAGTTATTTTACACCCACTTTTAGCGATTTTTCTCCCTTTTCTTCCTTCTATCCCCCAAAAAAGCCTATATATCGAACACCCACAACCCCCCCCCAACCCCCCAGAAATTTTTTAGCTATCTATCCCTCCGGAGGAGCGATTTGCTATCTTTGCAACCACTGGAGGGTCAAAATTCAAGATACCCCTGGTCTATAGACTCTTTCACATGGCATTTATTTATGCATTTTTCTACATCTGCGTACATTACAAACAACAAAATAGTATTGAGACTTCTAGAAAAATCTTATGAAATAATAACACCATCCCCCTGAAATACCCCCTCAAAATATCCACTCTGAAAAAAAAACCCAATGTCATTACCCCTACAAACCCCCTAATTCAAGGAAATACAGATTTTTGCCAATACCGTATTTCTTCTAATAGACGGCATACCTCCAATAGAACGGCAGGAAGAGATAACGTTGGAGGAGTGCCAAAACACAAACATAAGAAAAATGGGTGCTGAGAACATCCAAAGTGTTCATAACAATGATTTACCCGGGGGTTTTCACATTTGGTTTTGTTCGAATTGATGCTCTGATATTCAAATGTTGTTATGTTTCATAAAAGACACTATGTTCAAATGAAAAATGAGTGAAAAATATTGTTGAAAAAATAGAATGGCAGCCTCCAATAGAACGGCAGGTAAAAAAGTTGACGAAAGCAATATAACAGATCCTTTCTATTAGAAGAAATATGGTATAATACACGATGGAAACTGTACACAGGTTGGGGCTACACAAGACCACACAAAGATGCAGCTTCAAATCTCCAACAGGCATTATTTCAAACTTCACTCACTGTGTGCAAATCAAGGTATGGTGGCAAATATGTAAATAACAACAATGAGTTTTGCGGCACCAGTGCCGGCGGTGTGGCCACTCGGATTACCATATGCGGGGTGAGTTTCATCCCAGACCCTGTAAAATGCCCTGTAAAATACCCTGTAAAATACCCTGTAAAATGTCAAATGTTATGCAAAGTGTCAAAAGTCATGCAAAATACCCTGCAAAATGGCAATTTGGCAAACCAGAGTTGGCATTTTGCAGGGCATTTTACATGACCTTTGACACTTTACATTTGATTATATGTTTTTTAGGCCATCTATATCCCCTCAGAAGCGATTTTGAATAAAAATAGGACACCAGCGCTTTTTATTTAAAAATCAGGGTGCTTAAATATTGCTTCTTTCCATCCCTAATCTACAGTGTTGCAGAAACGTATTTACGAATCTGTGTATCCAAATCTTATGTTTTTGTATCCAGATATTATGTATTTGTATTGAAATTTGGTTTGATAATAAGATTTGGATACAAAGCAAAAGAATTGGATACACAATTGACAGGTTGGGACTGCCCCCTGGTGCCAGTTTCAAAAGTAGAAAAGTAAAGAGTAGAGTGAAAAGTAAAGAGTAGAGTGGAGAGTGAAAAGTAAACGTTTCCTTTTCACTCTACCACTTGCGGAACTGGCCCCACGGCGTGCAGGCACATTGGAACAATTTGAACCCTTACCGTATTTCTTCTAATAGAAGAGCGCTGTTCTGTTTTTCTTCAACTTTTTTATCTGCCGTTCTATTAGAGGTGCCGTTCTATTGGAGGCTGCCGTTCTATTTTTTTCACCAATTTTTTATCATTAAAGATTTATCATTTCAACAAAGCCTTATTTTTAAAGAAGCTTGAGCAATGTTTAAATATCAAAGCATAAATTTGAGATTTAACACGTACATATTTGAATGCTTTGAACGTCTTTATCATCCATTTTATTTTATTTTTTTGTTTTGGCACACTCTCGACATAATTTTTACATGCCGTTCTATTGGAGGTATGCCGTTCTATTAGAAGAAATACGGTACTCAAACTCTTCAATCGCAGGGTGATAGTGGAGGCCCTCAGCTGGTGGCAGTCCCAAGCCCTGTAAAGTGTAAAGTAAAGTGTCAAATGTAAAGTCAAATGCAAAGTAAACTGTCAATTGTCATGCAAAGTTCAGTAATAAAATCTTTTCTTTTTTGTTTTGATTGACACTTTACTTTGCATTTGACTTTACATTTGACACTTTACTTTACACTTTACAGGGCTTGGGACTGCCCCCTGGCTTACAAAAATGGCAAATATGTGCTGGCCGGAATCAATTCCTGCTCTATATGTGCGAGCGATAAAGATCCAGCTATTTTGACGCACGTGCCTAATTATGTCGATTGGATAAACCAGCATATTTCAAAAGTGGATGCCAAGCAACCAATTGGTAAGGAATTACCGTATTTCCTCGAATACCCCCCTCAAATTGACCCCTCTTGACGTACCCCCAGGTGGCAATCCCAAGCCCTGTAAAGTGTAAAGTAAAGTGTCAAATGTAAAGTCAAATGCAAAGTAAACTGTCAAATGTAAAGTCAAATGCAAAGTAAAGTGTCAATTGTCATGCAAAGTTCAGTAATAAAATCTTTTCTTTTTTGTTTTGATTGACACTTTACTTTGCATTTGACTTTACATTTGACACTTTACTTTACACTTTACAGGGCTTGGGATTGCCCCCAGGTCTGAACAACCTGGGGAATACCCACCCCCACCCAAATTCAGTGTTAAGAACGCTTTTACTTCTTTTTCACCCCCATTCTAAACTTAATATACCGTATTTCCTCGAAATACCCCCCTCAAAATGGACACTATGAACTTATAACCCCCCCCCCCTCGAAAAACCCCCCTCAAAAATACAGTATGAACTTATAAACCCCCCTCGAAATACCCCCCCCCCAAATTTAGTGTATAGAGAACGTAAATGACAAAGGCTGCGGTTTGTCATCTGGGTAATGCAAAACACACGTTAAAAACGATGACTATGTTATGTGAGAACAGTGATTATACGTCTACACACTTATACAAGTCTTTAGAGTCTTATAAATTTTTGTTGCATTTTCGACGTCTGCGTACGTTTCAGATGACAATTTAGTACTTGGTTGTCGAAAAATATCTGGCGAAATAATAACCCCCCCCCCCTCGTTTAACCCCCCTCAAAATTCTCACTCTGAAAAAATAAACCCCCGGGGGTATTTCAAGGAAATACGGTAATTTTATATCTTAAATTCTCACTCTAAATTGCTTTTTTCTTCTCAATTTGTGTAATTGGCACTGAAAAACTCATTTCCAAAACCAAAAAAAAACTTGATCTCAGAACTGACAACCAAAGCACCGAAACCATGCCGCGACACCTGGTGCCACTCCCAAACCCTGTAAAACACATTGTAAAGTGTAAAAGACCCTGTAAAATGTCATGTGTCATGTAAAAGACCCGGTAAAGTGTCAAATGTAGACCCTGTGATGTGTCATGTGTATCTAATTTTAACGTAGCCAAATCCTATGTTTATGAATCCAAATCTACTTTTGACACAATATTAGGATACACATAAGATTTGGATTTTAAAAACATAAAATTAGGATACGAAAAAATAAAATTTGGATACACATGGCAGGGTCTTTTAAATGACATTCTAGGGTTTTTACACTTTACAGGGTCTTTTACAGGGTCTGGGAGTCCCCACCCAGGTCTAGATGCGATAAACGTTCGTGCTATAGATCATATATGAAAAAATACTGCCCAAAAACTTGTGGAACATGCAGTGGATAAAATGACATACGGAAGGATTTCAATTCACCGGCTGAATAACTGGAAATTTCGAGTGACAGATTGTGATCGCAATTTTTTATTTACGGCTGGCATTCGACAAAATCTTACGAGATTTACATGTCTAGACAATTCCACGATATTATTACAAGATAATAAGATAATAAAATTGATTTAGTATCATGTCCACTGAGTATCGGATTCAAACAGGGGGCAGTCCCAAGCCCTGTAAAGTGTAAAGTAAAGTGTCAAATGTAAAGTCAAATGCAAAGTAAAGTATTTATCAATCAAAACCAAAAAGAAAAGATTTCATTACTGGACTTTGCATGACAATTGACAGTTTACTATGCATTTTACTTTGCATTTGACTTTACATTTGACACTTTACTTTACAGTTTACAGGGCTTGGGACTGTCACCATGATTGCATTCAACATTTACAGGATCACGATGTTTGATAAAAATCTGGATTTCGGAGTTTTTTTCAAGAGTGCAAATTTTGTGGGAGAGGGGTTTAATTGGGGGGGGGGGAATTTCGAGAAATTACGGTTAGTGACTATCGGAAATCAGACAATATGACAGTAATAATATATTCATGTAGGTATCTTCGACCTCGACCATAATCAATTATAAATAAATACGGTAATAAATAAATACAATGTGTGTAATTTAATAAGAAAAACATATTAAGCCATAAAATTGGAAAGAAGCAGAAACAAATAACTGCTATAATAATAAAATTCCACTGCTAAGTTTATAACGGCAAAATGAACTTTTTGAAACACAAAAATACGAATGTAAAGTAAACAGTTTAAAACCATTCATTTACTGGCAATAATAAATAATTGATAGCAATGAACATTTTTAAGCAATAAAGCTTAACCACAAAGTAACCCTGCAACCTGCGGTTTAAATGTGTGAATAAACTTTTTAGAGATTATGCAGATTGGCCCTGTGCCATTACGCATCTAAACCCATTATGCATCTACAACCGGCATGCATTTAACTATACCTGGCATGCTGAAAATATGCAATAAAACACATGATCTAGTGATTTTAAAGGTGAAAATCTAGAAAAGTATGAAAATTAGCAACTTTGGGTGAAAATTAGGCTAAAGTTTAAAAGTGCTCCAGATAGGTAGATAGCTAGGCAATTTGTGGGGGGGGGCGTTCAGGGGAGAATAACCAAACAAAATTACCTCTGGTAAAGATAGATAGCTAGGCGGTTTGGGGGGGGCCTTTCTTACCCCTGCAGGCATGTGTCTATAATGGGTCAAGATGCATAATGGGTTTACATGCGTAATAGGCCTGACCCGTCTGAGAGTCCCCCCAGATGCAATTTTTTAATGATTATTTAGTATTTCTATAGGAAAATGATATGATTTCTTCGAGGTTTCTTTATTTTAACAACTGTGGTCCTAAGACAACTCAGTCATTGTTTTTAACGTGTGTTCTGCATCAAGTGTCAATCATCACTGATACATTTCAAAAATTTCACTTTGCATAAACAAACCAGTTTGCAGAGACTTTGTGCTACGCCTAAAAAATACATGTAATAAATATAATTAATGTTGTGAATAGTATAGCCAGGGGGCAGTCCCAGACCCTGTAAAATGTCAAATGTCATGCAAAGTGTCAAAAGTCATGGAAAATGCCCTGCAAAATGGCAACCGAGTTGAGGTGAGTGCCAACCGAGTTGCCATTTTGCAGGGCATTTCACATGACTTTTGACACTTTGCACGACATTTGACATTTTACAGGGTCTGGGAGTGGCACCCGATTTATCTTAGCGTTCTTTGATCAATTACCATATGCCCGAGCGAGATAAAAACACACAAACAAGTGTTTCTGTTTGGCACCCAATTACGATTGAAAAAACTATCGGGAGATTATTTTTACCGATTTGAAAAAGTGTCGGGTAATGAACCGGGTTCCCGAAGAAGAAAAACTGTCGGGCAAATAAACTCGTCCCAAAGATAAACAATCAAAAAATATTGAAAAAAATAGTGCAATAGGTGCAGAGCTTTGGTCACACATAAATACAAACAAAAAAAATCAGGTTGAAAGTAGAAATTGACCGTAATCTTCAACTGAGTGCAAAAATATGCCTATTAAAAATCACCCTTGATCATTCCGCCACTCAGCACAAAAAATACAGGAAGCAATGTTTTTATCGAGCGGTACCAGTATATTTACTAACGTATATACCGTATTTCCTCGAATTACCCCCAGGGGGTTTATTTTTTCAGAGCGGAAATTTTGAGGGGGTGAAATGAGGGGGGGGGTATTTCGAGGGGGGTTATTATTTCGCAACATTTTTTTTGAAATTCCAGGACTGAATAGTTGTTTGTCATTAACGTTCTCTATACAGTAAATTTTGTGGTGTTATGAATTCATAGTGACCATTTTGAGGGGGGGGGGGGTTATTTCGAGGAATACGGTATACATTTATAGCTCGCGTGGAAGGTGCGCACAAATATTTACGAATAAACGTTGAAATTAAATCAATTAAAAAACCACATCGGAGAAGACTAGGGAAGATCACACGAAAAATATACCTATTAAAAACGGCTTAAAAAGGGTTTATCGCGGTGTGTTGAATTTTCTGGATTTTAAAAACAAGATAAAAACGACCGAAATTTCAATAACGAAGTCATTTACCTGCATACCGTCAAAATAATGACTTGTGTCAACATTAGAAATAGCGCCAAATCTCAGAAACAAATTTAGGTGGCGTTTACAACTACCTATTTACTACTTGGTTCCAATTCAAGTGTCATGTAAAATGTTGAATGACCATGAAAATGAATGACCATGAATGAAAATTTACAGCGATTTTTTTATATTTTACATGGCATTTTACAGATTTTACACGTGACTTGACATTTGACAGAAGTTGAGATTGTCCCCAGGTGTGACGAGTGAGAATTACATTATCTGCGAGTACGTTTCAATAATTAAATACTCCCTTGGCATTTTGCCAGAAGCAAACCAATTAAAAGAACATTTATAATTTAAAAACTTCTTTTAAAAGAAAAACGGGATTTTCAAACGTATTTTAAAATACTTGTACCATCCTTATTTGAAAATAAATATCCAAACGTCACACCAGATAGTTGTCAACGCCACTTCAAAAACATACCAAAAGCAACATATCTTTGAATCTTTTCAGACCATATCACTGAACGCAGACAACCAATGAGTCCCCGCGAAATTGCACGTACGCTAATCGCCCCCTCGTAGTTTCGTATTTTTCTACAAATACAAAAAAGTATGGTTTGAAAAAAAGTTTAAAAAAACTTATTTATCTGAGACAATCCATCGTAAGCAAAAGATGCACGTGAAACAAGGCTGGTGTTAGCCCCGTACACTTTACGTACACTGTAAAGTGTCAAGTAAAGTGTCAATTGTCACGCAAAATGTCAGAAATTCAGTAACAATTTTTTCTGTTTCTTTTAATTGACATTTGACACTTCACTTTATACTTTACAGGGTGCGGGACTGCTTCCGGGATTGCAACGATATAACGTTTTGATGTAGAATTCGAAAATACTCGTGTTAAATATTTATTCCGGCCACAAATTGTATTAGCACTAACAGATGTGCTCACTTCCGGAATGGGCGCTCACACGCGCCTATTTTCAAATTGAATCTGGCCCCAGGGGCCAGTCCCTCAACCAGTAAAGTTAAGTGTCAAATGTCATGTAAAATGTCACGCAAAACAAAAAAGAAAATAGTTTATTAACATTGCAATTGACAAATTTGTATGCCACTTTACATGACACTTTACGATACACTCTACAGATTTTGGAACCGTCACCTGACGTCGGTAATCGAAACGATACAACGTTGCAACCCCCAAAAGCAAAAGCCTACACCATATCGAAACGTAAAACTGACGTTTGATTCAAAGTTGCGATCAGCCCAAAAATGGATTCCAACTGAGAGGCGCCGCTTGCTGTTGAGCTGTCTGCGAATTGTGCGCACGTTTTTAGTTTTTATAATATGGTCATATTTGTTGGTACTGATTGGGTTCAGAGTTGTCAAAAATAACGAACTTTTTTTGCAAAGAATAGAAAACATAAAGTATTTACTTTTTACTCAGAATTTACTTGCACTTTTCCCCCTGAGTACAGAAAATGTAAAGTATTTTTTTCGCTTTTACTCGTGCGTAAACGTTCATAAAATACGCTTTTACCTGAAAAACGTACATGTGAGTATTTTTAGACATTTTAGCCCAAATGTTTACTCAAAATTCCTTTTCATACATTTGTGCCCATTTTAATCTTCAAATTCACTATTTCACGTGCTTTAGCATATTTCACGGGCATCGAAACCGTTTTAAAAAACGGCAGCCAAAATTTTTAGTACTAAGCACTAGGTATTTTGCAATTTTTTTGCGCGCAAGCGCCCAATTTCACAAGCCCATTAGCATTGGTGGTTGTTTTCATTGGTTTTGAGGCATTTTTAGTGTGAAACCCTCCATTTGTTCATGCTATTGTGTCATAATAAGCCGTGATATGTTAGTGTAGTAGATCAGGGGTATCTTGAATTTTGACCCTCCGAGTGGTTGGATAGATAGCAAATCGCTCCTCCGGAGGGATAGATAGCTGAAAAATTTTCTGGGTGGGGGTTGGGGGGGGGGTTTGGGGGGGGGTGTTGTGGTGGTTCGATATATAGGCTTTTTCGGGGCATAGAAGGAAGAAAAGGGTAAAAGTAGGTGTAAAATAGCTCAAAATGGGTAAACAAAAGCATATAGTACTTAAAATCGCTGAAAATAGGCAGTTAGACGCATGAACCAGTGATTTTGGAGGTGAAAATCTATATATAGGTATGAAAAATAGCGATTTTGAGCAAAAATTGGGGTATAGTTTCTGAAAAATCGCTCCAGATAGGTAGATAGCTGAGCGATTTGGGGGGGGGGGGGGTTTAGGGGGTAGTAGCCCAAAATTTTGCCTCCGGGATAGATAGATAGCTGAGCGGCCTACGGGATAGATAGATAGCTGGGCGGTTTGGGGGGGGGGTAACCCCCCCCCCAACCCCCCCATTCGAGACCCCTGTAGTAGATAATATGCAGCCAATGTGCCCCCATATAGCTGTTCAGTGTGATACATCACTGCCAATGTATATGCCTGCTCTTATAACCTGATTTAAGCGCTATTCCATGCCCACCTTCACTTGAAGTCATGAACATTCGACAAAAGGCGATATACATAAGAAGTCGACATAAAACGGATATTTTTGACATAAATACCCACTTATATTGCTCCATGGCTCCACAGCCATTCTGTGGCTATATATAACATCACAAAGTACTGCCAGTTGTCTAATGTACCTGTATACAGGGGTGGGCATCTTCAGTTACCGCTGGGAAAATGCGATAGATTGAGCTACGGTTGAGCTATCGGAATGAAATTTTAACACAATGGAGTAGACTCCATAGGACACCTATTCTGAAGTTTGCAACCCAAACGGCCACATTTTGGGTGAATTGTGGAACACACGGTTTTTAGTGTAATTTTGTGACTTGGCGTCACCCAAAGGATAAATCGAGGGTGGCATTTGAGGGGGGGGGGGTCATCGGTCGTTGGTGTCGTCCCATTCTGTCGTACATTGGCCGATTTTGATGCCCTTTGAGTATGTTGTGGTCGCGCCTACTACCAAATTCTTTTTTTACTCGAATAGTCCCCCAGTCCCGAGATAAGGGAGGTGAAGTCACAAAATTACACTAAAAACTGTGTGTTCCACAACTCCTCCAAACTGTGGCCGTTTGGGTTGCAAACTTCAGCATAGGTGTCCAATGGAGTCTACTCTATTGTGTTAAAATTTCATTGTGATAGCTCAACTGTAGCTCAAGCTATCGCGTTTTTCCAGCGGTAACTGAAGATGCCCACCCCTGTATGTTGACCCATAACCATAACTGGGAGCTTTTTAAAAAAAACGTTTCAAATTTTTTAAAAAAACGTTGTTTTTAAAAAAAAACAGGGTCGTTAAAAAAACGTTTTTTGGCCATCCCTACTACCCACTTACAATTTACTAGAACCCCAGCTAATGTCAAAATCTAGACGAAAAACCCGATGTCCATCTTTTTCAGGGGGTACCGCAGAACCCCCCCCCCCCCAGAAAAACAACATCCAACGCACCTGCATAGGCGCGGCATGAGAAGGGGGCCACTGGGCACCCCAAGCTGGCTGCTGCGCCATCTGCCCGCTACCCGGAACTTGAGCCTGACTTGGCACCGAGCCAGCAAACGGATTCGCATTCGCATTCACACTCGGCTGCCAGCCAAGTCCGCCGCTATTCACCGACTGGTTGTGTTGTAATTGCGCGTTTGGCTGCGTGCCAAATGAGTGCTGATTTGCCGGCGCGAATGGATTGGCTCCGCCCCCGCTGGGACCAGGGGGGTTATTCGAGGGTGTGTTGGCTTGCGCGGGGAACATGGGCGCGCCTGAAAGGGGGTTGGGTGCGTTGGCGTTGTGTTATGGATGGAATGAAGGGCGTACCCAGGAGGGGGCAGCCCCCCCCCCCCACTTTTCTGGGCCAGACACAAAAAGTTCGAGGAAATGGCACTTTTAAAAGCGATTTTGCAGGTAAGGTGGAAAAATTTGTAGACAGGACGGAAAAACGGCGGAAAGTTGACGACATTATTTTTTACAAAAAGTCCCAGTTCAGGAAAATAAAGTTTTTTACAAAATCAGTGAAAATGGGGTTCTAATGGGATCACAATATTCGACCCCCTGAAAAACAATCCATTCACCACTAGGGTGTAAACAATTTTTTTTACGGAAAACGTCAACCGAAATCTTTTTGCACTTGCCGGAAAACGGAAACGGAATTAATTTGCCTGTGGAAACGAAAACTAGTTTAGCTACGGTTTGCCTGTGGAAACGGAAAGATTACCTACGGAAAGCGGAAAGGATTTTGCACTTGCCGGAAAACGAAACGGAAACGGAAAAACCTCTTCTGAAAAACGGAAAAAACGGTCTGCTGTAAGCGGGACACCCAAGGACGTATCCAGGGGGGGGGGGGCGGGGGGGCCGCAGCCCCCCCCCCTTCCCGGGGTGAGACCTAAAAAGTACCGGAAAATGCAATTTTTCCCATATATTTTTCGATATTTCTTAAAAAATTTTGCACGCAAGCACGCAATTTCTTCCCCATACATGAATCGTATTTTCAGCGAATCGGTCCCTGTAAACCAATATCCTTGGAAATAAACACGTTTTTTGCGAGCTTCGCTGTATATGTATGCATATTTACATACATATAAAGCGGTTCCTGGCGCTGGCGCCAACGCCAATAGCGCCATGGTGTAGCGCCTTTGTATGGCGCTAGCGCCAAAACGCCTTTCCGTCGCTATATAGGGAAAAAAATGTAGGGGGGGGGGCTGAGCCCCCCCCCCCCTCGCCGGCCCCCGTCAACAAGCAGCCCGCCCCCCGCTCAAAAATCCTGGATAGGTCCCTGGGGACACCCTACTTACCACCACCAAAACTCTGCGCGTGCACGGCGGGTCCAAAAGCGGCATTCGCGTTGCCATAATTCAACGACGCTGCCACTCCAAAAGCCGGTGGCAAACTGTGATTCATCTGGGGGCACTTCCAGACCCTGTAAAATGCCCTGTAGAATGTTAAATGTCATGAAAAGTGCAAAAAGTTATTTGAAATGTCATGCAAAATGTCCTGTAAAAATAACAGAAAATTTAACATTTGAAAGTGCATTTTACATGACTTTTCACACTTTGCATGACACTTGACACTTGACATTGCATTTTACAGGGTCTGGAAATGACACCTGACTGTGTGTCTGGTTTTGACTAGGCGCCTGGCTCTGGTGGTGTTGAAATGGCATGGTGCCAGGATTTTGGCTCTGGTGCTGGTATGGTGCCGATGTGGTGCTAGCTGGCGCCAGGTTGGTGCCAAAAATGGACGGTTTTTGGGCTTGATTTGATGGATTCATGCTGCTTGTCGGGGGTTTCGGATCTGCGCGGAATTTTTTTTGATGCAGATTGAAAATAAATGAAAATAACTATCTGGATACATAAATACGACTGTGAAAAATGCGCTGACCGGGGCAGCCCCCCCGCCCCATTGTATACCCCCGCCTCCACTGTGCATTTACGCCACTTTTCTGGCATCCAAGTGTGTTTTAAAACCTTGAAAATTTGAAAACCTTAAAATCTTGATAATTTGAAAACTTTTAAGTCCGTGAAAAAATAGGGAAAAACCCTCAATTCCAGAACTTTTTCCAAAATCCCGATCCCGACACCCTAATCCCAATAACGAAAATTCAAAAAATTCGATCCCGTTTGAACCATATCAGACCCCAGGGACCAAAACATTTTAAAAATCCACTCAAAACACAAAATAAATCACCTTTTGTCGTGCTGAACAAACTGTCCAATTCAGCTAATGCGGAATATTTGTCAGCGGAATTATTTGCAATTCCACCCTGCATTTGCGACGTATCGGACATGGGTTTGTTTAACTGTTGCGCCACGGCTGGAAAAAATGGGGGGGGGGTGTAAATTTTTGTGATCATATTTGGACAATTTTTACAATAATTTTAAACAGACAGGAATTGTTTCCAGATACGAACCATTGCAAAAGGTATATTTATAAATATTGCCATTGCACTCATTTCAAAAAATTATTTACATATATTTAAATATATATGTTCATAGGAAATTGATAATCAGATTTTTTTGACATAAACGATTACTTTTCCGCGACATTTTACACTCAAATTTGCTGTTTTATTTTATACTTTTTCACATGTTTTCATATTTCCATCTATTTTTGCCTATTTATTGGTCGATTTGGATTGAAAAACAAACCAATTTGCCCTCCCAAACAGTGAACTAAAAAATATTTCAACAAAAAATGAGTTGACGAAAAAAACAAACGAGGGAAATTCGCGGCCCAGGGATCTGCAGTTTGCGCGGCGGAATGTGGCTGGGTCGCGCGCGCGAACGAATCAAAGTTTGCTTCAAAAACACCGCCGCCAGATGCTGCCAAGTTTTTCAAAAAAAATTTAAGTTTTAAAAACAGCAACATAGATTATGTGTTAATTGAATGGAATTGGCGTTAATTGTGTTTACTTTTTCTTTTTCGAATATATTTAGATTTTAGAAATATATTTTAAATTTAAAAATATATTTGAGGCGTTCAATTCTAAAAGTCGACAAGCCCAAAATATGAAAATTTCGAGTTAGGCCCGGAAAGGTTATCTGGGGCTACTTCCGCAGATTTTTCATCATTTTCCATAATTTTTTTGACCTCACATGCCCATATGGCATAGTCCCAAATTCAACATTTTTGGGGAAAAATGCTAAAAAATTGGGAAAGAAGTCGACAAGTCCACTTAGTTTTGGGCTAAAAGTCGACAAGTCCAACATCCGCATCCTTTTATATGGGAAACAAACGTAAGAAATGAGGTAAGTCCACTATGGGCACCGATTTCAAAAAGTCGACAAGTGTATAAATTTCCCATAAGGGAGGAGCAACGCGGGCGGGAACAAAAATGTTCTCGAGTGCAAGAAGTCGACAAGTCCATTTCCCTCCCAAAACAGTTTTGCTCTGACCGAATGGAATTTTATGGACACCCCATTTTTCACATATACGTTGAGATTAGGGGCTGAAAATTTGACACTTTATTGTCAACATATGGAACTTAATGGAAAGCATGAGAGAGCCAAATTGGACACGCACCACGGGGCCTGGAATTGGGTTTGAAACTTAAAATGCGATTTACTCAAAATCGCATTTTGCGGACTTGTCGACTTTTAGAATTAGACGCCTCATTTAGATTTAGATATTCAATCTTTACAATCTCCCTACTTTGCAGAATAATTTTTTTGCGGTTTTGATCTTTTTGCGATTTTTTACCCCTTTTTTCTTGCATCCTTGCATCATCAGAAACTTCATTTCAAAGATATCCACTAAAATGATCGCCTTCAATATTTCTCTGGGGAAAAAAACAGCCAAACCAAAAATTGAAAAACGCGGTTTTTTCAAATCCACTTTAAAAAACGCACAATCAGCATTGGCTTGTTGCTGAGCAGCCGGCTGCTTGTAAACTGATATAAATGGATCATCTCCGGTGAGCAAATCGAAATCTGATTTCGACGAGCGGGTCTGAAAAATTGACAAAACGTTTTTTAAACTGCATTTTTTTAAACCACTATGATGGGAATAACAGCATGAACACGATTAATGGCCAAGTTGCAATCCAGTGCAAATGGTAAAATTAGTTGAATCCAGTGACAAGTAAATGTCAACATAGAAGTCGCAAGTAAATTTGCTAGCAAAAATACTTGTCACTTGTAATTAGTACACTTATCACTTTACTTGGCACCTGAAACTTGACCGACTACTTGCTAACTTTGAATCGTGTCAAAATTATAAAAAAAGAAAAATCTACTCCGCTCTGCATTTGAACATTAGCACAGGGGAAAAAAACAGATTTACAATTTAAAACAATACAAAACACAAACTCCAACATTTTGTTGCTGCTGTTGCGATGCACCGGTGGTTCCGAGATTCTGTTTTGGCGGCGTGCCAAAATTTGCAGAATTCGACGCGGCGGACGTGTCGACCAACTCGAAGATGTCGTTGGTTCGGTTACCGGAGGCCAAACCTGACGGTGAAATACAAGTTTAGTTCAAAGCTATAACAAAATTGATAAAAAATGAAATAGCGTCGCCAAACGAGTATCGTTAGGGATGACAAGAGCTTTTAACTGTTTGAAAAACGTGTTTTCAAAGGGTAATTTTTCATATCGATTTTCGTATCGATTTTCGAACACATTTTTATTAAATCCATTTATCTAGCTCTAAAAATGATATCACCGCAACCCTAATCCCAGCCCCAAAAATCAACAAATTCCAATCCCAGATCTCAAAACAACAACCCCCCAAAAATACCCCCCCCCCAACCCCAACCAGTATTCACACTATACGAGTGCTGCGGGGGCGGTGCATTAATCTTCCTCCCCCCAGCAGTACTCCCACTATCAGCGAAATGCCCATTCGTAGTGGCGGTGAGGTCGGTGCCGAGCACGCCGGAGTTGAACTCGGTGCTCGTGTTGGACTGCGGTTGATTTGTTGGCAGTGTGCCAGTTGTTGTAGCCGTGTTGTGCTGAGCCAAGAGCGCCTGTTGTCTGGCGATTTCCGATGGGGAAACGTACCACCGTTTGCGCTCGTATTTCTGGAAAGGCGGGGTTGAATGGATTTTTTAGGCGCTTTTGGGTTTTTTTTTCATTGTTTGCTATAATGGTTTTCTGAATAAAATGCCTATCATTGTAGCGTATTCGTTTTTATTGTCGCTGCACAAACTAAGGCAAACAGTTTAGGCGATGTTTACACGTTTTTTTATGTGACGACTAGGGTTGGAAAAAAAACGTTTTTTTTTAACTCAATGTTTTTTTTTTAAACAACGTTTTTTATATAAAAAAACGTTGTTTTTTTTAATAAAAAACGTTTTTTTTAAAAGCTCCCAGATATAACCTTGTGTCAACATATATAGGTATATCAGACAGTGGCAATACTCTGTGATGTTATATATGACCATATAATGTCTGTGGAGCCATGGGATAGCATTATAAGTGGTGATTTGTGTCAAAAATATCCATTTTTCGTCGACATATCGTTCGTATATCGCCTTATAGTCAAATGCTCGTGACTTCAAATAAAGTTTGGCATGGAATAGTGATCAAACAAGGTTATAAAACAAGGTTATAAAACGAGGTTGTTACTTTGGGAGTGAAGTTACACACTGTGGAGGTACATGGAAGCACATTACCTCAATATTATATACTACAGCAACATATGACGGCTTATTAACCCATGGTAGCAGTGGCGTAGCCAGGATTTTTGAGCGGGGGGGGCGGATTGTATACGGAGCCCGGCGAACGGGGGGGGGCGGCGCCCCCCCCCTAAAATTTGGCCCTATGATAGCGGAATGGAGTTATGGCGCTGGCGCCATTCGTAGGCGCCGCGCCATGGCGTGATTGGCGTTGGCGTTGTCGCCAATGGGTACAATATAAGAAAAAATTTATACCTAGATGTCTGAAAATTTGTACCGCATTTAGTAATTTGAAGCGGTATTTATACTAACGCGACGTACATAACAACAGAGATTGCGAGGAAAGAAATGCGTGCTTGCGCGCAAAATTTTTGAAAACAACCCCTACAAAATCGGTATAGAAAAGTTGCTTTCTCGGCAATTTTTATGTCCGGCCCGGGAAGGGGGGGGGGCGGCCGCCCCCCGCCCCCCCCCCTGGCTACGCCACTGCATGGTAGCATATATAAATGGATACTTTGATACTAAAAATGCCACAAAACCAATGAAAACACCACCAATGTCAATTTGTGTGTGAAATTGCGCGCTTGCGCGCAAAAATTTTGCAAAATACCTAGTGCTTAGTACTAAAAATTTCGGTCAATGTTTTTTTTTAAACATTTCGGACGTCATGTTTTTTAAAAAAAACAACGTTTTTTTATAAAAAACGTTTAAAAAAACATCGGCCAACCCTAGTGACGACAATAATTTCGATTTATGCAGCCATGTTTGGGATGAAAATAAATTATAAAGTAGATGGGACGCCATGATTTGATCAGCCTAAACTTATCACTAAATTTTATAGAATACGCCATTTTCAAACGCGTCTAGGTGTACAATAAACTTTCAGGTAAAAACGAAAATTTCGGTTCTCAAAGTCCCAAGTTTTCCAAAAACCACCACACAGATACACCACAAGAAAACGCAGTCAACCAACCATTATAAGAAAGTCTTTGATTTGTGAATCGTCCCTGAAAGCTTCAAAGCGTGAATCCTTTCCATCGTATAGACCAAGCCACACCTGCAAATGTTATGGGCAAAAATAATAATAGATTTTAAAAAATGTAAAAAAATTGGAGTAAGTTGGGGGAAACTGTGTTTTTAATCTAAAAATAACTTCTTAAAAGTACCATAAATTTTGAATAACTTTTTGAAACGCAAGCATTTAAGCCGTTTATAATAAAACAGGCTGCCGAAATTTTTGATACTCATTAATCAGGTATTTTGGAGAGAAAAAAATGGGTGCAAGTACACAATTTCTCAGATCAATTGACACTGAAAGAATCAATTCACAATCAATAACCACATATCAACTACCACTAATACACAAATAAATTTCACACCTTTAATTGAATTTGGGACCCGAAATGTCTTCAAATTGGATTAGGGCCCTGAAACAAACCTGGTGACAATGCGAATTGCCCCTCTGTCTGATTGTCTCCATTTCATCTGGCGTAAATGTAGCCATGGATATGGATTTGACCCGGTGCGGCGGGTTGAGACCGCGTCTGCAGAAGAAAAAAATTTTGGGGGGGGGAAATAAGAGTGTTTTTTATCGGGGGGGGGGGCGGGTTACAAATCGAAAGGTTCACTTTTTTAAAACCTACTGTAGTTATGAACACATGGATAAAATGCTGTTGCGTTTAATTGTGCTAAAAAATAAAGTAAACTAATTTTTGGCACCGCGCATGGACAAATGTTCCGGTTTGAAAAAATGGTTTCAATTTCGAGGTTTTGTGAGTTTTGTTTCCATCTTATTTCACATCCATATCATATCAGTAAAACAAATATAATTTCGGGGGCACACAGAGGTAAACACTCAATTATAAAGGCGCAAAAATTCAGCGTAATTTAATAAGGCACCAGGTGCTACTCCCACGCCCTATAAAACGTCAAATGTCATGCAGTGTCAAAATTCATGTGAAATGTCTGTGTCAGGGCATTTCACATGACTTTTGACACTTGGTATCAGGGACGTAGCCAGGAGTTGTGAGCGGGGGGGGGGGGGGATTGTATACGGGCCAAAATCTCAACTCAAAAATTTCACACCACATCAAAACCGATAAGCAAAAACAAAACAAGACTAACAAAATGCCAGAACACCCGGTACATACGAAACTTCCAACTGTCATATTTACGTAAGTCGGACCCCTCTGACCGCAATCAAAACAATGTTTATTTTCAGCCTGAGATACCAATTCTCTAAGCATTTTCTGATGTTTTTCATCCAATTTTCGCTGTCGAGTGCCCATTTTGCGCGTATTTCTAGCCTTGGAACAGTGCCAAAATGTCTAGAAAGGTTTAGTGTGTATGTTTGTGAAGAATTTTTTAATCGGGGTGAATGAAAAGCTCGGCGAATAAAAAAATGATAAAAGTCAATGACCTAAAATGAGAGTTATATCTATATTTCTCAGTCGATTGGCAACTTTCCCAACAGCAAAATTAATAAATGGAACGTTGCCAGAATTATTCCTTTTTAGGAAATTTATATCGGGATGAATACTTTTTTGCCAAAACAAATTCGCAAATTATGTGAGAATTAGAGCAGAAACGTTACTCAAAACTGGAGCTTATGCAAACAACGTCCCGCGATAATTCATTTTCCAAAAAAGAAAATTCTTCAAATTCTTCCGACGTGACTTTAAATCGAACAGAATAAACAACGCCGTACAAATCATCTGATCTGAATGCTGATTCATCGATCATTGATCGCGGTGAGACCGATTTTGTGCGGGTATGTTTTTGTGCAATGTGATTCATACTTTTTGTGATGAGAGTAGCGTAGACATAAGAAAACATTGGAACGAAGCCAAAAACACGAGATTTTGTAGAGAATTTTGCATTTCCTCACCCTGTGGAATTTTTGGGTTTTTTTTGCGTACTGTAGTCTATCCTGTATTCACGATATTATAAGGTCAATACACGAAGTGTACAAGTGACAAACTGACTTGTCATGAGTTTGTTTACAAGTGACAAACAAATATATTTCAAAATTAGTTAGTGATCAGTGGTTACTACATTTACGTTTTTTTCCTTATAAATTTTTCACTTCCAAGATTAACTCCCCTGCTTGTAATCCATCGCTTTCGTTAGAAAGTCCCACGCGAACTAATTTGAATTATTATTGAAATCTATTTCAATGAAATTTAAAAAAGTTATTACAAATTTTCAGCCGTTTATGTGCTGCCGCCATGGAACCAAGCACTGGTAACGCGGTTCGTTCCTTATACTTTTCAATGGGTTACCGTAGTACCTTGAATAAGTCACCTATGTGTTTTTTATAAATGCTGGTGTTCCCTCCGAGAACACTGTCTTTTTTCAAACATGTCTTTTTAAGGAATAGCGTGTTTAAAAAATTGCTGAATTAATTTATATGAGATGGCTAATACATTGAGAATTATTTTTCACACTGAAAGAGTATGAAAGCACTTTGGTAGGATATTTTACAGTTTGATTTTTTTCACAATTTGGGACCCGTGTGAATTACAAACAACAGATGAAATTCACCATGAAATTGAAATTGAGGCGTCTAAGTCTAAAAGTCGACAAGTCCACAAAATGCGATTTTGAGTAAATCGCATTTTAAGTTTCGTTTCCAATTCCATGTCCGTGGTGCGTGTCCAATGGGGCTCTCTCAGGCTCAACATTAAGTTCCAAATGTTAACAATAAAGTGTCAAATTTTCAGCCCCTACTCTCAACGTAAACTGGTGGACAATATAAATGGAAAATTCACAAAATAACATTTTAAAAATCACACAAGCAAGCCATCAGGCTGTCACTTAGTGTGAGGGTGCCCCAAAGTATATACTATATATAACCAAAGTGGCACCCCCTCAGGCCACCCTTGTTGCTGAAAATAATTTTTTTCCACTTTTTTTCTGGTCAATATAAATGGAAAATCCATACAAATTTTTGTTCAGGCCGGAATTTGATTTATTTATAAAATGTGTTTGGGATGGTTTAGGCCACTGATTTTTTGGGACATATGAGATGGTAACTTCCTGCAACTATTCCACCCCCTCACAACCAACGCAATCCCTACACCAAAATTTTGCTGAAGATCAAACCTGAAATATTTTTTTGAACAAAACATATATTGGAACTAATGTGTCTTACACAGCCCCAGGCTTATGATACAGCACATGGTGGCCAGGACTGGCTTCCTAAGTGTCATGAGCAACATGTCGCTGGTCCTGCACCACATTGTTGCACGAAGATTGCATTTATGGCAATCAGTGGAAATACCACTGTTCATAGACAGCATTTCCGTAATAGCGTGACCGGCCTCTGCAGCATCTGCATGCAAATCATTAAATGCTAGTGCCCATTGAATTCAGGCAACAATTATCTGTTAAACATATACCAGGGGACAACTGGAAATGTGTCCTGTATTTTGTGTAAATGGGCCAGACAGATGAAGAGGTCATTCCCAGAAAGTGTAAATTTGTGGTTTTTGCAATCACAATAAAAATGTTTGCACTTATAAAGTTCTTAATATGTTTGAATGTCATGAAGTGGCTGATATCTGCAAATTAGGATGGATTTTTGTGAGGCAGCAGCAGTGTGGGGACAGCAGCGGGTAAAAATCACCCTGCAACCTATGTGCGGCTCTGAGCGAGCCATTAGTGATTTTTTTTCCATCAAAAAACTGCCAGCACAAGCGTATCCAATGCTTGTGTTGGCAGCATGCCAAAAATGGCAGCGCGCTTTCCCGCAGCAATATTCTGTGTGGGATTCCAAAATTTTCCATTTATATTGGCCAGAAAAAAAATCGGAAAAAATATATAGAAGGCTGTCACGGCTAACCAGGGGGGTGCTGGGGGGTGCCATTTGGGGACAATGTAAAGAAATGTTGGCCCCACATTCACACAAAATTTTAGCTAGATTGGGCTGATCATTTGCACATGAGAATATTTCGAAAATTTATGTAGTCAATTTTCCATTTAAATTGTCCACCAGTTTATATGTGAAAAATTGGGTGTCTATAAAATTATATATATATATAGTTGTTTATTTGTCATCTCTATGACTGCACGTCACCGATACAATAAAGTTACCACTGACGCTGTTTTCGAGTCATTGACAAGAAAAAGAGTGAACATTTTGTAGAGTTGTTCGACAACTCGTAAAACCCACACGGATATCAACTCATAAACACGTAGATCATATTGTCAACATGTAAATATCACATCCTGTAACCTGTAATCGATAAGAAATGGGAAAAAGTAAATCGTTAAACGGGACATTAAATCTCTAATCGTCCCAGGTCCGCGAGGAGAGCCGAAAAAAATGCTGCCGGCGCGGTGAAGATTGTTTTGTGGAGTCCTGTCGAAGTGAATCTGCGCATCTTTACCTGACATCAATCTCCCAGTGTGTTTTTATGGCCATCTCCCCGTTTTGGGCCATTGCGCATCTATTCATACAGATTTTTATGTGCTCGTGAATCCGCATTCGATGTGATTGGCATCTTTCACTCTGTTGTGCCCACTGTAATTTTTCGTGCGATGTTGTGGTTATTTTTATCGAGCTGCAATCACATGAACCGGTGTTACACAATTTTATCAGACGGCCTTTTGTGGCACCATGTCCACATCCACCAAACATGTGCAACAGTGTCAGGGGGATTTTCGTATGCACGGTGCTGCAGTAGTTGCAAAATAGCATTTCACCTTTTGGATACCGAATGCAATTGTATCGTGCCTGTAACCACAGAAAATACTTTCCAGATACCTTTTTTAAATCCAAATTGTCATTCTCCAAATTTGAATGGCGTAATTTTTGACTTTTGTGCTGCAGCACTTTTGCCCGGCATTTCTCCTGACATTTCGTATATGTCAACTTTTTCAGATAATCTTTTGTCACCTCGCGGGTGCGAGCGAGCGTTGTCGTGAATTTGTCACTATATGTTTCAGCTCGGGCAGCGATAGTTCCCCCCATTGTTTCAATTACCGATGCTTTTTTCTTGGTATCATTTTTCTCCAGAAAAGCGTACGCCTTTTTTAGCAATTGGTTTGAACTCGTAGACAGGTATCTGTCGTAATTCAACGTGTGCCGCATCAACGGTGATACCGCGCCCAAATCCAACATCAAAGCATCGCCGCATGTAGTTTTGCCGAGATTACTTGACATTTTAATGGTTTGTAGGTACATTCGATCGATTGCCTCCAGATGTTTTTTTCTGGCACCAGTGACATCCAAGCCATACAGAATTGCACTTTCTGCATAGGTTTTCCAGATGTGATTCGCGTACCATAGCGGTCGGTGAGATTTTTTTGCGCATCTGTAAATCATGGCTTGCAGCCTTTGCGCTTTTTCTATCGCTTTGTCTCTGTGATGACCGAACGTATCCCTATTGCTTGTGAACCATACCCCCAAGTATTTTATTTTGTCTGTCTCTGTGATGAATGAGGGGGGTGTTTCGTTTGGCAAACCCTAGTCTCCATTTGCGGATCACATCCGCCTTTTTGCACCATCTCAATATAAAACTTTTTGTCGGATTTATTTTCACATTCCATTCCCAAGCCCATTTGCTGAACACATCCATGAGTTTTTGTAATTCGAATTCCGTATTCGCTGCCAAACAAATGTCGTCAGCGGACATTAGCGCTGGGACTTTTGCATTTTCTAATCTCGCACCGCAATCTGTGCCCTCAAGATGAAGCCTCAAATCGGCTAGGTACAAAATAAACCCTGTCGGCGACCAACAACATCCCTGCCGTAATCCAATGGGGTAGTTTTGTTCGCGAGACAAAACATCGCCAAATTTCAGCCGGCATTTTTGGTTTTCGTAAGTATTCGCAATAGCGGTGATGAATTTGTGTGTGTACCCGTAGTGACTCATTTTTGCCCATAATTTTCGGCGGTCGACGCGATCGAACGCTTTGACCGCGTCAACAAAACACGTTAGAAGTTGCCCTTGCATTTTATACGCGTATCTTTTGCATGCCTGCAAGATTACCACGTTATCTAACGTTCTCCTTTTTCCTCTAAATCCACCCTGCACATCACCAAAACCATCGCAATTTTCAAATGCTTCCAGGGTTCTTTTATTCAAAATTGACAAGTACAATTTCACAATATTACACCCAAGGCCCAGCGTCCTGTAATTTTTGATATCCATGGTGTCACCCTTTTTGTGCAGAAATACCATTTCACAGATCTTATATTGAGTGTCAATTTTTTCGCCATTGAACCAACGGTTAAAGAGTGAGACGAGCGCCAAAATGCGCAAATTATCCAGTTTTTTTAGCGTTTCATGTTGCACTGTCGCCGTTCCCGCCGATTTGCCATTTTTCATTTTTTTTATTGCCTCTTTAACTTCCAATTCCGATATCGGTTTATCCATATTTACCCTATCTTCTTTTTTCACCAAATTGCCCCCCCGCCACGTTCTAGCATCCATTTTTGTTTCACCATCATTTGGTGTCATGACTAGTTCCCATGCCTTCAGAAGTTCTGCTTCAATTGCCTCATTTGATGTGATTATCCCATCAGCATTTTCTAACGCGAAGTTTCGAAACGCAGCCTTTTTATATCCAGTAACGTGTTTGTAGATTGCATTTACCCCCCAAAAACCGTTCAATTTTACATTTTCAGCATACTTCGTTTCGTTCACCATGTCTCTATTTTTCCTGTATTTATTCAGTTGCATGCGGCATATCTGCAGTCGTAGCAAACTTTGACTGTCTGTACTATTTTTTTTCAGATGCCGCCGTGCTGCATTCATTTTTCGGATAAATTTTGCTTCAATTTCATCACTTTTTTGTGTTTGTCTCGCGTTTTCTTGTTTTTTACCATGCGCACCGAAATTTTTGCTGTGTTTGTGTATAGACAAGAGAAAATCGGCATGATTGGTTTGTTCAGGTATCGGATCTTTCTGGAAATCATCTGTAATCATTTCCAGCTCATTTTTATCAAATCTGCATTTTTTCATATCCTTTTTATTGTTTTTCGGCCCTTTGTCACACCCCGATATCCAAAATGAGGCCCATAAAGCATTGTGATCACTTATCATGTTGCTAATTGCGCCATTCTTGTCTACGACACCTTCTTTAAGTCTGATACCTACGCCGATGTAGCAGATTAGGTCGATTGCAGAGTGACAGTTTTTTCGTGTAAAAGTCCATAATCCCGCCATTGTTTTATTTCCCAAAGTCACGCCACTTGTTTTAATCCATTTTCTCACAATTATACCATTTTCATTTACACAACTCGTGTTGCCGGCTATCCCCCATTGATCATTTCCGATATGACCATTAAAATCGCCCAGCACAATAGTCGATACCCGTGATAATGCGTTTTTAGAAATTACCTCGTTCGTTGCCATTAATATCTCCTCATTTAGCAGCAGTTGCGATCGATTATTTCGTACCTTGCCATTATTTTCCAGGTACAGCAGAATAACACTTACGTTCGCACCACCAATTGACAGAAGTACATGCAGCATGTGGTTTTGAACCGCATCCGATTCCTTGCTGCCAACAAAACGTCCCTTAAGTTCCTTTTTTGCAAAAATTGTCAACCCCCCTGCCCCCTTTTTTCAGTTTTGAAACGGGTGAAACTGTCATACCCAACCAAATTTGGCATGTCCAGGCCGTTCATCGCTTGTGTTTCGCACAGGGCAACAATATCGACGCCGTGTTTTTTGTTTGCCGCGTTGCAGGTATCAGCCAGTGCCGTGAAATTACCCCGCATTGCCCTAACGTTTTGGTAGAGCACATTTAAAGGCAGCGTTTGAGATCGTTTTATTTTCGTATTTCCCAATTCTACCAGTTTTTTCACACTCGCACACGCTGTCCCCAGAATAGTACCCTTTGAACATGTGATGTCGCTGCCGCTGGCACCGTCCATTGCGTAGCAACCCGAAGCCAGCAGCAGTACCAATACGCACACCAGATGATATTTGTTGTGTTTTGCGTTTGCCAGATAAAGTTTCAATTTCAAATATCCCATTAAACACCATACGCATTCATAGCCGATAAAATCACCAAATTTCCAATCAAATGCACAAAATGAAAATTTCGATAAAACACTTAGCAACCCAAAAATCACAGTTTTGCCATAATCACACAGAAACTCGAATATTTTCAAAAAACCCTCCAAATGCTGCGAAAACTCGAAATTCAGCCTGATTCTGCCGAATGCACCCATAAGTCTGAAACGTTTCATTTGAGTCAAGCTGGCTTCAGCACTTTTGAAACATTCCCGACCAGAAAACTCAAAAATACCTTTAAATTTAACATTGCTGTTTAATAGCATCACCAATTTCCACCCCCACTGTTCCATGAATTTTTGGAACCAAAAGTCGCATTTCCAGAATTTTGGCTGTTGCCTCTGCCCGAGCCACGCATGAAGCGCCCGCGCGAGTTCTGTGGTCGGATTTTTCAGAATTAGATGAAGTTGACATTTTTTACGCCAATTGCCAACGCCAACAAACATGCATTCCGCATATGCCATGTATTTCATACATTCCCTGCTGCAAATTGCATCAAACACCATGCTAGGGTGTAAACCATCATTTTTGACCCCATAGAGATAGCCCATCACTTTTGATGAATTTCCCGAGATTTTTGAAAAATTCTCACACAACCATTTCAGCGGTTCCAGCACAATTACTCTGCTGTCACCTTCAAAGTAATTTTTGGTGTACACTTCTAGCGACAACATATATTCGCATAAACTGCGAAATTCTGATGGATCGTCGGTTTTTGATAGTACACCGTGCAATATCGGGTTGATTGGACAGATCAAAATTTGGGTGTGATTTTGACCGTTTCCGTTCAACCACTTCTCCAAGCGCAGCAGCATTTTTTGCATTGGATTCAAAAAGCAGTTAACCCAAATTTTTCCGCGCGCTTTCTCGTCATTTTTTTCACTTTTTTCGAATGTCATGCATGCTGCTGAGTCCAGGCAGCACCGTATAAAGACAAAGTCCAGTTTTTTTGCGATTTTGTAGCCATCAGTGACAACTGGGATCAAGCACCCCAGCCGTTTCCCATGAAACAGTGTGCCAAAATGGATCATTTCAGCCACCCAGTGACACTGTCTGGTGTAACTGCAAAATTTTGTATCATCATATTTAGCGTTTACAATTAGATTCCGAAAATACCGGTATTTGTCGAACCCAACAGACCGATTCAGCTCAATCCCGATCCAAGACGCACTGCTGTCTCCTAACAGTAGAATCGTCTTTTCACTTGGCAAAATGTCAATTTTGTTGGCGCGCCATAACGGCATTTCTACGTCAAAGTTTTGATACATGCCCGACGGTCTGAACGGTATGCTCGGCGCCCAATTTTTCCCTTCAAAAACCCTTTTTAGCAATTCTTTGGCCGAGATTTTGGTGGCACTGTTGTTATCAACCAGCAGTTTGTGCATGTTTAGGTCAGTCCGTTTCCCAGTTGCAAACAAGTTGACAATTTTTGACAATCCACATGTGGTCGACATTGGCAATTTGCATAGCATGTAGACCGACTTCACTTTGTCCAAAACAGCATCGGTTTCACATACCTGAGAGCGATTGCGAAATGACCAATCGTCCTCACCATGATTTCCGTAATTTTTGCTCACGTTTTCATTGCGATCCTCCACGTTTTCACCATACCCACCAACGTAATATGTGCGATTGTAGCGGCTCCCCCCGACGTTCGATGACTGCATATTTTGGGATATTTTTATCGATATTATATAGCATGTAGCCACCGTTTTTTTCACACCAATACATGGAACTTTCATAACTGTAGCCGAATATTGCGTCGAATCATTTCTACCATCTTTAATTTTTTTGTGCCAAGCATCCAATTCAATTATAAATTTACAAATCGCCGCTTTTTGATTCATTGACCATAGTTTTGAGTCCACCCATAATTTCGCGCCCATTTCCATTTTAATTCGCCTCGCGTATCCAAATACTATATCGACACCGAAAAAACGCAAGAAAAATTTTTGTTTACATGATTCGGTTACCTGTCCAGAGCTGCCCGAAAAATTGCCAATCCTTGCATTTCGTTGCAACATTTCGGCGCTCGTGTTCACGTTCGAGCGCGGCCCCGAGCTCGGCTTTTGGCGCGACTGCGCGGAAACATTTACGGTAGCATTTTTTTTTGGAGTTACCACAGTTTTTACCCACATTTTGGTTTTAAAACCCCTCCACGCCGTTTCATAGAAAAGTTTTGCCAGTAACTTTAAATTGTCATCAGTTAACCCCACAACAACAATATTTTTGCATTCAAGCTCAACAAATTTCGTATAAAAAACCCCCATTCGAGTAACCATGTTCTAAGTTCCGAAGTGGTCCAAATATCGCGCTTTATGGGACTATGCACGGATCCAAAGACCAAATACCGCTGGCTGTGTATAACTCAAATTCTTGGTCAAACAGCTTTTTCTCCAAATCGTTTTCAATGTGTGTCGGACACAGTGAATACCGCAGGGTGTCGTATGCGTCGCCGAGCAAATTCAGGTAGGGCTGCGCCCAGTTTTCGCGTTCCGAGTCCGGCAGTAAGACCTTCGAATAGTAAAGCTTTTTTATGTACATATCCGAATCTGTACCATAATTATATTGTACCCATTCCAGGTAGTTCACCGATGTTTTCCAACCCCCTTTCATTACCTTCTGTAAAAAGCCCGTTTTTACGTCCGAGATATCAGTTTTTGTACCTTCCATTCTGCCGGGCTCATCTGCGCCTCTTGTAAATTTTCAACATCAGCAGTATATTAGTTTTTGCCCCGCGGTAACTGCGCCCATAGATTTTGCGCGCGAAAATACCATGTCTTAAAGCCATTGTCGTAGCCAGACACTTTATGCACCCTATAATCCAGATTCAGTTTCAAAATTTTGGAAAATTGTTCTGGCGCCGCCCCACAGTTTTTCGCCTGCAGCTGCATGATAGAGGCCAACAATGTATGAAATTTTACCGGGTTTATGGTGTAAACATATTTGGAATTATTGGCACTCACATACATTAGTGCCGGCAACACACATTTGAAAGTATCCTGACACCCCTCAATGATAACCGTGTAGGGCCATGTAAGACTCAGCATATCCGAAAATTCATAAGCTGAGAAGTGGAGCGGCTCAGGTGCCATAACAGGGGGGGCCGAGGGGGGGGTCCCGCAGACCCCCCCCTGCGCCGCCATTTGTGCGGACACGTTTTCAGACACGATCAATTTTTCTTCCATTTTTGAAACACGTTTTTCGGTGTCACACACAAACCACATCACGGAACGCAGCGTTTGCAAATCCACGCCGCGCGCCCCTTTGCCCTCGCCCAGCTTTTTGTCCAGCATCCCCAGAAACGTGCGGGATGTCTGTAAAATCGACGATATTTGTGAATTTTTACGTTTCCAATACACCATCCCAACAACCCCGTTTGATCCTGCATCAGTCAACCGTACTATACCACGTACAGGCATCAAAAATTCCGAACCCACCAATTTGGCGTCCGGTTTACGATCATCATCGACACTAGACCCCGACTTTGCGGCCGTCTTTGGCGTCGAGCCCACATTCGACAACGCCAGTTTTTTCGACGCGGTGTCACACTGTGTGTAATGAGCGACTATTAGCAAACCAATGACTAAACTCAGGCAGGTATTTGTCCAGTACTTTAGCGGAATCCATGTTTTGGATCGACCACTCTCCCCCCAAGATTTTTTTGTCTTAGCACAACTATCAGACCTCATACCAACCTCTTCAGGGGCCATTTTTCGCTTCAGATCCGGCGCCGCGTCCATTTTTTCAACTGGGGCTGTTACATCGTCTTCCGCGGACACTTCTCGAACCGGGGTCAAGTTGGCCATTTGTGAGTTTTCAGAGCTCCCACTTGATGAGTCTGGGCTCGAATCTTTGCTGGAGCCACTTGACGACCAGATAGTACTCGTTTTTGAATAAATAGAATCGTTTAGATCGTCAGGGGCCGATTTTGAGTTAGCACACACCGTATTAACAGTTTTGGACATGTGCCAATTTCAAATTTTGAACTCAGGTACGAATAAAAAAGCGATAAAACTGTTTTAGAAACTGTAAAGTCGAAGAAAGGGTATGTTATGACAGAAACAAACAAAAAGAACAACCAAAAAACCATCCACCGCCCCGTCAAACGGGGTATCCTCGTGTTCCTATCGTCGTGCAAGAAAAAAAACCGGTTTCGGTTTTTTCTTCTTTTTTTTTCGACTCGGACAGACCAAAACTGTTTTGGGGAGGGAAATGGACTTGTCGCTTTCTTGCACGTTTTTAAAAAAAATAAAACGTTTTTTTTTCAAAAGCTCCCAGATATGGTTATGGGTAGGGTTCAAACGATATATCGTATCGAATATCGAATATCGGATATCGACCATTTTTTAATATCAAATATCGAATATCGATATCGAAAATTTTGAAAAAATATCGAATATCGAAATTCGATATCGAAAATTTTGAAAAAATATCGAATATCGATATCGAATATCGACCATTTTTTCGATATATCGAACCTGTATTGTGTCCCCAAATTTACTTATCATTTTCATTTTGAGATGTTTATGGTTGATCTGATGTGCTTATAAACACCTTCCCGGTCACGTCCGGCAGCCATTTTTTGAATTTACTTCTTATATCCTATCCCCAGTTCTACGGCGCCCCCGAGGCTGAAACTTGGGGGAGATATTGTCGCAACCCCCCTCTACTTCGTATAAATTGGGGGGGTCGCGGCGACCCCTCTCAGGGTGCGTCGCCTAAAGTGCAAATTTTTTTGTGGCTTTTTTGGTGTCCCACAGCAAGTCCGGCACCCGCTGATTTCTGAACTGTGGGAGGGGTATAAATCTAAAATTTTGGGGATGTGTTACCAACACCACTCCCCTACTATACACTATTCAATAATGTCAGATTAATGTAAAAATTTCTCAAAAATTCGCTTATTCTCTAAACAAACACCACTCCCCAATAGATGGATGACAAAAAATTCACTTTTTGGAACTTTTTTATTAGACACTTGAAGAGCTGGTTTACGATACTTTAAAGGGAAGGGTTTAATGTTAAAAGTTATGTAAAGAACCATACCTCTAAAATGCCTGCATTGCAAAATTTACTTAGGGCGAATTTCATGACATCATAATGACTTCATCGCAGGAACAAAAATTTACAAAATTTGCACTTTGAAATTCCCCCCAAGTAAATTTTGCAATGCAGGCATTTTAGAGGTATGGTTCTTTACATAACTTTTAACATCAAACCATTCCCTTTAAAGTATTGTAAACCAGCTCTTCAAGTGTCAAATAAAAAAGTTCCAAAAAGTGAATTTTTTGTCATCCATCTATTGGGGAGTGGTGTTTTTTAGAGAATAAGCAAATTTTTGAGAAATTTTTCACATAAATCTCACATTATTGAATAGTGCATAGTAGGGGAGTGGTGTTGGTAACACATCCCCAAAATTTTTGATTTATACCCCTCCCACAGCTCAGAAATCAGCGGGTGCCGGACCTGCTGTGGGACACCAAAAAAGCCGCAAAAAAATTTGCACTTAGGGCGACGCACCCTGAGAGGAGTCGCCGCGACCCCCCAATTCATGCGAAGTAGAGGGGGGTTGCGCCAATATATCCCCCAAGTTTCAGCCTCGGGGGCGCCGTAGAACTGGGGATAGGATATAAGAAGTAAACTCAAAAAATGGCTGCCGGACGTGACTGGGAAGGTGTTTAGTATTGTATTTGATGAGTAAAAGTAAATACATTGATGATGTCATTGTTGTTGGAGTGCTAAATTTGAAGCCAGAAAACGCTGCTATACTTTTTTTTGCAACATGCCCTTAAGCAATTAGGTTAGGATGAACTGTAATATCTACCAATTGTTATTTGTCTGATACACTTTGATTCATCATGTTTTTCTTCTATTTTCCACCATTGAGTGATGTAAAGCTTGTTAAAATCACTTGCACCATTCAAATTTTAGTAAAGAGATGATTAAACATGTGTGCAACTACATGAAAATACAATATGCCACTTGAAATATGCCTTGCTATACCAAAAGCATATCGCAATATCGAATATCAAAAATATCGAAATATCGAATATCGAATATCGACCATTTTTCAATATCGAATATCGAATATCGATATCGAGGTTTCATATCGTATCGATATCGAATATCGAGTTTCAGAAAAAAATATCGAATATCGAATATCGATATCGAAAAGTCATATCGTTTGAACCCTAGTTATGGGTCTACACATACCGGTATATCAGTACTCTGTGATGTTAACTATAGCCATAGAATAGCTGTGGAGCCATGGGATAGCATTATAAGTGGTAATTTTTGTCAAAAATACCCATTTTTGTCGACTTGTTACGCATATCGCCATTTGTCGAATGTTCATGACTTCAAGTCAAGTTTTGCATGGAATAGTGCTTAAATAAGGTTATAAGAAAAGGCTAATTTGATTTTTTTGAAAGACAGTGATTTTTCAGTGACAGTGAAAGACAGTGATTTGAAAAGACAGTGATTTTTCACAGTGTAGAAGTATGTGGGAGCACATTGACTGGATATCATATACTACACTAACATATCTCGGCTTATTATGACACAATAGTATGAACAAATGGAAGCTTTGACACTAAAAATGCCTCAAAACCAATGAAAACAATTACCAATGGTAATGTGTATGTGAAATTGTGCGCTTGCGCGCCAAAAAATGTCAAAATACCTAGTGCTTAGTACTAAAAATTTTGGCTGCTGTTTAAAAAAAACAAACGGTTTCAATGCCTCTGTTTTTTATATATAAAAACGGTGTTTTTTTAAAAAAAGATGGTTAAAAAACCACATGCAATCCCAAATTTTAATATTTTGGACTTGTCGACTTTTAGAATTGGACACCTCAATTGTAGGTGCCATTTGGCTGCCGTACTGTCACTTATTACAATCGTGATGTGAGTCAAAAATGTTAAAAATGCATGATTTTATTCAAATAATTTACTCAGTTCTGAATGTGGTAGGGATTTAATGGGGGCTTCAAATGCAACCTTTCTGGCACACTGGAAGAATTTTTTGCTGACTAACCAAAAATAACCCATTTTCTACCTTTTTCATCTTTTTACTATTTTTATTCCTCAAGGAAATTTTGCTAAAAATACAGCAGGGAATCTTCTCCAGCTGTCATATATCACCCAGAAAAAGTTTCAAATTATCTAAATCCATGACTTAGTATCAAAAATTTTCACCACGGTCCATGATATGTAAATTTAGTTAATTCATTTTGAGGATAGGATTTGATAAACGTAAACGGCCAACATAACTAGGGTTCAAACGGGATTGACTTTTCGGGATCGGGATCGAGATTGGTTTTTTGAGATATCGGGATCGGGATTGGCCGGGATTGGGGTCACGGGATCGGGATTGGCATTTTTTCGGGATCGGGATTGGGGTCTTGGGATAGAGATTTTGGCCAATGTTTTGGCATCCACAGTTGTTCATAAAGGTCGAAAAACACTGTTGGATGCCAGAAACGTGGCATAAAATGAACGCTGGGGGTTTGCGTTCACATTTTTACATGCAAAAACGTCGTTTTTTCACTTTTGATAATTTCCACTAATTTTTCCGGGATCGGGATCCCGGACTTTGGAGTTTCTCGGGATCGGGATTTGAAAAGTTTCGGGATCGGGATCGGGACTGCTAAATCCCGGAATTGCACGGGATCCGGGATCGGGATCGGGATCCCGTTTGAACCCTAAACATAACCTTCAAATAAATGTCAAGAAAGCTGGTGGGTTAAGTGTAGAAAGATTTATGACAAATTTTAGTTCTAAAATTCGCTTATGGCTTAGATAGCACGCATGGTGTTGATTTAAAAACAATATACAAATATTACAAAAAAATATATAAAAAAATTTTTTCAGAGGTACAGCAACGGCGGGCGCGGCGGCGAACTTGGCTCCGGTGTTGGGAGGGTAAATTTTATTTTTAGATTTTGGGCCAGTTCCGCAAATGGTAAAGTTTAGAGTTGAAACTTTAAAGTTGAGTAAAATGACAAGTTATGAGTGGAGTTGAGTAAAAAGACAAATGATTTTACTCAACTCTTAACTTTTCCGCTTGCGGAACCGGCACCTGGGCCTAGTTCCAGCTTGGGCTGAACATGAACAAAAATAGTTTTGATGACTGTTTAAAAAACAACATTTAACAAAACCGTTTAAAAAACACCGAGCATCCCTACTGACAAATAAATATTGACAGTAAGCAGGGGTCTCCTAGGGGGGGGGCTGGGGGGGGGCTGCCTCCCCCCAAATCCGCCAGCTATCTATCTATCCCGGAGGCCGCTCAGCTATCTATCTATCCCGAGGCAAAATTTTTGGCTACTACCCCCAAAGACCCCCCCCAAATCGCTCAGCTATCTATCTATCTGGAGTGGTTTTTGAGAAATTTTCCCCCAATTTTCGCTCAAAATCACTAATTTTCGCACCTTTTTATAGTTTTTCACCTTCAAAATCGTGCTCTCCAGCTATATGCATGGTTATATGCCTGTTTTTAGCCATTTTAAACCTACTTTTAGCCACTTTTAACCAATTACCAGCGATTTTTTCTCCTTTTAGCCTTCTATGCACTGAACAAGCCTATATATTTTGCCCCCGCGAGCCCCCCCCCCAAGCCCCCCCCAGCCCCCCCCCCCAGAAAAATTTTCCAGCTATCTACCCCTCGGGAGGAGCGATTTGCTATCTATCCAGCCCCCGCGAGGGCCAAAATCCTGGAGACCCCTGACAGTAAGTGATTAACTTGTCAGTACCTCAACACAAAGTTTCCAACCATGTACCACGTCGTTTTCACATTTCCCCAGAACTCTGCCCAGCTAAATCCAAAAACCCCACAAATTCTTAAAAAAATTCTAAAAAACCATCGCAGGGTGGCGGCGGCGGCGGTTCCGTACGCGAGGCCGGGGGCGCCTTTGGACGTATGGAAGTCGCCCGGGAAGAGGAGTATTTCAGGCGGCTGCAGAAACAGCAAGTCAAGGATTTGAGGGATGAAGTTGAAAGGGAAGTGCGCTACCATGAGCAGCAGATTAAACATCACAAGGTGAAATACCGTATTTTTTGAAATACGCCCAGGGGGCAGTCCCGAGTAGGGTTCGAACGATATGACTTTTCGATATCGATATTCGATATTTTTTCTGAAACTCGATATTCGATATCGATACGATATGGAACCTAGATATCGATATTCGATACTAAAAATGGTCGATATTCGATATTTCGATATTGCGATTTGCTTTTGGTATAGCAAGTAGGGTTCAAACGGGACCGCGGTCCCGGTACATGGTTCGGCAAAAAGTCGGGACTGGGGCGGTCCCGGTCCCGGTCCCGACATTAGAAAATTTCTGGTCCCGGTCCCGGTCCCGGTCCGAAAAACTGGTCCCGTTTGAACCCTAATAGCAAGGCATATTTCAAGTGGCATATTGTATTTTCATGTGGTTGCACACATGTTTAATCATCTCTTTACTGAAATGTGAATGGTACAAGTGATTTTAACTAGATTTACGTCAGTCAAAAGTAAAAAATGGAAGAAAAACGGTATGAATCGAAGTGTATCAGGCAAACAACAATTGCTAGATATTAGAGTTCATACTCATAACCCAATTGCTTGAGGGCATGTTGCAAAAATAGCATATTATGGCTTCAAATTTAACACTCCAACAAAAATGACATTATAAATATTGTACTCATCAAATAAAATACTATAAGCACATCAGATCAATCACAAATATCCCTAAATGAAAATAACAACTTAATTTAGGGACACAATACCGGTTCGATTTATCGAAAAAAATGGTCGATATTTGATATATTTTTTAAATTTTCGATATCGATATTCGATATTTTTAATAAAAAATTTCGATATCGATATTAAAAAATGGTCGATATCCGATATTCGATACGATATATCGTTTGAACCCTAGTCCTGAGCATTGTAAAGTGTAAAGTAAAGTGTCAAATGCAAAGTAAACTGTCAATTGTCATGCAAAGTTCAGTAATAAAATCGTTTCTTTTGACACTTTACTTTGCATTTGACTTTGACGATTTGACACTTTACAGGGCTTGGGACTGCCACAGAAGGTTTGGGCTTACTGCAATCCATATCCTTACCATGATAGCATAATCCTGGGGCCAGTCACGCATTACCGTATTTCTTTTAATAGAACGACAAGTGGAAATTATGTTGGAAGAGTGCCAATACACCAATTTATTTGCATTTTTTTATTTCCAGGATGCGATGGAGCGAATGGTGAAGCGCAAAACCGAACTTCAGAAAGAACAGGATAACCTTTGAATGTAAATGTTGCATTTTTAGGATTCTAAGCAGAATTTTTGAAGTTTTGTCTTGAAAATTTGATTTACTTTATTAGAAAAATGTGTTGTATTTTCACGGCGAAACATTTTTCAAGATTTTATGTGCTCAACTGTTACTGTAGAAAAATTTACATAGGTATTTTGGCCACTGCTCTAGTATTGATTATTTTAGTTAAACGATGCCTTGAATAAAATTTCGGAAAAATTCATTTACAATAGTTGTTTTGCGGTTTATTCTTTTATGTGCGGTTTATTCTTACTGGGCCCATACAGTAGTTGACATCACAAGTTCGTGTCAACTGAATGTCAACTACGAAACAATCATAAAATTTGAAGTATGACACAGGGGTCTCCTGGGGGCACCCAAATCGGCCAGCTATCTATCTATCCCAGAGGCCGCTCAGCTATCTATCTATCCCGAGGCAAAATTTTAGGCTACTACCCCCAAAGCCCCCCCCCCCCAAATCGCTCAGCTATCTATCTATCTGGAGTCGTTTTTGAAAAATTTTGCCCCAATTTTCGCTCAAAATCACTAATTTTCGCACCTTTTTATAGTTTTTCACCTTCAAAATCGTGCTTTCCGGCTATATACATCGTTATATACCTATTTTTAGCCATTTTATACCTACTTTTGGCTACTTTTAACTGATACTTAGCGATTTTTTCCCCTTTCTGCCTTTTTAACCTTGAAAAAGCCTATATATTGTGCCCCCGCCAGCCCCCCCAGAAAAATTTTAAGCTATCTATCCCCCCGGAGGAGCGATTTGCTATCTATCCAGCCCCCGCGAGGGCCAAAATCCTGGAGACCCCTGGTATGACACCTGTCAGAAACAATCAAAATTTAGTGTGATGGCATGAAATTAACTATGCTCTCTGATTCTATCACATAGGAAAGTTGAAATCACATAATTAGTCAAAAATTTAGTTGACATGAAATTTCATGTCAACTGGTGTGTGTGAGACATGTCTCTTTAACAGTCATTTATTACTGGTATAACGATTAGTATTTCTGAAGTTGAGTGGCAGATTATTTGACATTGCCTTTTTATGAAAATATTTATGAAGAAAAAATAATATAAAAGTCACCACACCCTTGATGTAGTTCAGATAATAAGAACATATACTCCAGCGACATTACACCTTACAATGAAATCTACCATATCCCATCTGAATAAGAGAACAAACATTAAAAACATTTCATCATATTTATCAAAGCAATTAGATAAATATGACGGAAAAAATTATGTTTGTTCTTTTATTCAGATGGGATATGGCAGATTTCATTGTATTTAGGTGTAATGTCGCTGGAGTATAAGACGCTGGACCTGTGTCATTTCCACAGTTTCAGTGCTTTAGTTGTTTCCTTACGTGTACTCTACGCACTCATTTGAATTTGCGACCTGGTGCCAGTTCCGCAAATTGAGAAGTGATAAGTAAAATGGCAAAAGTTAAGTGAAATAGGAAGTAAATTGGCAAAGGCGGGGTAAAAAAATAATAAGTAATTTCTCTTCGCTTTTGTCATTTTACTTCTCAATTTGCGGAACTGGCCCCTGGTGCCAGTCTCGCACATTGAAATGTAAAGCTGCCTGTAAAAACGTCAATGTCGGATGTCATAAACAGGGTTGGCAAAATCTTTTAAAAAAATAAAATAAAAATGAAATGGAAAATGTAAAGAATAAAATAAAATGAAGCATAAATAAAAATTTTATATGAATTATAGTACAATTTTAGTAAAAAGAATTTTACTAAAACCAACCATGGTCATGAAAAGTGTAGTAAAATGCCTTGTCAGATGGAAAATGTTAAAAAAATTAGTATTTTGTTGGTTGTTTGAAATTTTACATGACTTTTGATACTCTGTATGACATTTTACAAAGATGGGGGTGCGCCCTGGCTACAGTGTCTGTAATCTGTAATCTGCTGAAACGTGTATGGGCAAAAGCAAGGAAATTTTTTTCGTATTGTCCCGATTGCTGCCATGGTAATTGTATCGAATTCAGATTTTCCGATTGAGAATCAACAATCTGTCTCACAAGGTTCAACAAGCTCTACCAAATGTTCCATCCTGGTTAAGGAGTATCCAAACACTAATGGTGGCCCACTAGTTGACACATGTCAACTGGTCTGTGTCAACTCAGATGGAGGCTTCACGTGTTGCGCAGTGATCTTCCAAATGCACATGCTGTAATGTTTATTTTTCAACATTGTCACACGTGCAGTTTGAGGTCGCTCTGTGACACGTGCAGTCTAATTGTGTGTTGAAACATGTGTCAACTACAACTGTGCGTGCAGGCAAGTTGTAGTTTTTTTGGTGGATCTTTGGGTCCATTTAATCGCGCGCACCGTATACTTTCCCGATACATTCTCGACACTTTCAATTTCAAAATCAAATATTAAAAAAAAATCTTGAAGTTTCGCAGTTTCGAAAATGGCCAAGGGAAAGCGCAAATCGTCCGTGGCCCCAAGCGACGGTCCGAGCACCAGTAAAAAAGCCAAGTCCGCAGTGCAGAATGGTTGGTTTGGTAATTTTGGCACCTTGCCAGATTTGTGCTTTTATGCGTATCGACGTCATGTTTTATTGGGATTTGGTGATTGCCCTTGCCTTTTTGAATCCGTTGGGCAGATCGTGTAAAAATACGTGGTCGCGGTTTAGTGTGTAGGACAAGCGACAAGAAATATTTTGTCATTTACGGCTTTGTTAGTGACATGGCTTGTCAATTGTCTTTTCATCATTTTTGTAAATTTTTCACACTGAAAAATTCCTATATTCTGCCAGATATTGAATACCCATCGGTGATTCAATTCATCGGCTTTCTTTTTATGATTTTTTGATTATGTGCCAAAAATTCGATTGGGATACTCTTTCTATTTTTGATTTGGATACGGTTTGTACTTTGCATACACATGCTTTACATGCAAATTTGTTATATTTTCAATGTTTTAGGTTCTGCTTAGGCTAAGGTCTGGGTGTTGGTGACGCGCTCATTCTCTGGAAGGAGGTACGAGTGTCACTTGGACTTAAGCCAATTAGTAGACGAACGCTGAGAAATCGTTTGCCTACACATTGTATAGTCTACCCTTATTTGAGTAAAAACTTTAACCCATTATCCTCAAATCCTTGAAATCACAATTAAAATAAAAAGTCAACTCAAAATAACCCCGCAGAATCGACAAAAAGCACCAAAAGAACAGTAGTAGTGAAAGGGTGTGCTGTTATTGATGAATACTGCCCTATAAAGGATACTACACATGTTTATTCTGATACCAGTGGACCATATGATGCTATGCTTAATCAGGTATGTTTGTGGATTTGGATAAAGTTGAGGGACTATTGATGTGCTATTTTGTTATACTTAGGTGCAGATACTTATGTCTGATATTTGAATGGATGGATTCTGTTTTGTTTGATACCAGAGTTGGCAAGTGATTAGACAATTTAAATTTGAAAACTAATTGTTCAACATTTTTATGGCATTTAGTTTCATTTATATTCCCCTCTGACGTGATTTCGAAGAAAAACGGGTAACACAAATAAAATAACCCTATGTGTCTACACACACTAGTTTTCACCGTGACTTCGTGTGAAAACTGAATTTTTTTCAAATGAAAATAAATGAACACGGTTGAACGATTTTATTTGAATTTAAAGTAATGAAAGTTAAAATTTGAAAACTAAAGCACATATAGCATACAAAAAGAGTAGGCTGGATGTGGCCATGTGGCCATTTCAGTTTTCACATCGGTCACGGGGAAAACTAGTGTGTGTAGGGCCATTCTAAAACTGATTTAGCCATTTATCTACCGATTTTCACATGTCATGTATTTTACACTTTATATTTACAAACCAGCACATCTACACGCAGACAAACATTTCCCGCAACAATAACAAATTCTACATTTTGCAACTGCTCGAACACGACGCTGGGAAAAAATACTCCGTTTGGTTCAGATGGGGTCGCGTCGGAAATAAGGTCACTTAATTTTTTGCATTTTATGGCATTCCCTTATTAACCTCAATTTTCATTCAAAAATTCAAAAAAAAAATCTTGAAAACTCTAAGAATACAGCCAGAAAGAAAAAATCTATCTCAGAAAGTCGATCCCGTTTGAACCTTGTTTTTTTGTTGCTTGGGAGTTTGTGTTTTGAGTTTGAATCGATTCATATTAATGTGCAAAGCAACATCTAGTAAAATGCCTTGTAAAATATCGAATTTCATGCACAGTGTCACAACCGTAAAATGTCAAATTTTCGTTTATTTTCTACCGGTCGTTTGACATTTTTCTTGACATTTTACAGGCTCTGTGAGTGTTTCCATTCGCACTTGCAATTCAATTCACAAAAGCACCAAAAAGTACATAAATCGTTTCAGGGTCAAAATAGCCTGACCGATTTTGGCGCTAATTTGGACGGCGCCAAAACTTGCTTTACATCGAAATTTCACGATAAAACGCGCAATGACTGGGCGGAAAGGAAAAACTTTGAAAAAGTCGATGGCAAATATGATTTGATCCAGGTGAAAGTAAAATCTATTTGGATTTGAGGAGTTTGCTTCCGAAACTCGATAACTCCACGTTTTTCAGTTTTGTGAAAATTGCATTTGAAACTTTGAGAGTGGCCTGAGCGGGCACGCTTTGAGTGACAACCCTTGCCCAATACTTTTTGAAAAGCCAACAAATTTCTCTACATTTTCCATATTTACAATCCTCTGGCCGGCAAATATGGCTAGAATTAGGTCCATTTTACTGTCATTATGGCAACAAATTTCACTAACAAAATTTTATAACGAGTTTCGGATGCAAGCTTCATTTTTGTATGGGGATTTAGCCATTTCCCTATAAATTTATGATGAGTTTCGGGTGATTAGTTTTTTTTAGTGGAGATATCGAGTTTCGAGTGAAAATTTACATTTTTTCAAAAATCGGTGTCTGTATCTCGGGAACGGTATGAGATATGGAACCAAACGCCTCATTTATACTCAATATGCTCTGAAATGATGATGGCTGCAATCATCCACAGGGACGTAGCCAGGATTTTTGAGCGGGGGGGGGGGCGGATTGTATACGGAGTCCGGCGAACGGGGGGGGGGGCGGCGCCCCCCCCCCCTAAAATTTTACCTCTGTAGTAGGGGAATGACGCCATGGCGCTGGCGCCATTTGTTGGCGCCACGCCATGGCGCAACTGGCGTTGGCATTGGCGCCAAAACAGCAGTATACAGCCGGATTTTACACGCATATACTGCGATGTGGACAGAAATTGAGTCCATTTTAACTGCCTTTGAGGCCGCTGAGACTCGTCAACCGAAAATATATGTCGTGAAGGGAAAATGCGCGCTTGCGCGCAAAATTTTTTCAAACTGTTGACAAAATCGTCTACTGAAAGTGCCATTTCTGGCACATTTTTTGGTCCGGCCCGGGAAGGGGGGGGGGCGGCCGCCCCCCCGCCCCCCCCCCTGGCTACGTCCTTGATCATCCACATAAATCTTTGCGGGATTGGGACGATATGACTTTCGATATCGATATTTATTCAATATTTCTTTCTGAAACTCGATATTCAATAGGAAAATTCACTTCAGGAAAATGCAATAGGATACATAAAAAGAGCGTCAAAACAATGCGAGTGTACACGCATGTAGGGTTGGAAAAAAAACGTTTTTTTTTAACTCGATGTTTTTTATAAAAAAAAACGTTTTTTTTTTAAAAGCTCCCAGATATGACCTAGTGTCAACATATATAGGTATATCAGACACTGGCAATACTCTGTGATGTTAAATATGACCATATAATGGCTGTGGAGCCATGGGATAGCATTATAAGTGGTGATTTGTGTCAAAAATATCCATTTTTCGTCGACATATCGTTCGTATATCGCCTTATAGTCAAATGTTCGTGACTTCAGGTAAAGTTTGGCACGGAATGGTGATCAAACAAAGTTTTAAAAGGAGGTTGTTACTTTGGGAGTGAAGTTACACACTGTGGAGGTACATGGAAGCACATTACCTCAATATTGTATACTACAGCAACATATGTCGGCTTATTCACCCATGGTAGCACATAGAAATGGATGTTTTGATAGTAAAAATGCAACAAAACCAATGAAAACAACCACCAATGTCAATTTGTGTGTGAAATTGCGCGCTTGCGCGCAAAAATTTTGCAAAATACCTAGTGCTTAGTACTAAAAATTTTGGCCGATGTTTTTTTTCGGACGTCATGTTTTTTTTAAAAAAAAACGTTGTTTTTTTTAAAAAACGTTTAAAAAAAACATCGGCCAACCCTACACGCATGTACTCTAGTAATCATGTAAACCTGCTGCCACTAACCCCCGTGCCTTGCTTATCTCCCGTAAATACATGACTGGCGGGTCTACATGACTAGCGCGTTTACATGACTACAGGCACAGGGTTGTTTGGATAGATGTAACTCGCTCTGATGATAGCACAAATTTATTGTTTTTTTTTGCAGCTGATAATAAATACAGGACTTTTAATATCCCTCCCACTTCTTCCATTCTGCAAATGTGCACATACCTATTTTCACAGTTGGATCACAGCGCAAAGCCGGACGAAAACAACGGCACCGAAAATGGTGAAAATAAAGTTGCGGATGCGAAAACAGACAGCCCGATAAAAAGTAAACTGGTGCCACCCCCAGACCCTGTAAAAAGCCCTGGGAAATGTCAAATGGCATGCAAAGTGTCTAAAGTGATGTAAAATGCTCTGGAAATGGCAAAGATACCTTTGCCATTTTCTCAGCCATTTTGGTGGCCCGCGCACTAGTTGACACATGTGTGTCAACTTGTCTGTGTCAACTCAGATTTCGAAATCACGTGTTGCAGAGTGATCTCCAAATGGATATGCGGCAATGTGGAAAAATAAATACTACAGCAAATGCATTGGACGATCACTGCGACAAGTGAAGCCGAAATCTGAGTTGACACAGTCCAGTTGACACAGATGTGTCAACTAGTGTGCCTGTACATGAGTTTAGACACTTTGCACGAAATTTGACACTTTACATGGCATTTTACAGTGCCTGTGAGTGCCCCTAGGACGTGCGCGTGAAGGAACTTTTGGAGCTGATTTGTGATGTGAACGCCATGCGAGAGGCCATGGTCGAGCTGCAGTATGACGCTGATAAACTGCCGCTGGGTTGGTGACCTGACTTTTTCATATGGTTACTCGATATTGTTTTCTACTAGTCGATATCGATGTGGACCCTCGGTATCGATATTGACTAGGAAGCAGGGGTATCTTGAATTTTGACCCTCTGAGTGGTTGGATAGATAGCAAATCGCTCCTCCGGAGGGATAGATAGCTGAAAAATTTTCTGGGGGGGGGGGGTTGTGGTGGTTCGATATATAGGCTTTTTCGGGGCATAGAAGGAGGAAAAGGGAGAAAAATCGCTAAAAGTAGGTGTAAAATAGCTCAAAATGAGTATACAAGAGCATATAGTACTTAAAAAAATAGCTGAAAATAGGCAGTTAGATGCATGAACTAGTGATTTTGGAGGTGAAAATCTATATATATATAGGTATGAAAAATAGCGATTTTGAGCGAAAATTGGGGTATAGTTTCTGAAAAATCGCTCCAGATAGGTTGATAGCTGGGCGATTTGGGGGGGGGGTGTTTAGGGGGTAGTCGCCCCAAATTTTGCCTCCGGAATAGATACCGCAAATCCTCGAATAAGACCCCCCCTCGAATAACCCCCCCCCTTGAATAACTCCCCCCTGTTTGCGAGGTGAGGAAAAAATAACTCCCCCCTCGAATAACTCCCCCCTCTTGAATCACGCCCCCCTCTAGATGAAAATGATACAATACAAAAAAATCTAAGAATATTAGCCTAGAGCAGCGAAAGCAGGTACATTATGTGTATGCAATGTATACACATCCTTTTATTGTTGTTGGACAGTTAAATTCCTGAATCACACAAGTTTACAGACTGCACCCATACAATGAATAACGAGGAAGTTTACGAGGAAAAAATAACTCCCCGTCTCGAATAACTCCCCCCCTTGAATAACTCCCCCCTCCAAAACGTATGAGGAAAAAATAACTCCCCTGGGGTCTTATTCGAGGATTTAGGGTAGATATAGCTGTGCGGCCTCCGGGATAGATAGATAGCTGGGCGGTTTGGGGGGGGGTAACCCCCCCCATTCGAGACCCCTGATAGGAAGGAGTAGTCGATATCCGAATTCGATATCGGTATTTGTCGATAAATTTTTTCAAAATTTTCGTATTTGATGCAAAAATACTTTTGGATCTTGACATTTTGTTATCTTTCACAGCCAAAATGAGAAGAAAAAAATTTACAAGCTATTTACAACTCAGTTCGTATCCGTGATTTTAAGTTGTTAAGTTTTCCTTCCAAATTATAAAAATTGAAGAAAAAAATTCCGTTTCTTTTTTTTCCAGGAAAGTTGACACCTGCTCAGATAAAAGCTGGATTTTGTGCGCTAAAAACCATTGAACAACTTATCGAAAAAGGCAGCAAAAACCGATCGAAATTGATGGATGCGTGCAATGAATATTATACCAGGATACCACATGTTTTTGGGTTTGTTTGTCTGGTTTGATTTGTAAGTCAAACGTTTGTCAAATTCGTTAGGTGAAATGTGAAAGTGATTGTAAAATGGATGGTAAACTGCAGATATATTTTTCAAATACGGAAATCTCTCTTATTTTTCTCAGCGTTTTTTCAGAGAGATTTTGATTATATTTGATTTTTGTGTACTTTTCTGAGATTATGTGTGATTATATTTATCATTTTGGAATGCTAATCACATTTCTCATCACTGGAAAACTTACTAAATTTTCATATCGAAATCACAAAATTGGCACCACATAAGTCGCAAAACCCAAGTATAACCCTCACCCAGAATGCGCACGCCACCATTAATCAACACAGTGGACCAACTAAAGTTGGAAATTCAATTGTGCGAGGCACTTTCCGATGTCGAAGTGGCCATGCGCACTTTACGCGACAGCACTTTAGGAGACAAAAATAAGTTGCATCCTGCGGATAGATGCTACGCAGCCATGAAGTGCGATCTGAAAGCACTTAAATGTGATGATCGAGATTTTGTGGTATGTTTTTTGGCTTTTTAAAGTGTTTTTAAGTGATGGAAAGCTCTTTAAAAAGTGGCGAATAAGTGTTAAGTGACGAGTATTTTTATTTGAAAAATTTGTCTTGATATGAGTTTGCTCTCCACTTGACTTTATTGCTTATATTGGCCCTACACACACTAGTTTTCACCGTGACCGATGTCAAAACTGAAATGGCCACATGGTCACATCCAGCCTACTCTTTTTGTATGCAATATGTGTTTTAGTTTTCAAATTTTCAAAGTTTAACTTTCATTAATTTAAATTCAAATTTTATTTAGATGAAATCGTTCAACCGAGTTCATTAATTTGCATTTGAAAAAAATTCAGTTTTCCCACGAAGTCACGGTGAAAACTAGTGTGTGTGGGCACAATACATCACTTTTTGCACGCGGAATTGTCGCCAGCTTTCTCAATTCAAACGGGACCGGTGTTTCGGACCGGGCCGGGACCAGAAATTTTCTAATGTCGGGACCGGGACCCGGTCCCAACATTTTGCCGAACCATGTACCGAGACCGCGGTCCCGTTTGAACCTTAATTAGCCACACATAAAAACAAAATCCAAAAATCCGTTTTTGACACAGCCTTTATACATTTTCATCGCACCTTCTCAAAACCATTCACAAATCCACCACTACAGGGCCGTATCCAGGGGGGGGGCGGGGGGGGCTGCAGCCCCCCCCCCCTTCCCGGGGAGATACCAGAAAGTGACCGGAAAATGCAACCTTTTCAACGTCAGCGTAAAAAAATTTGCGCGCAAGCGCGCATTTTTTACCACACATAGGTATTATCATCAGATTTGCTCCATGTGGCTTAAAATTGTTATAAATACACTGAATGGTGAGCTTTTTTTTGCATTTGTATGTATATTTACATACATATACAGCGTTCCATGGCGCTGGCGCCAACGCCAATTGCGCCATGGCGTGGCGCCTACTAATGGCGCCAGCGCCATGACATCATTCCGCCATTTTGTAGGTAAAATTTTAGGGGGGGGGGGGGGCTGAGCCCCCCCCGCTCGCCGGCCTCCGTAAACAAGCAGCCCCCCCCGCTCAAAAATCCTGGATACGTCCCTGCACCACTAGTTAATTTCCCACCACTACTCGCAGGCGATTTGCGATTCAGTCAAGGGCACCCACGGGCCGACGCATTTGAGCTACAAATTGAAAGTGCTCAATGTGTTCACCGCCGCCAGGCACTCCGAGCTGAACGACGACAAGTTCGATAAATTTGGCAATCGCAGACTTCTTTGGCACGGTTCCAGATTGGCTAATTGGTACGGAATTGTGTGCGAAGGATTGAGGGTTGGTTTGAGCGTGCTTTCAAGTGATTTTTGCAACGAGTTTACGTTTTTGAGAGAAATGCACGAAAAGGTTCAACAATTAGCGATTCTGAGTTAGGTTTATTAAAAGCGCTCAAAATCCTATCCACATATTCATTTAGAAAGCTAGCCGATTGGTGGGGGGGGGGGGGTAAAGAAGATAGTAGCAATAGCAAACCTCTATCCTCGGGATTACTGATGTAAAAGCGCCAGGACCTTGGCGCCAAGCGTCACGGCGCTTTTCCGACACCAGGGGCCAATGGCGCCATGCGCCATGTCGCCTTTCGTTTTGGCGCGAGCGCCAGACATTTTGTTCCTGGCGCTGGGCAAAAATAGCACCAAGCGCCAATGGCGCCACAACAATATATCGCCAAGCGCCATTGCGCTTGTTGCCTTGGCGCTAGCGCCACGCCAGGGCCATGGCGCTTTTACATCACTACCCGGGATAGATGGATAGCTGGCTGATTTGGGGGTAGTCCCCATGGGCTCAACAAATCAACAAAAAATAATCTCAAAATATAATTTTTAGGTGGCGCCGCCGCACGTCCCAATTACTGGCCACATGTTCGGCAGGGGCATTTATTTCGCTGACGTGTGCACTAAAAGTGCAAATTATTGCTTTGCTAATCAGAATAATAACACGGCTATGTTGGCTCTGTGTGAGGTTCGTTTTTTGAACCTTTTTTTATATTGTTTCTTTGTCAAAGGTAGGGATGGAAAATGTTTTTAACGACCCGGTTTTTAAAAATGGTTTCGACGACTGGGTTTAAAAAACGCAACAAAGCCGGCCATTACCTTAGCCAAAGGAATTGAAATTGACTTAAAAAGTAATTTGGCATTTACGCTGAATCCAGAATTCGGTGGGGTTGTGTTCAATCTGCATTTACAAAATATTTAGCGGGTGTCCTTAGGGTTCAAACGATATCACTTTTCGATATCGATATTCGTTATTCGATATTTTTTCAAAATTTTCGATATCGATATTCGATATTTTTTCAAAATTTTCGATATCGATATTCGATATTCGATATTTTTTCAAAATTTTCGATATCGATAATCAATATTCGATAGTTTTTCGAAATTTTCGATATCGATATTCGATACGATATGGACCCTCGATATCGATATTCGATACTAAAAAATGGTCGATATTCGATATCGATATTTCGATAATTTCGATATTCGATATTTAGCTTCTGGTATAGCAAGGCATATTTCAAGCAGCATGTTGTATTTTCATATGGTTGCAAACATGGTTGATTATCTCTTTACTGAAAAGTACAATTGATTTTAACAAGGTTTACAATGGTCAGAATGAAAAAATCGATGAAAAAACATGACGAATCAAATTGTATCAGACAAACAAAAATTGGTAGATATAACAATTCATACTTATAACCCAATTGTTTAAGGGCATGTTGCAAAAAAGCAGCCTATCAGCATTTTCTGGCTTCAAATATGAGGTAGGTAGTTCAGTAGGTATGTGGCCAAACCAAATACAAGAAATGTGGAGTAAGCACTCCAACAAAGATAACATTAAATACTTTACTTTTACTCATCAACTTAGATACTATAAGCAAATCAAATTAATCACAAATATCTCAAAACAAAAATAATAACTTAATTAAGGACATTATACAGGTTTGATATATCGAAAATATGGTCGATATTCGATATCGATATTCGATATTTTTTCAAAATTTTCGATATCGATATTCGATATTCAATATTTTTTCAAAATTTTCGATATCGATATTCGATATTAAAAAATGGTCGATATCCGATATTCGATATTCGATACGATATATCGTTTGAACCCTAGGTGTCCTTGCACACACTTTGAGTGTTCCCTCCAAGTGATAAACTAACAAAATGTTACTTGAAGTAGATTTTAAAGTTTGAATGGTTTACATAAATTCACTGAATTATCAAGCATCCCCTTGGGATGGCCGGGGGTTTTTCAAAGTTGTTTTTATTTAAAAAAGTGTTTTTTAAACGCGACTATAGAAACCGTGAGTACTGCCACTTGTCTGATTTACATGTATAGGTAGGTTGACTCAACCATATCTGGGAGCTTTTGAAAAAAACGTTGTTGAAAGAACTTCTTTTTTCCATCCCAACCCCCCGATACTCACCGTTTTTTTTCAGTGTAGAAAATTCAGATTAAACCCCCAAATACCCATGTTCAAATGGCAAAATAAAATTATATTTAAATATGTAATACTCACACTCTCAAATCACCCATTCCAGGTAGCTCTGGGTAACCCAAAGGAACTCACCGCAGCGGATTACAATGCGGACAAGCTACCCAAGGGTTTCCATAGTACCAAAGGATTGGGTATTTTTGTGCCCGATCCCAAAGGTGATGAAAAGTTGGGAAATGACGCCATTTTGTCCACTGGTCCGCTGGTCAAAAGTGATGTGCATAATAAAAATGGGTATACCCTGCAGTATAATGAGTATATAGTGTACAGTGTGGAGCAAGTGAGGCTCAGGTATTTGGTTCAAGTGAAATTTGAGTTTTGATTTTTTTTCAGTGATAATTGTGTTGTGGTATTGTGGTTGTGAAGTGCACATCACAGATAAATTTGAGTGGTTTATTGTTGTACGATTTTGAAATAGCTAAGTATGCGTCTGTGTGTGTGCAAGTATGCAAATACTTCTGCATTTTAGTAGCAAAATACAGTGAATCCTCAAAAAAAACTTCCCCTGTTAGCTGACTGAGCGAAATCTCCTTTACTTGGTTTGACTGACTTATCCCAGATAATTGTATAGCAATAAACCACTCGACTCCCATGGGTCTCACATAGTGATGTAAAAGCGCCATGGAGCTGGCGCCAAAGCAAAAAGCTCCTTTGGCGCTTGGCGCTATTTTTGCCCGGCGCCAGGAACAAAATGCCTGGCGCTAGCACCAAAGCAAAAAGACCCATGACATGTGATGTGAAAAGCGCCAGAACTTTGGCGCCAAGCGCCATGGTGCTTTTCCATGCATAGCGCCAATGGCGCCACAGCAATTTAGCGCCAAAAGCTCCATGCCACTTTTCTAAACCACGGCGCCAATGGCGCCAGAGTATGTTGGCACTAAAAAAATTTGCTGCTCCTAAATATTTGCAGCCATGCTAATACAGAACTAGTTAATCGTTTAACTTGCAAGAAACCTACCTAAATGTAAATAAGTCAAATTCAGTGTTCCAGTCAACTTTCTTATTTTTGTCATATGATTTTACAGGGACTGGGAGTTTGGGCTGATTTTTTCCACTAGTTATTGCATTCTCGAGTTTTGCTGTTCAGTTTTGTGCACGATCTTAGTGTGAACACACAGACTACTGAACTGTTGCTATTGTACACTGGCACATAAGCTTTCTACTACAACAATCAGATATGAAAATTTAAGTTGAAATTTTTATTTTGAATTTTACATGCAAGCTCAAAGTGTAGCATTTTACATTCACAACCAAAGATACCGAAAAATTTGCAAAAAATACCTTTCGATATATTCTAGCTAAGAAATTGTGTTTTAAGGTGTTTTTCCCATGGTGACATAAAAGTTTGAATATGCTTTTGAATATTCGAATTATGGGTTGCCGTTGTTCATTTGGACTAGTCTCAGAAGGCAGTCCCGCAGCTGTAAAGTGGAGTGTCAAATGCCAGTAAAATGTCAATCAATAAAAAAAATATAACTTTTTATTATTAAACTTTTGGCACATTGCATGACATTTGACAAAGTTGCAGGACTTTTGCCTGAGGGGGCAAAGGTCCCCCACCCTTCTCCTATTTACTAGAGTTGACATTTGAGTTCCTAACTTTTATCAATTTGTCTGAAATAACGATGTTCATTTTGAACTCATTGGCGCTTTTTAAAACACAAGCGCCAAGCGCCAATGGCGCCACAGCAAAAAGGCGCCAAAAGCGCCATGGCGCTTTTTGCTCTGGCGCCAGCGCCATGGCGCTTTTACATCACTACTATGACGCTTCTGACGCTTGTCGACATTTTGCTCTGGCGCCATTGGCGCTTGGCGCTGGGGGCCGGAAAAGCGTCTTGGCGCCAAAGTTCTGGCGCTTTTTACATCACTAGTCCCCCATTTGCCATGTAGATGTTTTTAGTAAATGAATTTTGTCACCTTCGAAACTGAAACAAATAAATAATGACACCGGATGCGTCCGATGAATTTCTAAAGTTCATTTTTTTAAATTTCAGTTCATTAAAGTGCATTAGGCGGTGGTGAAGCTACATATGTGAAGCATGTGCAAAACCGGGGTGTTGCAGGGGGAGGGTGGTTACCCCCAATCATCATCTATCTCTCCGGGCGAGCGATTTACTATCCACAATCCAACCCCCCGGACGGCCGGAACTGGAACTGGGCCGGAACCCCTGCACTTTACCCAAAAAATCTATGCCGGTGGAATCTTGCGGAAGCGCGTTTTTCACGCGCATACAGCTAGGGTTCAAACGGGATCCCGATCCCGAATCCCAAGAAATTTCGGGATTTTGTGGTCCCGATCCCGAAACCTCAATCCCGATCCCGAAATTTGAAAAAGCCAATCCCTATCCCGAGATTTTGAAAATCCCGATCCCGAAAAAAATGCCCCAATCCCGATCCCGGAAAAATTCACAGACATAAAAGGTGCCAGAAATGGCACTTTAAAAGGACCATTTTGTATGCAGTTTGCAAAAAATTTGCGCGCAAGCGCACATTTCCACACCTCCCTCGATATGTCTGTTCCATAGGCATGGACACCGCTACAAATGGACTCGATACAGTGCCCAGCACCATAGTTTAAGGTTTATATTTACACATGCATAAATGGTAGACAGTTGTGTGAATGACAATGCCAGGCAGTCCATTGCGCAGTGCCTAAATGAATCTATAGCATTGTTTTGAATCCCAATTTAATCCAACGTTTCTGGCATCCATTGTTTTTGTTGTTTTGGGTCAGTTTGTGAAATGTCAGGAAAAAAAACTGAAAACCAAGTTTTTTGGCTTAAATCCCGATCCCGAAAAAACGCCTATCCCGATCCCGATCCCGAAAGGTCAATCCCGATCCCGAAATCTCCAAAAAAAGCAATCCCGATCCCGAAAAGTATCCCGTTTGAACCCTACATACAGCCCACTTCCAGATGCACCATACACCCATTTTTGCTGTGATGCGAGCTAGTTATTTACATTCATTTCAATCCGAATGTGTTAAATAAATCTGACGGGTGGGCCGTGATTCGGGCAATAAATACATCATTGGAAATAAAATTAAAATTGAAACGAACAAAATGATGCAAAGCGGCCGCTTGGCCTTGGTGGCGCTGGTGACAATTTCGCGCCATGACAATGACAAGTGAATTGACAAGTGGCTGCGAGCGATTTGAATGCAAACTGTCAATTGAAAATTACGCGCAATGAACTTTTGTTCACTATAAAAAACTGTTATTTATGTGCATCAAAAATGTCAACTAAAGTTGATTTTTGCCTAATAAAATCACCCAGCTGACAAAAGTAATCATCAAGAAATGTCAACTAAATGAAAAAGTACACTTTTAGTGCACACATGTCATTTTAGTTGACTGCAACTTGCTCAAAATTGTCAACTGCTCAAATTTTTCAGTTGACACAAAAATTGTGCACATTTTCAACTAAAAAGTGCCAGGGTCAACTAAAAAAACAGTTGACTCTGAGTTGACACAATCAATATCCTAAAAGTAATGTCAACTACCCTGTGTAGCGCCTATGTGGATCTATGTTTTTTGAGAGACCTCTAATTATAATTTATTTTCTGATTTCGCAAATTTCTGAATTCTGAATATTTTCCTAAAATTACCCATATATGGAATGCTAACCACACAGCCGCTAGACCATCACTTTCCCCAAGGCGTGAAGTTGAATCCAGGTATTGGCTGGCCCATTAGTGGTCCTTTCAGGATCAAACTATCAGGATTACAAAAATAATCAGTGGTGTCCGGGTGTGGCGCCATACTATCCAGAAGAATGCAAAAAAGATGTGGATTGCGCCGATGGGCATTGTCACTGCGCACACTAGTTTGCGGATGAAATTTGAAAAATTTAGTAAAGTTGTGAATCAGCCTTGAATGTGTTTGTGGTAAGACTCTTAAGCTCAGTATACTCGGCGTACATGATACTCTGCCCTCGCACTGATTTATGTCTCGTGTTGGAAGCGTGCCAATGATCATTAAATCATGCGATTTCCGTAAAAAGATGAAAAAAATTCATCGATGTGTATATGTTAATGAATAAGACTATAACAACAATCAATTTTGTCATCTTTTTATGAAACTCGCACGCGTTAACCATCGTTGGCACACTTCCAGCTGGAACCACGCGTGCAAGGTGTAAAGTAAGCGGAGTATACTCAAGTATACATACTTTTCGAGTAAATGTAATTGAGGCTTAGGGTTCAAATGGGATTGACTTTTCGGGATCGGGATTGGTTTTTTGAGATTTCGGGATCTGGATCAGGATTTGCGTTTTTTCGGGATCGGGATTTAGGCCTAATAAAATGGGTTTTCAGGGTTTTTTCCTGACATTTCACAAAATTACCCAAAACACCAAAAATAATGGATGCCAGAAACGTTGGCTTAAATTGATTAGATTCATTTAGGCACTGCGCAATGGACTGCCTGGCATTGTTATTCACACAACTGTCCACCAACTATGGTGTGTATTAACCTTAAACTATGGTAATGGGCACTGTATCGAGTGCATTTGTAGTGGTGTCCATCCCTATGCAACAGAGATATAGAGGGAGGTGGGGAAATGCGCGCTTGCGCGCAAATTTTTTTCCAAACTGCATACAAAATGGTCCTTTAAAAGTGACGTTCTGCAAATATATAGGCATAAAAGGAAGAAAAGGGAGAAAAATCACTAAAAGTAGGTAAAAAATAGGTATATAAGCACATATACTACTAAAAATAGCTGAAAATAGGCAGTTAGACACATGAACTAGTGATTTTGGAGGTGAAAATCTATGAAAAAAAGCAATTTTGAGCGAAAATTGGGACGTGTTTCTCAAAAATCGCTCCAGATAGGTAGATAGCTGGCCGATTTGGGGGGGGGGCTTTAGGGGATAGTAGCCCACAATTTTGCCTCCGGGATGGATAGATAGCTGCTCCAATTGTCTTCAATTGAAGACAATTCAGATAGCTGCCTTTCCCTCGGCCAAAATGGCTGCCAGATATCTGGGTGCACTTGATTCCAGTTTTCTCCTTTAGGTGTGTTCAATTGCACTGGTTCTTTGAGGTAGACAGTCAGACTGGGTGCATTTGCACTGAGTTATACACTTTGTGATAGATATACTACACCATGCTGTATTTTTGTTGTCCAATACAATGCCAGATGATTGCATTATACTCGGCGGACCGCAAAGTATGCACCCAAAATTATTTAGTTCTTGCTCGATTACGCGCGAGCTGGAAATTTTGTATGCACTTTCACAAAATAAAAATTATTTAAAAAAGAAAAAGGTGGTGTCGCGTAAAAACAAGGAATGTTTTTTCCCATCACGTTTACTTTTTTTGCAGGAATTATTTTTATTTTATAAATGATGATGTCATGATGGAGTGTTTCCTTCAGAAAAATGCATAGCGTGCGGTCCATCGAGTAGTACTAGGGTTGGGAATTACAAAATTTTCGGGTTCGGGTATCGGGTCCTGAAAATTTTGGGTCGTGTATCGGTTCCAAAAATTTTGCGGGTATAGGGTTCGGGTTCAGGTATTGAGGTCGGGTATCAGGTCAGGTTTTCAGGTCAAAATGTCGGGTATCGGGTAGCTGAAATGTCGGGTATCGGGTAATCAATAGCGGGTATCAGGTATGATCCCATAAAATCATCTGGTATTAGATTGAACCACAATACAGCATGGTGTCATGTATCTATCTATGGTGGCTGAGGTCCCTAAAAACAGTGAAACATTTTGGTAGATTCAGATTGGCCCACAGCCAGTGACATGCTAAGTATTTCACTGAGTTGCTACTGATGAGACCCAGCTCAGTTAGATTCTAGTCTAGCAATATGGGTTGAAACTAGCATGTGAAATTATCCAAACATTTAATTATCTCGACATGCTTGGGTAATAACTGCTGAAGCCATTTCACTGTGAACCTAAAAGAAATGTGTTTCAATGATTCTTAACTATCATTTCCAGTTGTAGCAATTGTGCTTAATGGATCTGTTTTTTGAGAGTGAGTGATGGTTACACCTGTTGAGGCATAGTTTCACGCCATGGCTGCTGAGGCCCCAAGAATGGTGTAACATTCAGGTTGGCCCACAGTTTTTACCCCAGTATGGTTGGGTAAAAACATGTGTCAAATAGAATACATATATATAAATACAAAACCCACCAAAAAATTCAACAGTGCTTGAAACATCTTAGTTTATGGTGGCAGTATTCCAGTGGCCTTCACAGGATGCCAATAAAGTGACACTATTGGCACACTCAGGATATGAATTCTCATTGCCTGATGGCAAAACAGCTGCAAACTCAACTGTGTGGGCATTCTGCAGTTGAACAAACAACTTTTTCCAAGTCACTCTGGCACTGCGCCTGGCAGTGAACCCAGTCAAGACTGTCTACCTCGCTGAACCAATGCAACCGAACACACTTAGAGGTGAAAACTGGAATCAAGTGCACCCAGATATCTGGCAACCATTTTGGCCAAGGGAAAGTCAGCTATCTGAATTGTCTTCAATTGAATCAAATTTTTCAATTTGAATGAAAACATGCAGTACATAATAAAATCATATCTGAATTTATTGAAACAAGCCAACTAGAAGTGTCTAAATTGCAACTGCACCAAACACCTGGAAGTTGTATTCACAATGCTTCCAAACTGCTTGAAAGATTGAACTGTCAGAAATTTTTCGTGGGTATTTTCAGGTATTGAGTGCAGGTATGGGTATTGAGGTCGGGTATCGGGTTCGGTTTCCGGTAGTAGAGTCGGCTTTGGGTATCGGGTTTCAGTTCCAAAAAGTGTGCAGGTATCGGGTTCTGGTCGGGTCGGGTTCCCAACCCTACCTAATACCCACGATCTGCTATCCGATACCTGAAAATTCTTTTACCTGATACCCGACATTTTGACCTGAAAACCCGACCCGATACCCAACCTCAATACTCGAACCCGAACTCGATACCCACTAAATTTTTGGAACCGATAGCCGATACCCGACCCGAAATGTTTAGGACCCGATACCCAAACCCAAATTTTCCCAACCCTATTTGACACTATTGTATACGGACATTTGGGTCAAAAAATTATGGAAATTATGACAAAATTTGAGAAGCCCCAGATGACGTTTGTGGGCCTAACTCAAAAATGTTTTTTTATGGACTATTACAATACAATATAATACAATACAAAAATTTTGGATTGAGAGGCATCACTTTCACTCTAAATATGATATCACTCTCTGCGGCTACAGTGGCGTTCGCATGCCGCTCCGGCGCTCTTTCGTCACCTGGAATTAATCACGCATGAAAAATTTGACACTTGTACTACAAACACTTTCCATGTTACGCATTACTAGATGGCTCATTAATTTTTCCATTTTCTTGGTTTCCAAACGCATTTTCAAATGTATTTTTCGCTATTCCTTCGGATACCTTGTTCGAGCATCGATTTTCATACAAAAAAAACCGTGCACATTGTCGATTGTCAGTACAACACTTTTCCGCGATATTGATGATGTTTACCCTCGCACCAGTTTTTTCCGGAACCCGGCCTGAGGTCACAAAAATTAGTATACAGATCTCTCAGAAAATCATCCAGTTACAACTGTCGTTACCGGGTAACCACAGTATCGAACAGACATCAATATTCGCCCATCATGGCTTGTTAGTCAGACATGTCCTAGGTCACTTACAACCCAAGCATCATGTGCATCTAAGCAAAACTCACTTAACAACAATAATCTTGTTGAACATTTTTCACCGCAGCGCCCAGCCGGTCGTTCGATCCGATCGCGGCACAATCGTCGGGTTGACTGTGGATCCTGTATACAAAAAAGTCTGTCCTGTACAATCAGCGGTGGACTGTATTCAGGTATTTTTCCGTACCCCCAGCATGTATGTACGCTATCCCTGTATCAGAACCATGTTACCCCCCTTTTTGTCTAAATCAGGCAACTTTTGGGCGAATGCGAATCGTGTCAACGCCGCACCACGCACAATTCGTTGTGAGTATTTTAAATGAGTACCTATGCACGTTTTGTTCCCGATACCGATATCGAGAACTATCCCTGTACTCACACATAATGTTTTCATCGCATACCCTATACATAATGTATCATCCGAATATCCAATACCCACCTGTAATTACAACACAGGGTGTCCATCCGTTATGCCAGCCCATTCGTTTCGCCTGTGCCGACACCGCAGCTGTAGCTGCTCATGTCCAACTTCGGCGTGCTGGGCCTGCATGTGGTGATCTTATCGACATAAACATTTTTATGCAGTAAAATTTAAGTATAGATAATAGAAGGTCAGTTTTCTTTCCCCCCCCCCCCCCGTAAATGGAAGGTCGGGTCTGTGGCAAATTCTGCAGTTAACATTACTACGCGCGCGGATGCCCAATATGTAGATCCATCAGCCAGCTGTTTACACACCACCCCTATGAAAAGATGCATCGTATCTGGGAATACATCCAGATTTAGTGCAAATTCTAATCTATAGGCAATGTTTTTTGCAGCTGGCCTAAATGTATCACAATCGAACCCTATCTGACGCGTTAAGTTGACTGCAGAAGTTGCTACATTACACCATGAGGTCAACGCCCTTTTTGATCAATGAATCTATAAGAATTAAATGCTTCTGACATATTTTGGCAGAGAGCCAGTTGTCTGTGGCTAGGCAATTTGTAGCGCAATTCACCTCACGTAAATGTGATCTATGCTCATCTAATTCGGGACATATTTTTAGTATGTGTTCAACCCCACTAGGTACTTTTATAGGGTACTTGGAGCATTTTCTGCAGATTTTTTTACCGTTCTTACCATACTGTCTTATTGAATTGTGTCTAGCTGAGAACCAATTCAACATGTTATAGTGTAATCTGTGTGGATGAAATTGAGTGAAATCTGACCGCACAAGAGCAATATTTTGAGATTTAGCCAATTCAATACATTTATCCTGACGATGTTTACGTATTCCCAGTTTTACATTAGTCTTGGACAGACAGCGAAAAACCCTAAATTCACCATATTTTTCCGCACAAAGTTGTGCACGTTTACCGAAAGTTACAAGTTGCCCTAAACGACCAACGTTATTCAAATTATCCTCCACTGTTGTGGCATGTTTAAGCAGTCTATCTGATTGAAGTGACTGTATATAGTTGTAAAATGTTATAGTCATTTGACTGTATCTATCTGATGGTAAGTCACCCCCCAAATCCAATAGTAAGCTGGCTGAACTGGTATTTTCTGGAAGATAAACACTTTTTTTCATTGTTTGTAGATATAGTTTATCCAATTCTTCCAGTTCTTTTTTGGAAGCCCCCGTTATCTCTAGTCCAAACAAACTAGAGGGCTCTACATAAGATTTAAAGGACATTTTCGCATAAAGGAGCGGCTTAGTTGTATTAGAAGATGACAAAATAGCTAGAGAGCTATGTTTTTTCATTTTTTGGATCGCTATTTGCCTGTGACAATGGAAAGGGTCACTTTCATTAGTAATCGATATTCCAAGGTACTTGATTTTACTTATTTCGGAGATTTCCTGTACATCATGATGTTCGTTATACCCTAAATACCATTTTTCGTTTGATACAGGTTGATACAAGAACATGAGATTTATCCTTATTTATAGCTATATTCCAATTCCAGGCCCACGTACTAAAAGTCATCATCAAAGATTGTAGCTCAAGTTTAGTGTTAGCCATCAAGACTATGTCATCAGCGAAAAAAAGTCCCGGTATTTTCTCACATTTCCAACCTAGTTTAGCCCCCTTTTTAGTAGCAAGCAATGTATGTGCTAAGTCATGCATATATATTGCATATAAGGTCGGGCTTAGGGCGCAACCTTGTGCCACCCCCATCGGGTAGCTCATATCTGGGCTTGTAAAATCGTCGTACGTCATTTTCACGGAAATATTTGTGTATGCATTTTTGATAGCTGTTATAAACTTAACTGGAATCCCCATCGACTCCATTTTATGCCACAATTTTGCGCGGTTAACCCTATCAAATGCTTTCACTGCATCAACAAAGCACATGAAGTATTTGTTTCCGTTACAAATTGCGTAGTGATGACATGATCTAAGTATCTGCACATTATCGCATGTGCGTCTGTTAGGACGAAATCCCCCCTGAAGTTCTGTAAAAACATTGTAATTTTCACAAATTCTCATCAACCTATCATTTAGCAGTAGCATGAAGAGTTTTTTTACGTTACAGCTTATGCCAAGTGTTCGATAATTTTTTATATCTGATCGGTCCCCCTTTTTGTGCAAGAGTACCATTTTACAAACTTTTGCCTGAACCGGTATTTCCGAACCATTTATCCAATCATTGTATATTTCTAACAATGAGTTTATACCAGATTCAGGAAGATGTTTTAACATTTCATGATAGATAGAAGTTGTCCCCGGAGACTTATTATTTTTCAACTTATTGATTCCCTCTAATATTTCAAATGATGAAAATGGACCACAGATATCATCTATTTCGGTCTCAGGAAAAAGTCGTGGAACGCTCACATTATGAGTATGTCCAGGGTTTGATGTCATAACGACGTCCCATGCCATTTTCATCTCTCGATTCATTTTTTCCTGGGTATTCACTGGTGATCCTGCGAAAGTTTTAAGTTGTGTTAGTACTTTTTGACCTTTCCAGTTTTTATTAATATGTTTATACACCATATTCAACTCCATTGACTTATGTGAAAGCAATTTTTCAATTGAGGCATCTTTTCGCTCCTTATTCAATTTTCTTTTTTCTTTGTTAAGGGCGTTTTTCAAGCCTTTTAACGTGTCTACCATGAATTCATCTGAATTTACCCGCATTTTCCTGCGTAATTTCCCAATTTGACGATGTAGTTTCTTTATTATAAGTGGTACAGATATTCTATTACTCGTGGTTAATTCTCTATTTTCAGTTGCTTTTGAGGCTGCATTGTGCACATTTTCTATAAATGATTCATATGTTTCCAAAGTTTTTCCGTTAATTGCTTTCACATACGTCTCCCATTCAGTACCCCTAGGCTTACGTATGTGCAACTTATCGTTTTCACGGGTACCCCCTGTTACCCCCAAGACAGTTTTTAAAATTATAGCATGATGATCAGATAACAAGGGACAATATTTACCATTTTCATCTACCGTACCCTCTACAGTACTATCAAAAATGTTCGAAAAACATAGATCAATAATTGACCTGGCATTCTTCCTTTCGTAGGTCCATTTGTACTGAAACTCACGATTATGAACACGAGGTCCATGGGCTGCTATCCAGTCCCGTATCAGCTTTCCATTATTATTCACATCGCAAGTGTTGCCAGTGATACCCAGGGTATCATCACCGATATGTCCATTCATATCACCTATTATAAGTATTTTTTCGTTACGCGTATCGCATTTTCGAAAGAGAGTTCCCAATTCTGTGAGGATTTCACTATTTTTTTCGAGAACTGTTTTAGATTTTTTAGCTTTAGTGTTGTTTTCCAAATAGCATGTAACAATATTTAATTTGTTTGGACCATCAGACAAGCAAATTCCCAAAATGTTGTCTTTTAGTGTGAATTCAAGATTTTTGAACTTAAGCTCTTTTTTGATGTAAATGGAAATACCTCCTGCCTTCATATCGGTTTTAAAGGAATGGATAGCATGATACCCTGGGATACCAATGGCATCCGTTGCACATCTGAAATGTGTTTCCACAAAACACAGAACGGAACTTCCTGTGTTCTGAATAGCAGTAAGTACTTCCAGACCCTTCCAACGTAGGTATCTGGCATTCTGATAAAGTATTGTAAGGGATGTCAAACACCCTGTAGCATCCAAATCTAATGTCGGAATATCAAAAACTGTTTCATCATTTATTGCATCCACCACACAAAAACATGTAAAGATGATCGATAAAATCCACCAGATACGCAACTCTGATGACGTCATTACAACACACATATGTTTAAAAAGTTTTTTCCCTAATTTCAATTGATCGATTATAACTATAAGGTGGATCAAGCGTAGAAGGAATACATACTGGGTAATGACGTCACTCTCAGTGCCAATAACCAGCTTTTCCAAAAGTGACAAGAAAAGCATAAAAAATACATTTATCCAACGATATTTCCTACTACAAACAAGCGTAATGTGAAGAGTATGGATTGCGTTACTCCATTTTCTATTTTTGGCCGTGTGCCAATTGTCCAAAAAATAAGATTTTAAACGCTTCACATTATGCAGTGAGTGGATGGGCCAGACGCACATGCATATTGCAACCATGAGACACATTAAAAAACCCAAAAAAACCTCCATTTTGCACACTTTCACTACACACATAAAATATCGATCTCCTATTGCTGCCTCGCAAAGTGCTGGCTCAGGGGTAGCGTATTCGATGGGGTTCGGTTCACTGAGCCCCCCGCTTGGCCGCGTGTATTTCCCGACCCCTGTGATGTGAGAGGAAGGTACTGTATTGATGTGCAGTTGTGGAAAAAGTCTGTTTAATACATTGTTTACCCACATTTTTAACAGTTCTGCCCTAATAAGATGACTGATAGTAGCGTTGCCCACAGTGCTGGTGTGTAGGCCATCCCTACACACCATTTGAAGAAATGCGTCGGTTTCATCATCACAGTGCAGCAACGTGTAGTTTTCCCGAAGAAACCTCATTAACGGCAAAACCACAAAATCATCGAAATTTTCCGACACTAAGTCAAACAAAGCACCCTCAATTTTGTAAAAAAAGTCAAAACAGTCAGTCAAAAGCTCTTTACTCCACCCGTTACGCATGTGACGCGGTAAAGTGGGGCCAACTACACTTACTATAAATTTACCCGCCGGCTGCAGCGAAATACCCACGCTATTCTGAATTTCGGAAAAACAGTGCGAAATACCCGTCATAAAAAACGTCTCGATTGCGTCGATACCTAGGCCAGCGGCATAACAATTCTCTGCATCACACGAATTTAATACGCAGCGAATAACAACTGCATCATAAGTTGTCGACAAAGCAAGTTCACTAGTGGCAGCGGCTATGGTCGGCAAACGTTTACCTTTAAAAAGAGCCTTAGATGAGTGCACAACCACGGGAACATTGTACTGGGCACAATCTTTAGCCAAATAAGTAGTCAGCGATGTACAAGTCGAGTCACCTAACAGTAAAACCGAGTAGAAGTAGTCATACGGGTTTTTGTTTTCAATCGGAAATGACGGGGGGTTGACCCTTATCGCACAAATGTGGTCTACATCGCGATAACCACACTGGGGCCCCATATCCACACCCGTGTGCAACATCCGGACAACGTCAGACATTTTTTTGCCACGCCTGCCCAAAATTGGGTCTACCAGGAGCGTGGAATCTTCGTACGACTGTGTACTCTCGATGTAGTGCGCTAGACTTTTTGCACATTTCAGCCCTGCATTTTCTCCCAGAGCTGACAGGCGAAACTGCCTGACGTTTCGTTTTTTCAACGTAGCCGCCCCGGCCACACGCACCTGTTTGAGTAATTTCGCGTGAAGATGGGTAGTGCGCAATGTAGTCGCAACGCTAGCCTGGGCGTGTCCGGCGTAGGTCCCTGTATGTGCCGTACCACTGCTGGATGCCGCGCCGCCGCCAGCGTTCGCCGGAAGAAAATAGGAAGAAAATATGCTGTATATTTAAATTACATATACCATTTGAACAAGTGTCAATAAAATATGTACCATGCTGGCTGTCGTTATCACTTCCCAGTAACACATCGCCCCCGTCCTGTGCATATCCAGCGCCAGCATCGACACCAGCGCCGAGATTGGCCCCGACACCCGGTTGGGCTGCGTGTATCACATTGACATCAAACATTGTCAATACGCACTTAATACAAAAAAATTTTTTTTGATGTGTTGACACTGACCTTCATTTAACTCCGCCCCCTGCTGTGAAATAACTTTGTCGCTTTCTATCACTGGCTGTCATGGCTGTCATCGCACGTTGCGTTTTTTGATACGCTGTCAATTGTTTCGGCGTTGGACCACTGCCGCGCCCTGTGATAATGTACAAATGAGTATTATGGTTAACTTGTCTAGCGGGACACCCTAGTATCATAGCGATTTGGAGTAGAAAGATGGTGTATACACATGCAGATGTGAACAAACCTCGTTGACCACCTCGGGTGTTGCCATGTGTGTATCGACCGTTCCCCCTGGAGGCGTTGTCGCCACGAGATTGTTTAGCCCGACCGCCGCGAGACGCAGATGATGACCCCCGATTATTTGCGCCTTTTTGTTGTCCAGCGATGTTCTCCAAAATTTCCGGCATGAACCCGCGGCGAAGCGTGGCGTTTTCGCGTTGCTGAAAGTAGGTAGCGAATTTACTTTGGTTTCTAATATCGGTTGTAAATCTATTTTTTGATATAATTCTCTCATATTGTTCTATGGAGAGGTACATCGTTGTGGACTCCAGCTAAATTTTCTGTTTTAACACATTTTTCCATTTTCCAGCTAAATTTTCTGGGTTTTTTTCACCTCATTTTACTGTTTTTTGGCTCAACGTTCTGTTTTCTGAATTTTTCTGGCTCATTTTTCAATTTTCTGGCAAGATAATTTTTTTCCGTTTTCAGCCAAGTGTAAAAAATTCCGTTTCCGTTTTCCGTAAAAAATGTTTTTGACACCCTTTTCGCTAGCGCCAAAGCAAAAAGTGCAATCACGCATTTGGCGCTTGGCGCTATTTTTGCCATGGCGCTTTCGGCGCTTGACGCCAAACTCCTGGCGCTTTTTACATCACCACTCAAATGCCATTCGAAGTTGATTTATGAGTTGACTAAATGTTCAGTTCACCAGCCGTAAACTAGTGTTTGCAGCACCATTGTTACCTACCTCACGGCCACAGTGCGTCTCTGGAGTGTAAAAAAACGCGTGAAAAAAGTGAATGCAGCCGTTTTTGCAAACGTTTCTATGGGTTTAGAGATGACAATCGCGAACATGGCAGATGCATTTTTAAGAAAGTTATCAACGCTCACAAAGATCAGAGCTCTATGGATGGGATGTGTTGCTGTGGTTGGTTCACCATACTTTTTTTGAATAGAATGGCATGCCTTCGATATGGTAGTTTGGCCATTTTTCATTCATGTAGACATTAAGCCGGAATTACAGCTCAGCGGCGTTTGACGTAAAATGATGACATCGCAAAATTGATCACATCAAAATAGACAAAGGTACAGCATTGAAATTTCAGAATTAGATAGTTCTGGTAATTGTGTGTAATGTCCCAAAAAAAATTTTACCAAATAATCATTATTTAAGTAGTTATTACTTTAATGTCAAAATTTTTTAGTGACGTAAAATGTTTGACGTGAAATGTTAATGTAGAATGTGTAAATTTTGATGTAAAATTAATAACTTATTAAAAAAAATTTATTTTCTTAATTTTTGTCAGGACATTACACACAATTACTAGAACTATCAAATTCTGAAATTTCAATGCTGTACCTTTGTTTATTTTGATGTAATCAATTTTACGACGTCATCATTTCACGTCAAACGCTGCTGAGCTGTAATTCGCTGTAATGATCCGAAGTTAAATAACTTTTTAACGGTGCATCGCAGAACGATACGAAAAAGTCAAGGGGCCAGTTTCGCAAGTTGACAAGTACTTTACTCTTCACTTAGCTCCTTGTGGAACCAGCACCAGGGTCAAGTCAAGTAAAAAAGTCAAGAGCAAAGAAAATACTAAAGTAAAGTGCCAAGAGTAAAGTACCGTATTTCCTTGAAATACCCCCCCTTGAAATACTCCCCCCCCTAAAAATTGGCACTATGATATTGTGGTCCGGGAAATGCATAACAGACATTCAAAACACTTACTGTGTTACATTAGAACATCATATATACCATCTACATCCTTATATAAGGCTGTAAAAACTTATAAATGGTGGTTATTGGTGTATTTTTCACGTTTTTCTCTCAAAACTTTCACTCTGAAAAAATAAACCCCTGGGGGGTAACTAGAGGAAATACGGTATCTGTCAGCTTGTGGGACTGGCCCAAGGATGTACCTTGACTAGTGATGGAACAGCGCCATGGCACTTGGCACCCTTTTTCTGTGGCGCGCCTGGCACCCTGCCCTAAAAGAGCGCTGTTGTAGTATGACTACATTATACTCTATTCTCTTCTTTATATTCTATATTCTATTCTAAGTAGGATTTTGGGTATCACTTCTGAACCCCTAAACTTCATGTTTCAGCCAATCCTTTATAAGTGGCTACTTTTGTATGTCAATCAGTTCAGTTCTTTTGCCTGTTCTCTTTTGCACTTCAGTAAAATGAAGTTAATCTAACAACTGTGGAATGTGTCGCAAGGCGACGGTGCCAGAATAAATATTCTACAAGCGCACTCCAAATGCATTTCCTCCCCGGTTGCCGGCTTTGTGGACTTGGTTCAGCATCACTAAGGTCCACACCCCAGTCATCCAAGTGAAATCAACAACGTTCCCTTGCGGCCAGGTATAGACTGCCATTGCTCTGACCTGTGCCCTCAACAGCGCCAAAATGGTGCCAGCGTGGTTTCAAGGTGACCATCAGTGGATAATCGAAAATCGCCATTAAAATTGATGAAGGGGTTTGAATAGGTGCAATTTTTTTTCATCCAACGGTTCATCAGACACATCTGACTAATCAGAAGGTTAGAATGATGAACCGTCAAACTTGCAAACCCATAATCAATGTATTCAAATTGTCATATTGACAATTTTCATTGTGTTCGAATTGAATGATTTTATACTGAATTTTTTCGTCTCATTACCTAGTCTCACTTTTGTTGATTAGATCCTGGATAACGTGAATAAAGACATGAATATGTGTGCTAGTGTGCTAGAAAAATATTTTTAACACACTCAGGGTTAGTGACGGAATTGCGCCATTAGCGCTTGGCGCCCTTTTTCTGTGGCGCCCTTGGCGCCTGGCGCCCACTTTCTGAAAGGCGCCATGGCGCCAGTGACGCTTGGCGCCCTTTTCCGTGGCGCCATTGGCTCCTGGCGCCCTGCCCTAAAAGGGCGCCAAAATGCCGCCAGCAGGGTTTCAAGGCGTGTGCCGCATAAATAAAATAAAATTAAAAGCGCGTCAGTGGATGATTCGAAATTCGTTGGAAAATTGACTAAATGGTGCCAGCCAGTGCAGGGCAATACTTCATCCAACATTCATCACACGCATCTGACAGATCAGACGCTGGGAATGATAAACTTGCAAACTTGTAATTCAACAGATTCAAATCGTCCTAATTCTGGTTTTCGCCCACTTCACAAAAACATCCATTGGAAAAATCTATTTGAAGTGAAAGAATGCATTCTTTTTTGAATGACAATTTTCATTATGTTTAAATTGAATGTCATATACAAGTATGATTTTATGCAATAATAAATTTGTTTCCTAGTCTCGTTTTTGTTGATTACATCCTGGGGGAAAGTGAATAGGGAAAACATTTTTAGCACATGCAGTGTATTGTACGCAGTGATTTATCCTGGCGCCCTAATTTTCAAATGGCGCCATGGCGCCCTTGACGCTTGGCGCCCAATTTCTGTGACGCCCTTGGCGCTTGGCGCCCAGTTTCCGAATGGCGCCATGGCGCCATTGGCGCCTGGCGCCCTTTTTTCTGGCGATTTTCCATCACTACTCAGGGTGCTGTATGCACTTATTTAGCCTGGCGCCCTATTTTTCAAATGGGGCCATGGCGCCCTTAGCGCTTGGCACCCAGTTTCTGAATGGCGCAATGGCGAGATTGGCGCCTGGCGCACTTTTTATGGCGCTTTTCCATCACTAGATGATATACAGGCTGAATTAGTGAATTTTTTGTTGGCGCCTGGTGCCATTGTTTCTGGTGCCCGGCCCATTTTTTCAGATGGCCCCGTGGCGCCATTTTCTCTAGCGCCCTTTGGCGCCCGGTGGCAATTTTTTGAATTGCGCCTGGCGCCATTTTTCCTGCCGCTTTTCCATCACTAATGCTGACAGCAATTCCCCTAATGCTGTGGTTACAGCTCGGGCGTAAAATTCACCCCGAGTAAAATTGATTTTTGGGCGTAAAATTAATTACAAATGAATGCATAAAGAATAAAGATATAGCTTTGTAATTTCAGTTAAAGAAAGCACACATGCAGATGTTGCTTGTGTCCAAAGCTCATCGGTTTATTTTAATTGTACTAGAAGTTATGAATTTTGGTGCAAATTTTTTTAATTTTGTGCCCTAATTTTACGCAATTTACAGTGCATAATTGAAAAATTGTGCTAAAATTCATGACTATCAGTACGATAAAAATAAACTCACGAGCTTTGGACACAGAAACGTCTGCATCTGAGCTTTCTTTGACTGAGATAACAATGTCGTATCTTTATCCATTCATCTGTAATTAATTTAAGCCCAAAATCAATTTTACGCCTGGTCAATTTTATGCCTGAGCTGTAATTGCAGCATAAATCTGAATAGGTATTCACAGTATAATACCATCATGAATATTTGCAGAGCAACGTGGTGCTGGGAAGTGCGTTTTAACAACTCAAACCACCGTATCAACAACAACAACAACAACACCACTGACTACACAGACCAAAGTACGTGTCTGCGTGCATGCATCACAGCAAAAATGACATGTTATGTGTCGTGAAGTGTCTTCACGGCGACACTTCACAAAGCTGGTCGCCGCTTCCCGGTGCTTCATGAAATTTAAAGTGAAGACACTTCACATCACGCATGTGCGTCAACGATTCTGCACAATGTTTGTGAAATGTCTTCACTCTTACAGCGTCAAGAAGCGCGCTTCATGAAGTTTTGGACGATGTGAAGCTAGGTGAAGTGTGTGGAAGTAGGGTTCAAACGGGATTGAGATTTCGGGATAGGGATCGGGATTGGTTTTTTGAGATTTCGGGATTGGCCGGGATTGGGGTCACGGGATCGGGATCGGGATTGGCATTTTTGCGGGATCGGGATTGGGGTCTTGGGATAGAGATTTTGGCCAATGTTTTGGCATCCACAGTTGTTTATAAAGGTCTAACAACACTGTTGGATGCCAGAAACTTGGTATAAAATGAACGCTGGGGGTTTGCGTTCACATTTTTGCATGCAAAAATGTCATTTTTTCACTTTTAATAATTTCCACTAATTTTTCTGGGATCGGGATCGGGATTTGAAAAGTTTCGGGATCCGGATCGGGATCGGGACTGCTGAATCCCGGAATTTCACAGGATCCGGGATCTGGATCGGGATCCCGTTTCAACCCTATGTGGAAGTCACTTCACCAAAAATCACACTTCCTCGTGCTACACGAACCCATTTTTGCTGTGCATGTTTGTGTGTGTAACGGAAAACGGAAAGGTAAAAAAATTTCACTTTATGGAAAACTGAAAGGTAAAAAACAATTTCTGCCAGAAAACGGAAAACGGAAATGTAAAAAAATTATCGGCCGGAAAACGGAAAACTGAAAAATGAAATGCTGGAAAGCGGAAAGCGAAATTTTCATGGAAACAGAAAAAAATAAAGTGAAATTTGCAGAAGGAAAACCTGCATGCAGGTTAGCCTGTTTGGCTTTGATTGTGGTAGCTGTACATTCTGCAACTATGGATCATGCCAGTAACTTCACTTGTAGTTCAAGCTTAACTGAACCAACAAAAAATCATCAAAGGGTAGCAAGAATACACTACAACAACAATAAGAATTTAGCAAAAGTTAACTTTGATGTAACTGAACAGTAAAAAGTATACTCAGCGGACTGCAAAGTATGTGTCCAAAATTACTTTGTGTTTTTTACAGATTTGGATACAGATAAAATTTATGAACGACACAAGAACCTGGTAGTTAAAAACACCATAGTGGAAAAAGATAAATACAGATTGGAAAAATGCCAGAAAACTGAAAATCAAGCCAGAAAATGGAAAAATGGCCTGGAAAAATGGAAACGGAAAGGTCAAAAATTTTCAGCCGGAAAACGGAAAAATGGGCCGGAAAAACGGCAACGGAAAAGTAAAAAAGTTTCAGCTGCCGGAAAACGGAAAACGGAAAGTTAAAAATTTTTCGGATGCCGGAAAACGGAAAGGTAAAAAATTTTCCTGCGCAAAGGCGGAAACAGAAAACGGAAACGGAAATTTGACACCCTAATCGTTATGCTGTAAATCCAGCTTATATTTATGTAAAATTTAAATATTAGTTGATGTGTACGTATATTTACCTAGTATCACTCTGTTATTATAAATGAATTTTTCTTTGCGCAGTCCACCAGCAGTGAAGGGGCCACCAGCACTGGCTTCCAACTGGCAACGAATTATACCCAGCCCATTGACGATGCCGATGTAAGCTACTGTGTAAATTCTGATCCTAGCTATCCTATGTAACGATTAGTGATGGAAAGGCACCGGTCCCCCAGTGCTGGGCACCGAAGGGCACCAGCACCGGTGCTGCTGCGGTGCAGTGCCATTTTTCAGCCGGTGCCAAAGGTGCTAGCACCAGGGCCAAAGTAAAAGGCAAAGAAAAAGGCACCGGCCACCGAAGGGCACCAGCACCGGTGCCGGTGCGGTGCGGTGCCATTTTTCAGCCGGTGCCAAAGGTGCTAGCACCAGGGCCAAAGTAAAAGGCAAAGAAAAAAGCACCGGCCAAGTCGTAATAGGGTGTAAAATTTAGTCAACAGCATGTGCTTATTCATATTTATAAGATCAATATTCTAGATTCAACTGTTTTTAGTCATTTTTAGAAAAAAACTGTGTTTTCTTCAATCATAAATATTTCCAGTTTCGAGTGAAAAATATGATAGATATTTATGGAGTTATCGAGTTTCGAGTGAAGATCCACCATTTTGATGGTGGAGATATCGAGTTTCGGATGAAAATTTACATTTTTTCAAAAATCGGTGTCTCTGTATCTCGGGAACGGTATGAGATATTTACGTAATTTTTTTTTATTTTGAAGAAAAAGTATATATATATATATCAGATATGCACTTAACTAAATTTGTTTCAGTTTGGCGTTTATCGAGTTACGGAACCAAACGCCTCAATTATTCTAATTGCTTCATAAAGTGATCGCCACATTCTGATCATTTTGAATGCTCAAACATCAAAATCGATAGATAATTCAAGGAAAAATGCACTTCTGAAGGTGCAACCTCTAAGAAAATATCCGATAAATCCTTCTGAACTTTCAGCCCGGTGTGGTGCCTTTCGTTCTAGCACCGGCAACCGACCGGTGTCCTGGGGTGCCGGTGCTATCTTTTCAGAATGGCACCGGTGCCGGTGCGGTGCGGTGCTATTTTTCCCGGTGCCTTTTCCATCACTAGTAACGAAACGATGTCAAACTCGGATTGGGAAAAAAAGTTTTTAAATTTTAAGTGTTTTTTCTCTAAAATCACCTCGAATTTCATTTTTTTTCTAAAAAAAGCTTTTGAGTTTTCTTTCTAGCGGTGGAATAAATATTTGAAAATTCAAAAAAAAAATTCGGATTTTTGTTTGCCATTGTTATTCCTGCCACAACAGGTTTAATTAATGCTCATATACTCCGCTTACTTTACACCTTGCACGCGTGGTTCCCGCTGGAAGTGTGCCAACGATGGTATCCGCGTGCGTGTTTCATAAAAAATGACGAAATTGATTGTTGTTATAGTGTTATTCATTAACATATACACATCGATGGATTTTTTTATCTTTTTACGGAAAGCGCATGATTTAATGATCATTGGCACGCTTCCAACACGAGACATAAATCAGTGCGAGGGCAGAGTATCATGTACGCCGAGTATACAAACATTCCATCTGCAGGGCGACGGCGCCCTCACATCACTACTTGTTGCTCGTGAGTTTTCACATTGTGAAGCTGTCTTCACACGGTTTTTCTGTGACGACAAATTGTTGACATAAACTTGTTGTCGTAAAAATTCTACATTTTACTTTTGTGGTCCCTCTATCTTGATCAGCCTCACTGCTTAGGACAAACATTAAATGGGTATTTTTCTCTGCAGGCACAAAAATGTCATCCTAGTGTGTATTATTACATCATCTATCAAAACTGATTTTTGTCCTACCTAGACAATAAGACTGATCAAGTTTGAGCCATCACAAACGTAAAATGTTGAATTTTCATGACAAAAAGATGGTTGACAACTTGAATATTCTATTGTCACATGAAAACATGTGAATTCCACTTAAAATAACACATAGGATACAACACCCAAAATCTTATCTTGTCCATAGTGTTGGTGATCCTGGCAATAGTGCTAATAAGTTTGGCTGTTGCAATTTTCCTGCATCGCCGTACGCAAAGTGCAGCCAAGTGGCAGTTCTACACACTGTTAAGTGTCATGTCAAGTGTCAAGTGTCAAATGTAATGTACAAACTTGACAGAAAATTAGGAAACTTGTAAAATGTCGTGTACAGACTTGACAACATGTGACAAGCTTGTAAAATGCCGTGTGCAAACTTCGGAAACGAAATGACAAACTTCTACAATGTTGTGTACAGATTTCACAAACAAATGACAAAGACATAAAGCCGCTGCACACACTAGTTTACTAATGGAAAATTAAGAATTTGGTAAACTCATTTATTAGTTTCCTAGCGCATCTGAGTTTACCGGAATGTGCTATTTTCAATCTCCTCCAACTGTAGTTGACAAAACGCTCATTTCGGTAAACTGAGGTGCGCTCAGAAGCCGAAAAATGAGTTTACCAAATTCTCAGTTTACCGTTAGTAAACTAGTGTGTGCCAAATTTCTCAAATGTCATCCATACCATCATACTCATTTGTAAAAATATCTTACAAAATGTCAACCGTAAAGAAATGAAAAAAAGATATTCTGATAGACATTTGTATGTCACTTGACACTTGACACTTGACATGGCACTTTACAGGGTGCGGGACTGCCCCAGGGATCGGGCGAATGAGGTTGCGATAAAAGAGGAGGGAAACACGGACAAGCCCAGCACTGAAAAGCATGGTGCGAAATTTTTGACCCACATCATTTTTGTAGGCAGCTGCGATTCATCCATTATGAAATCATGTTGCCTGATTCGATGTGTTTTTCACAGCCAGTTTTTCAAGATAGGTACCATATTTCCTCGAAATACCCCCCCCCCACCCCAAATCGAGTGTAAATTGCACGTAAATTACAAAATCTGCGGTTTGTGCTTCGGGCAATGCATTACAAACAACAAATCAGTACTGGGAGTTCGAAAAATTTCTGGCGAAATAAAAAGCCCCCTCGAAATAACCCCCTCACAATTTGCACTCTGAAACAATCACACCCCTGGAGGGGTGGGGGGGGGGGGGTATTTCGAGGAAGTACGGTGGATAGTTGGTTGATTGGTGGGGGTAAGTAGTCAACAATTATCTATCGGATACCCGAGGGTTCCTGACATAGATTGGGGGTTACCCCCTATCTAGCCCATTAACCCCCTATCTAATTGTTCAATAAACCAGAGTTGCGAAAGTGTATTTACACTTACCCGAAATACCCGGGTAAATGGGTATTTATATTTACACTTACACTTACACTTTCATAAAATACCCATACACTTTTTTTACACTTTCCTCAGCAAAATACCCGGGTACAGAAAGTGTATTTTGTTTCTTTCAGATGGCCCTGTTTTATGCTTTTGAGAAAGCATAAAATAGGGTCATGTACAAAAAACAACTGCACAGTGCACACACGCAGTTATGCATTGAATGTAGAAAATATGGAAAATGTACAAACTAGCCTTTGATCTCCAACCTTTGATCAGTACTCATGGTATTCTACAGTTTCATCATACTTTTGTAAAAAGGACAAGATCAATGGAAATTCACCAGCTGGACACAAAGTCAACTGGCTTTTGCATTGACATTTGCTGCATGTCCATTCTTGCATTTAAACAGTGTGTATTGCATTGCTTAATCAGTCAAATATCAACACTGAAAAAGTCCCATTATTGGCCCCACACACGCTAGTTGACATCGACACCAAATGTCAACTGGTTCCGTTCCTAATTCAAAAATTGCGTTTGAACGTCGTTCGTACACTCCTCAGCAAGCTTTGAATCGGGATTGGCACCAGTTGACATTTGGTGTCGATGTCAACTAGCGTGTGTGGGCCCATTAGGGAACTTCATACCACTACAGTATTTGTTACAGGCTGAATAATTTCATAAAATGCAGTAAAATGTGAAATAATGCATGAAAATGACAAATAAATTGATCTAAAGGTGAAAACAGTGGTGTTTTCTAATGCTCAACAGTGAGAGCTCTTTCTAAAAAAATTTTTTACACTTACACTTTTTTTACACTTTCCTAGGTATTTTTAAAATACCTTACACTTTTAGTATCCATACTCAAAATTTGGAAAGTGTATTTACACTTACACTTACACTTTCCAAAAATACCGGTATTTTAACAACTCTGCAAAAAAAACCCTTCCCCCTATCTAATCGCATAAACCGAGGAAGCATAAAATTTCAAATGCAGTCTCGCGCGAGCCCGAAACGTCAACCTTCAACACGTCGACCACCATGGTCACCACTGAAAACCAGGTGGGAAACATTACTGGGCACTCCCAGACCCTGTAAACGACCCTGTAAAGTGTCAAAGACCCTGTAAAATTGTCATGTAAATGGCCCTGTAAAATGTCATGTGTCATGTCAAGTATCAAATGTCATGTAAAAGACCCTGTCAAGTGTCATGTGTCTCCAAATCTTACTTTGTTGTATCCAAATTATATGTTTTCTATCCAAATCTTACTTTTTGACATCAAAATCTCATTGTTGATGTCCAAAAGTACCAATATATTTTGTAAAAAAGTAAGATTTGGATACAACAACCTAACATTTGGATACAATAAAAACATTTAGATACATGACTTACATGACACTTTACAGGATCGTTTACATGACATTTTGCACTTGACATGGTCTTTTCATGTCACATGACATTTTACAGGGTTTTTAGTGACACATGCCATTTTACAAGGTCTTTTACAGGGCCTGGGAGTGCACCTGGGGGGCAATTCCGCAAGTTGAGAAGTAAAAAAATTAAGAGAGAAGTGAAATTTGAAATAACAATTTTACAGGAAAGTCAATTTGGAAGAGGGAAGCAAAATGAGAAGTAATGAGTTTAGAAATTTATTTCTTACTTCGAAATTACCGCAATTTACTTTTCTTCCATAAGAGTTACTTCTCTCTTAGCTTCATACTTCACCATTCTAGTTAAATCGTTTTTCTTCTCAACATGCAAAATTGGCAACTAGTTCTCCACAGTCAACTGAACATCAACAGTCCGTCAACTCATTATGACACCCCCTAATCTCCTTCAGACGACAGAGATGGCATACAGGTCGCAAGTGTTGAACACCAGAACTGAGGGCACGGGAGATAGCCAGGTGCCAGTCCCAGACCCTGTAAAAAGCCCTGTAAAATGTCTAATGTCATGTAAAGTGTCAAAAGTCATGGAAAATGCCCTGCAAAATGGCAACAGGGTTGCCATTTTGCAGGGCATTTTCCATGACTTTTGACACTTTGCATGACATTAGGCATTTTACAGGGATTTTTACAGGGTCTGGGAGTGCCCCCTGGACAGCAAAGGGGACCACAGCGAGTTCACGTCAGTTGTCCAGAAATTATTTGTGCCTGTACTGGGTGGACAGCTCACTATGTATTTAGATACTTATGTCGTAGTACCGATGCACCTATGTGATACTTATGCACATACTTTCACAAAAAAAGAAAACATTTTTTAAAGAAAAAGATGGAGTTTTTCCAGGGGAGTTATTTGAGCAAATACAATAGCTTCAGTTCATAGTGGGACACAGTATTGTTACTTCAGGGGCTGGTTCCACAAGTGGCAAAGTAAAGATTAAAGTAAAGAGTAAAGTGAATAGTAAAGTTAGTAAAGTTATGAATGAGTAAAGAGTAAAGTGAAGAGTAAAGTAAAGAGTAAAGTAGAGTAAAGTGAAGTGTAAAGTTAAGAGTAAAGAGTAAAGTGAAGAGTTAAGTTAGTAAAGTTTTGAGTAAAGAGTAAAGTAAAAAGTAAATAGTTAAGTGAAGAGTAAAGTTAGTAAAGTTATGAGTAAAGAGTAAAGTAAAAAGTGAAGAGTAAAGTAAAGAGTAAAGTTAAGTGTAAAGTTAAGAGTAAAGAGTAAAGTAAAGAGTCAAGTGAAGAGTAAAGTGAAGATTAAAGTTTATAGCAAAAGAGCAAAGTATAGATTCAATGGTAAAGTTCAAAATCAAGTAAACTGATAATTGGAAAGCAATGAGTATAGTAAAGAGTAGAGTTAAGTGTAAATTAAAGAGTAAAGAGTTCAAGTCAAGAGTAAATAGTGAAGTGAAGTGTAAAGTACTTTACCACTTGTGAAACTGACCCTTGACCATACAGGCCAGCCTCTCCTCCGCCAGTCTCACAAGAGACACCAAGCTCTAAAGAGGCACCAGGTTCACAAGGTACACCAGCCTCAAAAGAGACAACACCAAACAAGACACCAGCAAAAGAGGCACCAGAAACCAGAAAGAAACCAGGTGCCAATTCTGCTAAGTTGAGAAGTAATATTACAATTGTGAAGTGAGAAGTAAAAGGTTGAAACAAAAGTATTTTTAGAAGTGAGAAAATGCTTTAAAAATTCACTTTTTACTTCAAATTTCAGTTCTCACTTCCAAATTTACTTATCATATACCTTTTTACTTCCCACCCTCAAATTGCTCTTTTACTTATCAACTTGTGGAGTTCACTCCAGCCTCAAAACAGCCACCAAGTGTCATTCCCAGACCCTGTAAAATGCCCTGTAAAAAGTCAAATGTCATGCAAAGTGTCCAAAGTCATGCAAAATGCCCTGCAAAGTGGCAACCGAGTTGCCATTTTGCAGGGCATTTCACATGACTTTTGACACTTTGCATGACATTTGACATTTGACAGGGCTTTTTACAGGGTCTGGCAATGCCCCAGGCTCGACAGGCAGTTCGTGATTTTTTGGGATCGTGATTGTTTGGCAAAAGTATGTGATATTAGTGGTGATGAATTTTCTTCAACAAAAAGAAGTGTCATCCTTGATCTACTGAATATCACAAATCACAATGTGACAGTGAAATTTCTGGTTGTGACACTAAAATTTCTCCGTCATGTGACATTCTCAAGCACCCAAGCACTTACGCCGCCTATGAGTGATATGACAAAAAATAAATAAGGTTTTAAATATTGTTTTACAGATTGTAAATACCGTATTACCTCGAAATACCCCCAGGGGGTTTATTATTTCGCCAGCAAAATTTGAGGGGGGGATAATCCGAGGGTTTTTTTTTCGAGGGGGGTCTATTATTTCGCCAGAAATTTTCAGAAATTCAACATAGTCAGACGTAGAAAAATCAAACAATTACATAGATGTATATGTATGTATAGGCATATATAAGTGTACATACACATCAACCCTTCCCTAACGTCATTCGATCATCAGTTTTAACGTGTGTTCTGCATTGTACAGATCACAAACTGCGGTATTTGTCATGTACATTCCCTTTACACTCAATTTTAGGGGGGGGGGGGGTGTTTCGAGGGGGTTTTTATTATTTCCTCAGCCGAATTTTAGAGTTGGGTATTTCGAGGGGGGGTTAATTCGAGGTAATACGGTATATGGTAGATTTCACTACAAAGTGTGATGTGTTGTATGCATGCATGGATTGCAGTTATCATTCACAAACAAGTTTGAAATTCTTGAATAGTTCGGAAAAATAACATTATCATATTCTCCATTCTGTTGGGAAAGTTCACTTGCAATAAATTATCAGTTTTGAGAGGATTCCCAGGGTTGAAAAGATTTTCTGACAGGAAAGACAAAGGCAGATAATTTTTCACTTCACTGTTTAAGTGCATTGTTTTTTATCATTATTTTGACACTTCATTATACATTTTGGTTCATGCATTCCATCATGATCATTAAACACAACCCTGCACATCTTAGGTTTAATTTTACCATATTCTGGGTACCTGAAGGTACCATAATCTGGGTACCCATTATCTGGTACTAGAAGTGCTTGAAGTTCATTTTTCTAGTGCAGGGTTACATGCACTAGAAGTTTACTGAGTGTATTTATAGTGAACATGAATATCATATGAACACCTCAATAGAAGCGAACATATCTGCACTATAAATCCTTGAGTGGATGGGAAATTGTAACAGGCTCTGTAACTGTCATAATAAAATGGGCAGTAGACTTTACAGGGATTGTTACCATAATTTCATGAAATAGTCCCATAAATTGCACAGAAAGTTTTCAGTAGTAATGGATATTTATTATGAACACTTATTTTTGCATGAACTAAATAGTTTAGCTAAATATCGTTGTACCTATTATGTGCAGCTGAGAGGCTACAGAAAATGTCTATTTTCATCTAATTACTGCATTCACACTTCTACACAATCAGCCTCAGAAATCACAAAAAAAAAATTACAATATTTCTTAGCTTGTCATAAATAAATGAACAGGCCACAAAACATTGCTGAAAAAGCGAAATGTTCAATTCTATCTTGGTAAGTGAAACCAGATTCATTGCACTATTGATTTCCATATGCATATACTGTATATCCTCGAATAAGACCCCATGGCCAGGGGAGTTATTTTTTCGTCAGAGTTTTTGAGGGGGTACTTATTCAAGGGGGAGGAGTTAATCAAGGGAGGGAGTTATTTTTCCTCAGAAACTTGTACTGAATTCATCGTATGAATGCATTCTGTCAACTCATGTAATCTATGTATTTAACAGTTAAACAACAACAAAAAGGTGTTTATACACTGCGTACATGTCATGTCATCGATCATTTTTGTAAATTTTATAGCATGTTTTTCACCCAGAGGGGGGACTTATTCAAGAGGGGGGACTTATTCAAGAGGGGGCGTTATTCGAGGGGGGTTATGTTTTCGTCAATGGTTTTGAGGGGGGTTATTCAAGGGGGAGGGTTTATTCGAGGGGGGGGGGGTCTTATTCGAAGATGGTAGGTAGCAATGTTCTTATTGCCAGGAACTCTACACATCAAGAATCTTAAAATGGTTGATTAAGAAGTTTGCATATGCAAATCATTTTTAACAGCCCCTCTCACATTTCTTGGTAAATTTTTATTTTACTCAATGAACATGACACTTAGTATGGCAACCTACCATAACCCGTCTGAATAATGAATCAAAAACTAGGTATACAGTTTTTAGTCATGATACCGTATTACCTCGAATTAACCCCCCCCCCCTCTGAATTAACCCCCCCCCCCCCCCTCGAAATACCCCCCCTAAATTTCAGCTGAGGAAATAATAAAACCCCCCCCCCCCTCGAAATACACACCCCTAAGATTGAGTGTAACGTAAACGTACATGACAAATACCGCAGTTTGTGATCTGTACAATGCAGAGTTGTTAAAATACCGGTATTTTTGGAAAGCGTAAGCGTAAGCGTAAATACACTTTCCAAATTTTTCAGTATGGATACTTAAAGCGTAAGGTATTTTTAAAATACCTGGGAAAGCGTAAATAAAAGTGTAAGCGTAAAAAATCTTTAAGAGACGTTTTATCAGTGAATTCTTTCCAAATCAAGCTCTCAGTGACATTTTTTGGATGTCCATCTGGTAGTCTGCCCTCATATGTTGTTTGGCAATTCATCGGCAGCGACACTTACCGTATTTATTCTATCTAATAGAAGAGCACCGTTCAATTTTTTTCGTCAACTTTTTTGCCGGCCGTTCTATGGGAGGTGACGTTCTATTGGAGGCTGCTCTTCTATTAGAAGAAACACGGCAAGTCATCTTTTTATCTTCCAACTTGGAGTTAGTGCTGTCGACAGCGACAACATCGTCGTCGGCGACAGCATCGTCATCGGAATCCATTTTCAGCCCAAAATTTCTTATCTGAAGCCACGATTTTGCTCGACGACACAGTATTAGCAAGACATTCATACTGCGACACAATTTGTAAACGTGCCACTATTTCCAGCACATTACTGCACGCACGCAGTTATTTTTTTGGTACGCAGTTTCGTTCACTCTTTTTTGTGGTTTTATGCTTTTTCAAAAGTGTAAAACTGAACCGTGTGAAAAGCTTTTTTTACGCTTTTAGTACCCGGGTATTTTGGCCGGGAAAGCGTAAAAAGGCGTACGGGTATTTTATGAAAGCGTAAGCGTAAGCGTAAGTATAAATACCCATTTACCCGGGTATTTCGGGTAAGCGTAAATACGCTTTCGCAACTCTGGTACAATGCAGAACACACGTTAAAACTGATGATTAAGTGACGTTAGGGAAGGGTTTTTGTGTATATACAGTTATATATGCGTATAAACACATATACATCAATGTAATTGTTTGATTTTTCTACGTCAGCGTATGGGGAATTTCCGAAAATTTCTGGCGAAATAATAGACCCCCCCTCGAATAAACCCCCCCTCGAATTATCCCCCCCTCAAATTTTGCTGGCGAAATAATAAACCCCCTGGGGGTATTTCGAGGTAATACGGTATTTCGTCTTTACTATGAAATAATTAATCATTTAATTTATCACAAGATTTTATTCATCAAATTATGGTAGGGCTCTGACATACTTCGTGTTTTGCCTACCGTACTTCCTCGAAATACCCCCCCCAAATTGAGTGTAAAGGGAACGTACATGACAATAACTGTAGTTTGTGTTCTGTGTACTGCAGAACACACGTTAAAACAATGTCGGTGTCACGTTAGAACAGTGTACATACCATCTACATACTAATATTAGTCTACAGAACCTTATAAGTGGCAGTTTTTGTTGCATTTTTCTTCGTCTGCGTACGTTTCAGACGACAATTTCTTACTTGGTTTTCAAAAATTTTCTTGTGAAATGATAACCCCCCCCTCGAAATACCCCCACTCGTTTAACCCCCCCCCTCTCGGGACCACTATGAAACAATCACCCCCGGGGGGGTATTTCGAGGAAATACGGTAGTTGTTTTTTAAACTGACAAACTGCACATCTCAGGTATTTCTTGGATTAGTGCTGTTCCTTGGGTCTGTGTATCCCACCGATATGGTAAGTCTCTTCTGTAATACAGTTTTCTGAGAGATCAAAAATCACTTGCATTGATACAACTGTGATCACAAACCCTGCTTTAAAAGGGCGCCAAAATGGCGCCAGCAGGATTTCAAGGTGAGCGCTGCGAAAACGATAAAAAACAAAAAAGCGCATCCCTGGATAATCGAAATTCGCTGGAAAAATACACGTGGTGCCAGTGGATTGAAATCGTTCGTCCAATGGTTTTCCAGACACTTCGGCTGGAATGATGGACCGTGCAACCAACAAACTTGTCAATCAACGGATTCAAATCGTTTTAATTCCGTTTTTATCCACTTCAAAAAAACATCCATTGCAAAAAATCTATTTGAGGTGAATGCTTTGCGACAATTTTCATTGTGTTTGAATTAAAATTCACGCGTGAGTAAATATGATTTTATGCAAAATTTTTGTTGCTAGTTTCGTTTTTGTTGATTACATCCTAGAGAACATAATTAAAGAAGTGATTGTGTGAAATATAGTGTTGGAGAACCATTTTTAGCACACGCAGGGTATCATACACACTTATTTATCCTGGCGCCTTTGGCGCCTGGCGCCCTAATTTTCAAATGGCGCCATGGCGCCCTTGGCGCTTGGCGCCCTCTTTCCGTGGCGCCCTTGGCGCTTGGCGCCCACTTTCCGAATGGCGCCATGGCGCACTTGGCGCCTGGCGCCCTTTTTCTGTGGCGCCCTTGGCGCTTGGCGCCCAGTTTCCGAATGGCGCCATGGCGCCATTGGCGCTTGGCGCCCTTTTTTCTGGCGCTTTTCCATCACTACCCCTAAATACTGGCCAGCATTCTCAATTTGAAAAGCTAGTGTGTTGTATACTCCACCGACATCACGCCTTACAATGGAATCTACCATATCCCATCCGAATAAAAGAACTAACATCAAAAAATTTCATCATATTTATCAAATTAGATATTTTTCAAATGATGAAATTTTTTATGTTTGTTCTTTTATTCAGATGGGATATTTTTAATATGATGACATTTTTTATGTTTGTTCTTTTATTCAGATGGGATATGGTACATTTCATTGTAAGGTGTAATGTCGGTGGAGTATATTTTACTTGTTCTAGCAAGTGAGGAAACAATATGCCTAACTAAACAAATATTGGATACACATATTTGTTCTCACTGCCATACATCTGGAACCTTGGGAGATGCACAACAATACAAAATTGCAACAAAAAAAAAGTAATGCATGTCACAAAAACAAAAAATTGCAGGTTTCCATTAAACTTTCTAACAGTGATAGTGAGCACTGCTCAGTAGGAAATGATATTACAGTGTCATGAAAAACATATTTCAATTTAAAAAAATTATACATTGGAAGGTACACAAAAATAATAAATACATTATACAAAAAATGTTAATGATTTCAGTTTTCATTGTAAGTAAATATATTTATGTGAATAAAAAACTCAACTTTTTGATGAATTTTTTGTGTGAAAGGTGCTTTGACACTTGTTCAACATATCCCTGGGTAGAACAATTTGCAACCACCCCACAGGGAATAGAGGGCTGCATACCGCTAACCCAAGCACCGAACCGCTGCTTTGCATTAGTGCAATTCACTGGAACTTCTGTACTTGGCTTGTGTGCATCATTGGGTGGCCGCCTGCCAATTATGGATTCTAAGAGTGCAATGATTGACCTGGGGGCACTCCCAAACCCTGTAAAAGACACTGGAAGTGTAAAAGACCATGTCAAATGTCATGTGGCATGTAAAATACCCAGAAAAGGATCATGTGTCATGCAAAGTGTAAAAGACCTTGTAAAAAACCTGTAAAGTGTCAAATGTCAGGTAAAATGCCCTGATGTGACACCAAATCTTATGTACAGAAGTAATATATGGATACAAAAAGATAAGATTTGGTTATGATACTATAAGGTTTGGATACACATGGCACTTTACTGGATACACATGGCACTTTACTGTACACATGACATTTGATACTTCACAGGGTATTTTACATGACACCTGACATTTTACAATGTCTTTTACACTTTACAGGGTCTTTTACAAGGTCTGGGAGTGGCACCTGGATGATTTGGTCTCTAGCTGTGAACCACAGACTGGCGATTCCCCCGCATGGGTTTATGTGGATGGCCAGATAACAGAAGATGCTGCCAACAACTCAAAGGAGTACTGGTACTTTAGCAATGGTGAACCCATACCTGAAACTGGCTTTTGGGATAGTGATCAACCTGAATACATGCCAGATGTGCAAATGTTTTGTGTTTTGAGAACAATTGCTTCGAGACAAAGAGGTGGTGCACACCAGGTGCCAGCCCCAGACCCTGTAAAAATACCCTGTAAAATGTCAACTGAGTTGCCATTTTGCAGGACACTTTACATAACTTTTAACACTTTGCATGACATTTGACATTTTGCAGAGCATTTGCCAGGGTCTGGGACTGCCCCCTGGTTGCTGAAGAATGTTATCAGCCAAATGATGAAAATAATTCATCATCCTTCCCTGCTAATGCACATCCTACAGCATTTGTTTGTGAATTTAACACTGGTTTGTTTTAATTTCTACTCCACCATTGGGAGCTTGCTATTTACTCATTGCAAACATTAAGTTTGAACAATTTGAAGGTTCAGATATTTAGAAAGTAGAGATATGTTTCTATAGATCTGTAGGTGGGCTTGGTACTCAACTTTTTTAAACTTGACTATTTTGGCTTAGTGAGTCAGTCCAGCCAGTCAAGTCTAGGAAATTGATGAATCTTCAGTTGAGGTAACATCAGAAGTAAAATGTCAAAACAGCAGCAATGTGTTCTGGCATGCACTGTTCTGAGAATTTTACCAGAAATATGTATGCTAAAGTACTGAGTAAATACATTCACATTTCCTTCCAAAATAGCACTTCTAGCCAGTTTTATATATATTGTTTGAATGTATCTGAGAACATTCTGAGAACATCTGAGAACAGAAAAAAATTTTTAATCCTGATTTTTTTTTCGATTAAGATATATAGTTTTGATAAAAAATGAAACATGTATTGATTTTCATATTTTGTTTATTATTGAAAAATGTTTCACTGAAAAAGTGTTTAAAAATATCATTTTTATATCTTTAAGTGTGAAAATTACTAAATATTCATGAGTAAAAACAGAAAAATACTCAGTTTTACATCAGTTCAGTACGGTACATTGAGATCTAAAAAATTTACTCTGAATAACATGGTCTGAATTTTTGGTTGGAAAGAAATGTATTTACTTTGCCCTCAAGTACTTACTGTGAAATATAAAAAATAAAATAAGTGAAAATAATATAGTTTTTATGTAGAAGTAAATAAAGATATTTTTGAAACTGCCTACTGAACCAAACACCTATTTACAAAATGGGCACAGGGCACTAGGAAGTAGGAGAAGTTGTTAAACAGAAAAGGAAATGAATAACAATATGTACACAAATAGTGTAGTACCCATCATCTTATAATACCTAGTTGTTTTTGTTAGAATTTTTTTTCCAGTGTTGCAGAAAATAAACATTCAGAACAATCTACATTTTTTATATCAATGCTCAACATTCACCCAACCTTCAGATACGATAGCTACAACGAGTACAGCAGGAACACAGGTCAGTGCAAATTATAATTTTGGCATACCGTATTTCCTCGAAATACCCCCCCCCCCCGAGGGTGATTGTCAAGAGTGAGAATTTTGAGGGGGGTTAAATGAGGGGGGTATTTCGAGGGGGGCTTTTTATTTCGCCAGAAGTTTTTTGAACTTCCAGTACTAAAATATTATTTGTATACTCGGCGTACGTGATACTCTGCCCTCGCACTGATTTATGTCTCGTGTTGGAAGCGTGCCAATGATTATTCAATCATGCGATTTCCGTAAAAATATGACAAAAATTCATCGATGTGAATGTGTTATGAATAACATTATAACAACAATCAACTTTCTCATATTTTTATGAAACTCGGACGCGTTAACCATCGTTGGCACACTTCCAGCGGGAACCACGCCTGCAGGGTGTAAAGTAACCGGAGTATAACGTACCCTGACGTCGAAAAATACAAGAAAAAGCACCATGTATAAGAGTCTACGGACTTATAAAAGTACCGTATATCCTCGAATAAGTCCCCCGGGGAGTTCTTTTTTCGTCACAGCTTTTTGAGGGGGGACTTATTCGAGGGGGTGGAGTTATTCGAGGGGGGGGGGAGTTATTATTACATCAGAAAATTAAGTTACATCCATGATCAATATATTGTATCAAAAAGGTCGAATTTCAATAATTCATGTGATGAAATCAATGCTAGTGAACATTACCTGCAAAAAATACATGTCTTTTAAAACGTCTAAAACAAAAGATACATGGAGTTCATTGTCACCAATACAAGAGGGGGAGTTATTCGAGGCGGGGGACTTAATCGAGGATATATGGTATGCAAATGGTGTAAAACAGGTTCAACGTAACACAGTAATTGTTTTTAACGTCTGTTCTGCCTCGTCCGGATCACAAACAGTAGCTTTGTCATGTACATTCTCTGTACACTCAATTTTGGGGGGTATTTCGAGGGGGTGGGTAATTATTTCATAGTCGCCATTCTGAGGGGGGTATTTCGAGGGTGGGTATTTATATATATACGGTACCTATATGCATTTGGTCCTAACCATGGTTGGTTTTAGTAAAATTCTTTTTACTAAAATTGTATTTTATTTTTATAAAAATTGTATTTTATTTTTATTTTATTCATGTTTCATTTAATTTTTTTTATTTTATTCTGAAATGTCATTAATAAAATAAAATGAAACCATTTTACAAAAATTTTACAAATATTTTACAAAAATTTTACAAAAAATCGGAATATTGGATGCAAGGCCATAAAACGATGGCTAGAAGCATGCAGATGAATACAAAAAAATTAATGTAGACTTGTGACATGGGTTGCGATGCGACGCAGGTAGTTATCTTAAATTTTGACCCTCACAGGGGCCGGATTGATATGTAGCTAATTGCTACTCCTGAGGGAAGATAGCTAAAAAATTTGTTATTTTTAGGGGGTGAGGTGCTTGCAGGGTTCAATATATGGGCTTTTTGCAAGGTATGGAATTAAGAAAATAGGAAAAAATCACATAAGTTAGTGATTTTTAAGGTGAAAATATATGAAAAGATGTAAAAATTTACAATTTTGGGCAAAAATGTTTTTCAATCACAACAATGAAAGCAACAATAAGGCAAATTGGCAGCTACAATCTGAAGCAACATGATAGAAAACCTTTGCTAGAATTTTACAGACACTCGATTTATTGTAAAATTTTACTAAAATTGTACAAAAATTTGAATTTTTGTACAATTTTACTCAAATTTTACAAAAATTCGAATTTTAGTAAAATTGTATTTTTATTTTATTAAATTTTTATTTTATTTTATTTTATTCTTCAATTTTCCATTTTATTTTTATTTTATTTTTATTTTTTTCTGAGTTTTGCCAACCCTGGTCCTAACAATGGAAATACTAAGAAACTTAAGAATATTACAGAAGAACAAAAATGGCTGGGTCCAGTCCATAGTTTCACAATAACCTACTGTAGATTGCAGCAAAAACCACACCAGCATTTCTTCCAGACTTCAAAAGCTACACCCACAGCAGAAACAATACCCACAAAAACAAATACACCAATAACGACAACCACAAATATAATTGGAGGGGTTATGTGTCCTGATGGCAAAATGAAATGTTCAGAAAACCAGACATGCTGCCCATCTGCTGTTGGCTTGGTGAGCAGAATTGCCATTTGTAAAAAAAGTTGACGATAACTGCTGCATCAATAACAATGTATCAACCGTATTACCTCGAATATTCCTCCTTGAATAAACCCCCCCCATTAAGGAAAAAAATGGAAAATTGAAGAATAAAATAAAATGAAACATGAATAAAATAAAAATAATATACAATTTTTATACAATGTTACTACAATTTTAGTAAAACGAGTTTTACAAAAGCCAATCCTGGTCACGAACCTAAATAAATAATCAAAATAAAATTAAAATTAAATGGAAAATTGAAGTATAAAATAAATAAAAAATGGAAAATTGAAGAATAAAATAAAATAAAATGAAACATGAATAAAATAAAAATAATACACAATTTTTATACAATGTTACTACAATTTTAGTAAAACGAATTTTACAAAAGCCAATCCTGGTCACAAACCTAAATAAATAATTAAAATAAAATTAAAATAAAATGGAAAATTGAAGTATAAAATAAAAATAAAATGGAAAATTGAAGAAAAAAATAAAAATAAAATACATTTTTTACAATTTTACTAAAATGAATTTTTAGCAAACCAACCCTGGTACAGATGTACTATAGCCCCAATATAACCTATTTTCTCACGCTTATTACCGTTTGTGTGTAAGAAAAAGCTTGTTCTTTACTATGAATTTCACGAAAATTTCTGACGAAATAATAAAAACCCTCGAATTAACCCCCCCCCCCCCCCCTCAAATGTTTCTGGCGAAATGATAAACCCCCATGGGGGTATTTCGAGGTAATACGGTATACACATTCTACACTACCGATATGTTAGAGCTAAGTGATAAACTCCAGCGACATTACACCTTACAATGAAATCTACCATATCCCATCTGAATAGAAGAACAAGCATAAATTTTTTTTCATCATATTCATCAAATTGTTTTGATAAATATGATGAAAAACATCTATGTTTGTTCTTTAATTCGGATGGGATATGGTAGATTTCATTGCAAGGTGTGATGTCGCTCGAGTATATGTGCATGTGACATTAAGCATCAATTAAAATTGTTTTTAAAAATAGTGAAATTGTTCATAACTTCAGAGAAAGTACAATTGAGCATCACTGAATTAAGAAAGGTAAAAAGATAACAAAAATAACAACTAAAAATATTCAAGCTCATACTGATAGGCTAAATGCTATACAATAAGAACTACCATATTGGCACCACACACGCTGGATATCAACTGACCTCGTGTCAACTAAATTTTTGTGAATTATGTGATTTCAACTTTCCTGTATGATAGAGCATGGTTAATTTTACATAATGACACTTAATTTGCATCGATTCTGTTAAGTGTGCTGCTTTAAAATTTTTTTGTGTTATTTAGTTGACATTGAGTTGACACAAATTTGCAATGTCAACTAGCGTGTGTGGACCCATTGTGGCCAGACAAAATAGTTTTCATGGTTCCTCATTGAAAACTCATTTTGAAACTCAATGGTGATGCATCACTGTACAGTTTTCAAAACGTGTAAATTTGCATTTTTAGTTTTCAATAAGTGTAATGATATGCAATTAATAGGTTAGGCAAGTCACATTTTTGTCTACATTTCAAGTTTGGTTACACTTTTTGAAAACTGTATGGCGATGAGTCACCAAGACAGAGCCAGGGACGTATCGAGGATTTTTGAGCAGGGGGTTGCCTGTTTACGGGACCCGGCAAATCGGGGGGGGGGGCTCAGCCTGGCTCTGGCGCCATTAGTAGGCACCACGCCATGGTGCTATTGGCGTTGGTGCCAGTGCCATGAAAAGCTATATATGTATGTACCTAAATATATACATATACAAATACAGCAAAAACACACTGTTGGTGAATTTAAAAGGATTTGCGGTTGCAGGTAACAAAGTGATGATATTCCTGATGTGCTGTGGAAAAATGCGTGCATTGCAAAAAAATTTGCATTGCACCTTGCAAAACAGTAGTGGCAGTTGCATTTTAGCGTGTTTTTCAGCTCACACCCTGGGAAGGGGGGAGGGGCTGCAGCCCCCCCCCTGCCCGCCCCCTGGATATCGCCTTGGACAGTGCCGACGCATCACCATTCAGTTTTCAAAAATGTTTATTTGGTTTTCATTTTGGGTTTCAAAGATGAAAACTGGCAATGCATGCCTACATGCCGCCCAAGTTGCCAGTTTCCAAAACTGTTTACGAATGTTGAATAGTGCCAGGGTTGCCAAAATTTTGTCAAATGTGTCGCCCATGATGTGCCGTAGCTCACCAAGTTGAAAAAAAATAACTTTAAAGATGCACTGGGTGATCACAGGAAATTTTTATTTGGAGGTCTTATATAGAATTTTTTCTCTATCTAATGGTGAAAATGCCCAGAACATGTTTTTTTAATTTCAATTTTGATTTTTTATTTTTCCTGTCATTGCTGTTGCTGTTGCTCCTGATGCACAAGACCTGGGCAACTTGATAAGCTGTATTTGCAATAAATATGCACCACATAAATTTTTTTTATATTTTGAAAACCTGAAATCAGTGCTGGCTGACAACATTTACTTGATGCCTGGGCCGTGTGAGAACAAATCCTGGGCTGGATGACCACTCATGAGGGCTGTTTGTCTGTTTTCAGTTTTGCCATTTGCTGAGTTTTAACCTTTGTTGTTGAATGTGTGAAAATTGAATGAATGTATGCTAAAAAATAGCTGTTGTTATAGTGGGACAGTATCTGTTTAAAACTTTCAAGCACAAATCAATTAAAAAATTGACAAGGACAAGAGCTTTGAAATCCTTTGGTAAACTTTGTTTACGATTTAAGGAAGTTATTCAAGTTTGTGTGTTGTAAAATGCGCAGCTATGCAGAAAGTACAGCTGGGGAAAGTGATTTTGGGTTTTGTCAATGATTATCATTTCAAATGGATGTTTCTCACACCACCATTTTGGTCAAGTGCCACCATCTGCTCCAAAATGGCACCATTTTTGTGGAGTAGCGCCATCTACTCCAAAACAGCACCATTTCTGTTGTGTGGTAATCATTATGCAATGTTTGAAACATTTTTATGAATTGTTTTTTTAAACAATTTTTAATGATGCCCAAAATGCTCCAAATGTTCTTCCTGTATTTAGACAATGTATACTTGGCAGACTTTTTTATAATACATTTTTAAATATGCACTGGAACATTACATAAAATACGTTTTCCTCAGTGAAACAATCCAGCACTATGGGGTAAGATGTGTACACTATAACAAATTTACACAGTATGTACAGTATGTATAGATTCCTAACAGGAATGTATTTTGTATTTTTTGTTTATGCACCAGTTATTAGTTAGCCAATGTATTTGTACCTGATGTATTTGTAAAATCCACTCAGTAATGCTGTAAACCTTTCTTTAACAGGGGTATTGGTGCTGTCAAAGCCACAATGCAATGTGCTGCATGCATGAGGATGATTGTTGTGGTGAACTAGAAACATGCTCACGTAATACAAGGAGTTGTCTTCTACAGGAACCAAAGGTGACTATTGTACATAGAATAGTTGAAAAAATCTACTTTTACACAACAAGAATGTATGGTTGTGTAAGACCACTTTTTATGATGGGAAAACACCACCCCACAAATTTTTAGACAACCAAATGCAATAACAGTTCATGTAACGTAAACTGCAAGATAGTTCTGTAAACTAACAATTCGAATAACCCCCCACAGACATCGTGTCGGCTATTTGTAGTCTACGGGGCCTGCGCGGCATGCGCAGCCATGCAGTGAGCTGCGCAGTGCCCCGACAGAACACTGCACAACAAGAGCGACCCCGCTACAATGGCAGACCGAGTTTACCATGTTTTAGCAGTTGTAGTGCTCTGCATGTTTTTGTTTCCATCTAATTAATTTTCCCAATGTGTTCCCTTAAATTAAGATTAGTTAAGTCATCATCAGTTTTCACACAAGCTACATTCCACGTGTCACAAGGTGAGAGGGGAATTTCACATTTCCAATAAGAATGCCGTGGCACTTTTGAAGTTGCCGGCGCAGTGTTGTGACTTATTGGGCAACCGAATGCACATTCCACATTTACTTATCTTTGGGCATAGGTGGAGACTGCGACTGATAGGTAGGTGGCGACCAGGAAGCCAGGAACAATGAATTTCACTGAACCTTATCAAAATATATACTGTTACGAGTTTCTCCCCACGTTGACTAGATTGTCGACAGTGTCATCTAGTATTGGTGGGTGGTAGAAACAGCTCCTGATCATGCCCCAAGTGACAAGTTGCAGTAGTCCAAAAAAATACATTTTCCGCTGCCCCAGCACAAATATTCCATCACGCTCGGAAGGGCAAGGCCAGCAGGCTGAAACCTTTCTCACAGCGCGAGCCAGCTGGATAGTCACAATAATGTGTCACGGCATTGAAGGTGATAAGCAAATGCACTGGCGAGCATTCCGCTAGCTACCGTAATCTTTGAATACAAACCCACCCGTAAAAAGCTTTCACGTGACATGTAGAAATTCTGTAAATATTATTTTGCGCTGATTTTTGATTTTCATGAGCTTAAGCATTAGCAATTAGTAGAAATACTAATTAGTGATAATTGTAATTATTGTTGATCTTGTATCTTAATTGTTTAATTATTGTTCAGGTTGATTTCCTACGACTTTCCTGATTTCACATTTAATTGATTCTATTTCATTCGCTCCCCTTATGTGTAAATATGCATTGCGCTGCTTTGATATGTATTTTAGGTTGTAAACACCTTCCCGGTCAAGTAAGCCACACATTTTGGAGGCTATATCTCGGGCTATGGTGGGGTTATAGAGCTGAAACTTTGTGAATATATACTTGTAACATCCCTCCACTCTGCATCAATGGGGGGAGGCATGGCGACCAACTACAGGGTGGGTTGCCCTATATGCAAAAATTTTTTGCCAGGTTTTCAGTGTCCCAAACAAGTACACCGCCCACTTGATTAGCTACACTAAAGGGGCTGTATCTCCAGTTGTGGGGGTGGTAGAAAGCAAAAATTTGAGGGGTATTTTGGCAACACCCACCCCTACTATACGCCAGTGGGGCAGCTCCCGACGACCCACTACAGTTTGTGCCGCACTGTATGAAGTTGTTGTTGTTTTAAAAAAACGACCAAAGTGTCCCAAGTGAGTTAACCACCTAAAGGAATTAAATGTTTTTTGAGAACATACCTTATATAAAAACTGAATCAGGTTTTAACCCTAGTTCTGCTAATTAAAATTTTTTCCTTTGTTTAGCCAGCCTCATCATAAATGGCAGACCAAAAATTCCACTTTAAACCAATTTTTTGTTCCACACTTTAAAAGTTGGTTTACAAAGTTCAGTAGAGGAGGGTCTAAGGTTCAAAGTTACGTAAACAACATGACCTCCAAAATGGCGACATAAGTAAATTTATTTTGGTGGAATGAAAAAGTGAAAATTCTGTAAAATTTTGTTCCTGCAATGACATCATTATGACATCATAGAATTCACCCCAAATAAATTTCTTTATGTTGCCATTTTGGAGGTCATGTTGCTTATGTAAATTTGAACCTTAGACCCTTCTCTACTCAACTTTGTAAACCGACTTTAAAAGTGTGGAACAAAAAATTGGTTCAAAGTGCAATTTTTGGTCTGCCATTTATGATGGCAGTGGCTTAACAAAGGAAAAAAAAATTTATTAGCAGAACTAGAGTGAAAACCTGATTCAGTTTTTATATAAGGTATGTTCTCAAAAAAATTTTTTAATTCCTTTAGGTGGTGAACTTACTTGGGACACTTGGGTCGCTTTTTCTAAAAAACAACGTTATACAGTGCGGCACAAACTGTAGTGGGTCGCCAGGAGCTGCCCAACTGATATATAGTAGGGGTGGGTGTTGCCAAGATACCCCTAAAATTATAGCTTTCTACCACCCCCACAACTGGAGATACAGCCCCTTTAGTGTAGCTAATCAAGTGGGTGGTGTACTTGTTTGGGACACTGAAAACCTGGCAAAAAATTGTTGCATATAGGGCGACCCACCCTGTAGTTGGTCGCCATGCCTTCCCCCATTGATGCAGAGTAGAGGGATGTTACAAGTATATATTCACAAAGTTTCAGCTCTATAACCCCACCATAGCCCGAGATATAGCTTCCGAAGTGAAAGAAAAAAATGGGTGGCTTACTTGACCGGAAAGGTGTTTATTAGCTAAGTAGGAAGTTGTAGGTAGTTATGGAAGTATTTACCTGTTTATTGTATATCTACTATTCTTTAAATTAAGCCCCATGTCGCATGTAGCTAATGTTTGATGCTTTTGATGTGTTTAGTAGTAACGCACACTTAGTTGATCTATTTACGTAAGCATTTTTTCACTACCTGTCTTTCAATTTTATTAAGAGCTTACCAGATTCGACAATGATTACATGCCTTTCTATTAGATTGTATTTTTTAGCCTTTTTTATTTATTTCGATTATGGTACTTAACTACGTCTTATAAGTAGCTAATTGTTGTTTTTTTCACATTCACTTTGACTGAAATTTGATTGCTTTGACTCTGCTGCTTTAGCGTATTTCCATCGCCCAAAAAGTAAATTCTCTTCTCAACCAACTTGGACCACCCTTGAGTAATTATACCAACTGTACTCTTTTGGTTGCCAATTAACAATCGCTTTTCACTGCGCTGCTTGTGCTAAGTGTAAGCACTGTGCGTGCCGCAGGAAACAGAGCAGCATAATCCCCAAGTGGATCACTGCACGCTCTGCAAAAAACTGTCTTCGGACACATTCCCTTAAACTTAACAGCATCATTTGGATCTCCGGGCCCTGTGCAGTGCACACCAGGGACAAGCAGTGATAAAGTGGTGTGATAATAGGGAAAAGCAGTGCACGACAAACTTCTCTGGATCCGTATAGTCAAAAAACAGCAGAATACATGGATTTATGACAGTTGAGTACCAGACAAATTTGTTCAAATTATCTCTCAACTAAGTATTTTAATACCAGTACTCATTCTTACATATTTCATGGTGGTTTGCAGGTATATACTTGTGGAAAAAAATTCTACTACTTTTTTCATTTCTTGACAGGTGGGGCTCCTTTCAGATATCAAGTGTAAAAATGCCTTCATTTGTATGAGTAAAATATCCTATTTCTCTTATTTAATGTTCTCTTCTGAGTCAAAAGTACTATCATTTTACACCAGAGTAAAAATTGTAAATACAAATTTTTGTGTGAATGGTACTTTCACATTTCTCTAACATATCCCTGGGTAAAACAATTTTCAACAACCCCACAGGGAAAAGAGGGCTGCATTCCACTCACCCAAGAACCACACCGCTGCTTTGCATTCTATGCAGAGCGGGAGTTCAATCCAACACTTGATATATTTGTGGATTATGATGTGTGTGCATCATTCGGTGGCCACCTGCCAATCATGGATACTGAGAGTGCAATGATTGACCTGGATGATCTGGTGCCACTTCCAGACTCTAATAAAGACCCTGTAAAGTGTAAAAGACCCTGTAAAGTGTAAAAAACCCTGTAAAGTGTAAAAGACCCTGTAAAGTGTAATAAAACCCTGTAAAGTGTAAAAGACCCTGTAAAATGTCATGTGTCATGTAAAAGACCGTGTCATAAGATTTTGATACAAAAAAACATCAGATTTGGATATGATAAAAGAAGATTTGGATACACATGACACTTTGCAGGGTCTTTTACATGACATTTGACACTTTACAGGGTCTTTTATGAGACACATGACATTTTACAGGGTCTTATACAGGGTCTGGGAGTGCCCCCTGATCAGTGAACACTGGGCTGATCTTAGACATCCCCCATTGTCCATCCCTGTAGATGGACAGCCGACAAAACCTGGTGCCAACAACTCAAAGGAGTACTGGTACTTTAGCAATGGTGAACCCATACCTGAAACTGGCTTTTGGAACATGGAAGAAAGGAAGAGTTCATCTGAAAAAGTTCAACCTGATTGCATTATCAGAGAACTTAGCTATGGACAGAGAGGAGGTGCATACCAAATTCCAGACAGTTGTTATGCTCGTCCTAACCATCCTAAACAGGATGAATTTTTTTTCGCTAGTCCATCAGCAGCTGTGTGCGAATTTGTTACTGGTTTGTCTTTTTCCAGCCTCTCATTGGGAATTTGTTACTCACCAGAGCCATTTAAATTCTGACCATTTTAGTGGTTGACATCAATGGTTTCAACACCATGAACTAGTTTTCATGGTTGCGATTTGAAAACTCAATTTGAAACTGAATAATCACAAGTCACCGTACAGTTTTTAAACATTGTAAATTTGCATTTTCAGTTTTCAAAGAGTGTAAACATATGCATATAATGGTTTTGACAAGTCACATTTGTTGTCTAAATTACAGATTTGCCAAACATTTTTGAAAACTGTACTGGACGAATCGCCATTAAGTTTTCAAAAATGTTAATTTATATTTTCATTTTGTGTCTTCAAAGGTGAAAACAAGCGATGCATGGCGACACGTCGCCCATGTCGCCAGTTTTCAAAACTGTTTACCAATGTTGAATGGTTAGTATATTTAGAAAATGAAAAATAAGCATTGCGAAAATAGTTTTTTTTTGAAAAATGGAAATACATATAATTTAAATACCTTAGTAGGAGAAAAATAAGCAGTTTTCGTCCCTAACACAGACCTGCACCCCGTTACAGTGCGGGACTCATCAGTGTGAACACCGCCGGGACTTAAAACCCATTGTGCTCAACGCACAACCGAAAAACTTCAATAACAAAACCTAGCTATAAAAATTAAAATGAAAAACCGACCATATTCTGACCATTTCCCTGTGGCGTAGAGTTCGCTGACAACATTCGGGGGCGTTTGAAAGACTGCCGTTGATTTTGGTTCGACCCTCCTCTGTGCACGAATGGCGGCCTTCCCACTGGAAGGGTGCCAACTTATTACAACTAGTCTAGCAGTTTTTCACCTTGCAAACTTTCAATAAAACCAACTTTCAGCGCTCCTTGAAAACACGGAAATCGTCACCAATCGATGGTTCTGATGTAGTCCTAACGTGCGATGGTTTATGTGTCTAAAGAATTGACACGCTTCGAACACACCGCACTGCGAATTTTGCCTTTTTTGCGCTTTTGTACACCCTCGTACTTCCAAAATTCCGGAAAATGTCCGAACTGTCCGTGACTTGTACGGTGATTCCTGACCCTGACCGTCCCGCTTTTTCTGTGTAAGAAACCACAGTAAATTGGATGTTAGAGGCATAAAAGGTCAGTTGAGCGCCACTTTTAATGTAGATTCCAGTTGTTTGCTGGAAGAAATTTCCACTTTTTGAGATAAAAACTTTTTGCGCTCAATGATCTTTTTTATAGCCTCTAGCAACCAATGACACATTAGAATCCTTGTGTATATATTTAACTACATGAAAGCCGAACAGTCTACGCTTATCAAAGTTTTTATATTTCAGGGTGTCACCAGAAAAGTCAAGTTCCAGGTCCAGGAATGGACAAGTGTTTGTGTCTGGATCTGACGCTAATTCGAGACATAACTCTGGTGGATAGATAGATTTAGCATCATGTAGAAAACTATCAAAATTGACCACCAGGCAATCATCCACGTACCTAAAAATGTTATTTATAAATTGTTATTTGTAAATTTAAAAATGTACCTAAAAACCTGTTATTTGCCTTCCAAATTTCTGGCAAATTCTTATTTTCATGAACATATTTGTACTCTAGCATGGAAAGTGTTAGGTTTGCCAGCGCCGGTGAGTGTGCACCCCCGGCGGGAATGCCACATTTTTGTTGGAATAAATTACGTGCAAACTCAACAAAATTTTCTACCAGACCCAATTCTAAACACTCCATTACTTCTGCTCGAGTAAGAGTCAAAGTCGCACGCTTTTTTGCAAAAGTGTCAAATGAAACATGTTGCTTGAAAACATTTATGTAATCAGTCTTTACCAGTAATGTCATAGCCATTTTCATGCTCTCCATCACAATTTTGAAGGGTAATGTAGGGAAAAGTGTGGTAAAATCTATGTAATGTATGTATATGCGATAGAAACCTTTTCATTTTGCCATTTCTCCAGCCAAGTTAATGCTTCTATGGTACTTTCTACCATCCAATAAGCTCTCATGCCACTACGTTCCGAAATAGTAAGGCAGTAGCATCTTAACATTTTCAACAAACTCTGCCAAATATTCAAACACAATAAACACAGAGGTTTGTTGCTGGATTTTCTGGCCCCGCTAACAAATCTGAACTTGTATGGGTTTTTATGTAGCTTGGCCGTCCAGAAAAGTAATGGTACAGTATCACTAAAGTAATGAACACAATAGTTATACCTTTTGCAAATATTCTGATGCCTTTGCATCAGCGATGCAAAGTTGGTGCCCTTAGTTCCTATGTGCCTATAAGTTTTGCTATCAGAAAACTGAAGTGTTTCTGGCACATAGCCAAGTTCATCACCCAGTACCTTAAAGTAGAGTTTATCGCATATAAAAGCCACGTTTGCTGCTGCTTTATCTACCGGTGTCATTATAAGATCCACTTGTAATCGCGACAGATCACGCCAAGTAGTTGGGCCCACGCCCGGTGCAGTTTTAGTAATCGGTAATCTAAACACATGCTCCCTACATGCCCTCTTAAACTGAGTAATAAAAGCGTCGACAAAATCTCTCCTAACTGCCCTTTTCACCAAATGAGTGACAAATGCACCCACGCCACAGACCAATTCATTATAAACTTCCAGTTTACTTTCTATTTGTGGGATTCTGAATTTATTGCCTTTTTCAAGCAAACCACACAGCTCAGAATTTTCTGCAATCCCACAATGCCCAGTAAAAACATGACCATAATGTGTATGGACATAATTGGTACCTTCGCGCAGGCCGCATTTGCACTCACCATCCAAAATTCTCCGGAACTCCTCAAATTTCAAATATCGCAGGCGTTTTGTGTAGTTACAAAATCGCAAAAACGTCGGATTTTCATATCTAAAGGTCAAGGACACATTTTTAGCTTCTTCCCACAAGATAATAGGTAACGATTTGATCACATTCCTTCGGCGTAAAATACGTTTTAAGTTCACTCTATCAAACAACTTACTCTTAAATGTTACCACAATTCTGTAACCTATTTTCTTTTGGGGATCTTTTTTACAGGTATCATTAAAATTTACAATTTTTACAAAATCTACAACTCTCTTATCTATCACTTTAGTAAGTCCTATAGCCGCCTTCCATACAGTTTTGCGAGTAGTTTGACAAATATGGTGTAGGCGCCCATAGATCGTAAAATCTGTGATGTTTACCAATGAATCCAATTTCTCCGCCACTTCATCACTCCTGAGTCATAAATGTGACACATTATTTCCATGCGAACGCTCACGGCGTGGCACTTTAATCAAAAAATATGGTGAATATTTGAAGCTTTCTAGATTTTCAAATTTACACACTGAATTTCCAACACCTGCTGAATTATCATTTAAACCTAAAGGGAAACCCGGATTGAAAACCAGCATGAAAATCTTTTCAACTTTTCTAAGTAAATTTTCTGCACCATGCCACAACACTGTGCATTTCACATCATTACAACATTTTCCGCTGTTGAAGTGTGAGTATAAATACTGTGATTTCTTATTTTTAATATTCCTCAAATGGTCGCCTAAACGTACTCTCAGAGACCGCTTAGTCTCTCCTATGTACTGAGCCTTACATTTGGCACATGTGAGCATGTACACAACACACTTACTGTTACAATCTATCACATTTACACCTGTTGGAAAGTATGTTTCGAAAACTCTATTTGTCACCGTACAAACTTGCGTATCAACGTCCACAATGTGTGTACATTTAATACATCTATTCCGCCCACATTTTATAACTTTCTGGCCTAATATTTTCTCACCTATACAGAAGTGTGGTGGATTTTCACTAACCCACTGCAAAATACTTTTTTGAATAGCAGGTGAATTACAAGGTGGGCCCCACCCATGGCAACCACCAGGTGCGTGGGTGCCTACTGGTTGGGGGCTGCCCAACTTTTTTGCGGCTGCACGATCTAAATAGATCTGCCACATATTTTTGACCAAACCGATTTTCGGCTGTCCACTGCCTAGCAGCCTACTTCAGTTTAATTAAAATACCCGGAATAATCTTTTCCTAAAATTTAAAATCTAATATTTAGCTTAAACTAATTGAACTTAAAATTTACTCGCTAACATCCTTTATTTTACTGTTTACAAGAAGACGTAGGAGGATATTTTTTCTTTCAAACACTCTAATTCATTCAAATAGCCAGTTTTATTTTCAAATCGAGCAGATCGCTGTGAAAGTGGAATGAACAAATGGAACCCGTAATAAATCCATCAACGCTTCAACGTACAGTACTATCGACCCAAAAAACGCGAAATCACCATTCACAAAAAATAACACACCACGAAAAAAACCACGAAATTCGTAAAAACGTGAATCCTAAATGCCTAAACACCTTACCACGCCACTATTCCATGACATTTTGCTGGGCCGCCAACTTAGCTTGGTAATCGGCGCGTCTCTTCTGAACCGTCTCAACATCCACGATGTTGCTTAAATTGCGACCGCGGTTATTTCCCGCGGCCCTACCGGACTGCCACCGACCCCTGTGCGCATTTCTGCCGAATGGGGTTCCCTGGGGGTTGCCCCCTGCCGAGCTGCCCTGCGCGTCTGGTCCGAACATTGTAGCCAGGTTCACCGCGGGCACACGCGAAATCGCCTGCGACGAACTCTGAAAATTGGACGCTGTGGATGAAACCCCACTATCCGCACTGGGGGGGGCCCACAACCTTAGATGGCAAGTTGCCAGATCCGCGATTCCGAGCATTTTCCTCTAGCTGACAATGTCAGACAACTTCAAGTCTTTTCAATATTTTCACAAAATACTTCTTCAATTTCTGAATTTTTTGAATTTTTTACACTGTCCTGCAAACTTCATATGTTTCCAAACAGCTATTTACTTACTTAATGCAAAAATTGTTGTACACATGTTGTCACTGCAGGTTTTTCCCATTGTGAATCAATTGCTGTATTGCCACTGTATTCAGGTGTATTTGATAAAGACTGTGGGGCAAACATTGCTCAGCACAGGCCAGAACAAGCTGTACCATATTTCTCCATGTAAAGGACCCCCGTGCACAATACCCGGGGTGTTATACAGCTGCATAGCACCCCGGGGGTGCTATGCTAGGTTTCAAAAATATCACCTGATTTGAATGGGGCAGGCCTGATACACACATCTGCCCGATACGCACATTTGCCCGTTTTTTTCACTTGGCACTTTTTCAAGTGATTTTCAGATATGAGTGAAGTGAAAAAAGTTCACTAATGTCATTGCGCAACTTTTGTCACTTTACTCATATCTGAAAATCACTTGAAAAAGTGTCAAGTGAAAAAAAACGGGCAAATGTGCGTATCGGGCAGATGTGCGTATCAGCGCACCCCCATTTGAATTGCTTAAATATTGTCTAAATCAACTAAATATAGCAATCAACTTGGCGCAAGCATCTAGCTGTACTACCCACTGAATTTGGTGGGGTTTTCTGTGCAAAGCACCCCCTGACCTAACACTTGGGTGTTATACAAGTTTTAAAAAAAGTTGCTGGAAAGGGTCTCAACTTTGTATAGCACCCGGGTGCTTTACACGGAGAAATACCGTACTTGCCTCACATTTATTGATTTTTTACATCTTTCAGATGTTTTCATATTTTTCACAGTTCCCAGACTTTCCATTGACCTTATTTGGTTACCTAATTTAATTTATTGTATTTGCTTCAATAATCCTGTTCTGAATTTTTTTTTGTCAGACTTTTTGAGGGGGGGGGAGGGAATTATCCACTGGGAGGGAATTCATTTTGTTTAAATTTTCAAGCATGTGTCTATGCACTCATTCCAATAAATAGGCTCGATTAACAGAAAACATGCTATTTTTGTTGTATTGAACACAACAAATTGATCAAATACCTTCAAGGGGGATCATCCAAGGGGGTATTATTTTTCTTTCATTGCCTTACCGGAGTTAACTATTCAAGGGGGGTTTATCAAGGGGGAAATATATCAAGCAAATACGGTAAGCACCTTGGCATATACACAAACATTGATTCAAGTGGTGCAAATTATTCCACTCAACTTTATGTGGGTCATTGATAAAGGATGAACAACCTCCCAGTATTATTCTTTTGATCAATTTCTCATATATAAAATGTCAACATAAACACTAATCTTCAGATTTGGTAACTACTACAAGAACAGCTGGAACACAGGTTTGTCACATCTATACTACGTGTTAGGTGGTATATATATATTTACATCATGATGTATCCAAAAAATCACTTCAAAGTGAGAGAAATTTGCCCTACCTGATGCTTGTAAAGTAACTTGTCACTTATCACTTGTGAATTTATGTAACCTTGTGATTGTGAATTATCTTTTAATGTGATGAAGCCACCGAAGTCAGCGTCTTCTACCACCGAATCCAGCAGCTCCAAGACCGTAGTGAGAAACGGCCTTTAGAGTGGTTGATTTCCCGTTGTAGCCGAACGTCCACTTGTCGACAGCCAAGTTGAGTTTATTTCGTGGTTGCGTGTTGAAAGGGGGTTCGAATTGTTTCAGGTACTTTATTTTCGATCAGATACAGCGTGTTACAAAAGCGCAAAGCCTAGCGAGCTTCCTAGTCGAAGTTTCTATCGCTAGCTTATTTTGTTCACTTGGGGTGGGTCCGCAGACTGAAGTAAAAACTTCCAAAGTAGCTAAGACACGGAAATCATGTATAGAAAAACAGTTACAGTAATTTCCTAATACAAATGCACAAATAAACCACTAATATAGCAATAAGACACATTTAACAGAAACAGTTGGCTTATTCTATGTGTGCATACATTCAAATACTTATGGTAAAGAAATACCAGGTACAAATTGGGTTAATAGAAAACTATTAATCTTGAGAGGCGCGAAGTCGGCAAACTCGGCCGATTTACTAATTTGTTCCAATTTGTCAGAAAACATTGACGCACATTGGAACTAATAAAATAGGGTTTGAAACTGTAAATAGTAGTGTAAATGTTCCTAATGACATAAATAGAGTAGGGTATATTCGATATAATAATAATAATCACTTCCTGGAAACGTATATTTCATAATTGGCAAATTGGGACTTATTCGAGGTAAATGGGTATATTAATTGAGCAGGGTCTATAATATATTCAGCTTGAGCAAAGTATTATAATTATTAAGTAAATATAAATATAAGTTGTGGACAGGGTTAAACAATTATGCCTACGCGAAGGGCTTCGTAAAACACGTACAGTAAATGCTAGTTGCATACAGGGCACTATTTCTCCATTAGGACGCTGGCCTAGATAATTACGCAACACGTAAATATTTACAAGATTTGACTTTTGTAAACTGCATGTAAACTATGCAAATGTATGTATAATCATGATCAGAAAATTACGGCGAGTTGAATGAGCCTAATTTTATATTAATACACCTAATAATAACATATTTGACCTTTTAACCTAAACATTCCACATAAACCTATCAATAACTTATAGAACACTTTCCTAATCGAATATTCTCCATGGGTAAATAATATAGTGCAGGAAATACAATTTGCGTGGTAAATTAATATAGTGTATAAATTGTAAATTAGTGCAAATAAGTAAATGTACAAATATGAGCCTAATTATCAATTCTCTGTATTTCTTTATCCATCCATTTTGCCACGGTCAGCACACTCCGGGCGGAAGAGTTGCTGCACCCCGTTGTTGCAGCAACGTCACATGCTGGTGGTGGTGGGCGCCAAAGTGATGAGTGGCGTTTCCACAGTCGCCTCGGTGGTGAACGTGGTCGTGCGCGAAGTCGTGGGTGTGCGTGAAGTTGCAGGTCCGGTTGTTGGTGATGCCAACGCCGACCTAGCCTGATGATGAAGCAGGTAGTTGCCCGTGTCGCTTCCTGCGCGTTCGCGTGAGGTGAATTTGCGGATATCGGGCATGTGAACACTGTCTCTGTTCCTGGCTCTGACTTGTCCTTCATCAGCTGAACTTTCATCTGGTTGAACGTATGCTGATAGTGACTTTGCCATTCTGTCCTCTGTTTCTGCTCTCCTGGCAAATCTGACGGACTGTGTTGAGTTGGATCTGGCTCTCCTCTTGATTGCTGGTCTCAACTCTGTCTTGCGCACTTTTCTTTGTGGATAATTGGTCTCTTTATGAGTTGATTTCTTGATAGTGTATCTGATGGCTCTGAAGCATAGCCATATGCATTTGAATGGACACACTATGCATTTCCATATGCATGTGTATACACACGGTGGAATCACTGGTTTCCCTGTGGCAATCCTCCAATTGTACCACAGGTATCCTGCAGCTACAATTCCGGCTATCAGGATTGTGATCCCCAGCAGCATTGCGATTGTGTTGATGATCACTTGAAAGGGTCCTTTCAGCATTCCTCCCATAAAGTTGGTGTACCCTTTTGATACTCCAGATATATAATGACCATATGCTTTGCCGATTCCTGCTGCTGTCTGTCCAATTCCAGCTCCAATGCCTTCTATTGAATTTCTGATCACTCTGGGATCCAATGACATATCTGCTGTGTAATCGATCAACTGGTTCTGCACATGCTCCAAATTCTGTAGTCTCTGAATCTGGCCTCTGACATCCATGAAATTGGTCGCTCTGTTGACAATGTTGGTGAACAGGTGAGGCGCATCAAACGTGAAGGCCTGCCATTGTCCTTTCCATGTCATTTCAATTGGAGTCTCTGTGACATGCACCATTCCATGTGCGGACTTCCACTGTCCATGTTCATTTCTGTACAGGTGCGGTGTGGTGTGGCTGCAATCCTCTTCTGGTGATTTCTCCACCAAGTCTCTGCTGCCTGGGCTCTTGAACCACAAGGGCCCGTCTTTGTCCAATCTCATTGGTGTGTACTTGTAACATGTCTCTCCCACTTTTCCCGTTTGATAAATTATGTATGGCTGCACTTCTTTGCATTCCCAAAACATAATTGCTTCTCCAGCCCATTCTGCATGAACATCCTGTCTTCCCAGCATGGCTCGAATCCCCAGTGTTGGATCGATGCGGAAAAGCTGAGTCAACATGTCCAGCTGGTTCTTGCGAAGTTGACATAGTTGATGCCATACAATCGCAAATTGTGCCTGAGTCATTTCTCTGACTACATGTTGCAGGAATTGAAACTTGGAGTTTCTGTCGTCCAATCTGGCATACAATGTTCCACTGATTGTCGACTCTCTTGCCTCCACTATCTTTCCTGGCATTGCCCATTCTACAGGCACATCTTCTCTTCTGTCAAACTGGATGAATACACCTCCTTGATCGGTGTAGTATGTGTCTCCCGGAACACATTCTGAACCAATTGGCCTCTTTGTCTTGTTGCTGTGGGAGTATGCTGCTTGCAACTTTGATACAATAATTGTCTGGCCAGATATTTCTGATTTGAATCTGCCAATTCTCTCATATGCACATTGATGCTTGAAATTCTCCGTATCCCACACTGTGATTCCATAATTGTGGTCTCTGCAATGTCCCATCATGGCTCTGCACTGGCTGAAATCTTGCAAGTCGCTGATTACAGTCTTTCCATCGAGTGAAGCCACGGTTCCTTCTTCCATGTAGAAGTTACTGACGACATTTTCTTTATCATGACAACACCATGAATATTCCACATTCAGGGTTTGATTGGTTGTCCACACTCTGGGCTCCATTTCCACCAACGGTGTTCCTCTGAACATCTTGTGAATTCTTGCATAGTTACAGGCTACCACGCCAACTTGCTGGTATTTCTCAAAATTGCCTGTAATGCCTTTTGCTCCCCAGAAACTGGTGTGTGTGATGATCTCTTTGATTCTGATGTAGCATCTGTATGCTTTCTCTTTCTGTGGAATCTGTCTCTGTGCGTAAAGTGTAACTTTCATTGCCTTGACAAAATTCCTTGGTGGGATATGGCATTGCACTTCTTCAGGAACTGTAAGCGCATGTCCATGCCTTCCACTGGTGCAAATCTGATACTTCTGGCTTTGTGAATTGATCACCTGTTCCACAGGATGATCCTTGATTGCATCCTTGAATCTCTCATAAGTCTGCATTTCTCTGACAGATTTTGGTGGCCATTCTGAAGGCAAAGGCGGCAATCCATGATGCGCTGCCAATGATGGTGGCCTTACTGTCGAGGTTTCTAGAACGTATGTTCTAGAAAATACTTCGCTGTAAGCTTTGCCGGCTTCTCTCAGCGTTGCTGACTCTGACATGCCTGTCAGCATCAACACCATGCACAGCATTCCAATCACCAAACTGCTGGTGGTTGCTGTGGCTTTCCCTGTCGCACTCCTCAGGACTCTATCCGATGCTGAGTTCCTCTGAGCAGGGTTTTGAACAGGGTTTGATACAGAGTCTCTGTTCGAGCTCTGATTTCTGACATGTTTCTGGACAATTGCTGGGTCCAGTAGATCCACTTTGACTGTCACTGCTGTCTCTGGGATATCCATTGTCTTTGAATTGATTTCCAACGGATACAATTGATTGAGTGGTCTGCTGACCACATTTCTGTTGGCAGTTCTGACTTTTGCTGAGCGAATCTGTCCATCTTTGCTAGGTTCCAACTGCTCGATGCGACCCATCCTCCATGCACCTCTGGGCATGTTTTCTTCATAAATCAGCACAACTTCATTCACTTTGGGTTCTTGAGTCGCTGTCAATCTGCCATGTTTGTGTGTCACCTGAGTCCTTTCCCTCAAGCTCGGGATATACTCTTGATGCCACAAGTCCCAGAATTTATCCAAAGTTTGCTGGGTTGTCTCCCAATATTTCTGCAGTTTCGCTGCATTATCCATTCTGGGCACAAATTCTCCATTTTTGTCTGCATCAAACTGTGGTGCTCCAATCTGACCTTCCCCTGTCAGGAAGTCTTTTGGCGTCAGCACTCTGAGACTTTTTACATCACCATAGATATAAGAGATTGGCCTGCTGTTGATCACTGCCTCGACTTCTGGCAGAAGTGTCAACAATTTTTGCAGGGTTAACATTCTGTGCCCTACAGCTGCTTTGAAATGTTTCTTGGTGATGCCCACCATTCTTTCATAGACTCCTCCCTGCCATGGTGCCATAGGAGTAGTCATGTTCCACTGGATTTGTTGCTGTGAGCAGTATGTCTGTACTGCTCCGTTTTTGACCATTTCTGACCATTCCTTTCCAGTATTGATGGCCTTGTCAGTACTTGTGCTGAGTACTTTCTCTGTCAATTTGAATTGCGTCGCATTGTCTGAAATCACTGCCTCAGGCTTTCCACGCCTGGCGATGAATCTCCTGACTGCGTTCAGGAATTCCTGCGCTGTCATGTCCAGCACACTTTCCAGGTGAACTGCACGTGTCACCATACATGTGAACAAACAGATCCACATTTTCCTGTGATCTTTGTCCACTTTGTACCAAACTGGTCCCAAATAATCCAAGCCCGTGTACTGGAACGGTCTGGCTCTCTGAACTCTGGTTTCTGGTAAATCTGGCATTGGTGGAAGCTGGTACGGCTTCGCTCCCAATTTCTTACAGGTTGGGCAGGTTCTGGTCATATTGTAAATCACCCGTCTGCCCTGTGTAATCCAGTACTGTTGTCTGATTGCTGCCAATGTGTGTTGCACTCCTGCGTGCATCAATTTCTCATGCTGGTCTCTGATGATCAGCTGAGTCACTGTAGCCATTGCTGGCAACAGTATGAGTGGCACTGTGACCTCCTGTGGGTCTGTATGCTTCATTCTGCCATGGCACTTCAGGATTCCATCCTGATGCATTTGCACATTGAGCCATTTGATCAACTGCTGGTCTGCAGCTGCTTTCTTGCCATTCTGGCTGCCTCTGCTGTGGTCTGTTGCCAGAATCTCTGCCACTCCTTTGTAATGATTTTGTTGCGTCACTTTGATCCAATATTTCAATGCAATCTCTCTTTCTTCAATACTGATAATTCCCTGTGGTTTTATTGTACCACAGATACTTTCCATGATTTCTGACAATCCATTCTGACTGTCATTTCTGTTACGCTTTCTGTGCATCTGTCGCACAAATCTCATCACGTATACTGTAGCATCCAGTAACTTTGTCAGTGACGAGAATCTTTGTATCTCAATTCCCAATGGATTGCTTTGCTTGCTTTCATCAACTTGCATATTGCTGGCATCTGGGTCACTGACCACTTGCTGTGTGGCGCCCAGGTAAATTGGACTGGCTTTTGGGAACTTGAGTTCTTCTTTCTTGATTTCTGCCATTACTTCTGGCGTGACTGGCTCCACTTTCGGCTCTGGCCATTCTCCAGTCATTAGCCATTCTGGCCCCTTCCACCACAGGTTACTGCCTTCCAACTCTGACATATTCATGCCTCTTGTGGCCATGTCAGCTGGGTTTTCCAGTCCTGCGATGTGTCTGATGTGCATGTTTTCTGTCTCACTCTGAATTTTCTTGATTTCATCCAATCTGTTCTTGACAAAACATGCCAGTGGCTTCGCTGTTGTTAGCCACTTCAGACAACAGGTTGAATCTGACCATACAACTGTTTGACTGAATTTGACGTCCTTGAGCTCTTTGTGAATAAACTTTGACATTCTGCTGCCGATCAACATTGCTAACAATTCCAGCCGTGGAATTGTCACTTCTGGTTTCTTTGGAGCTAATCTCAATCTGGAGTACAGCAGGCTTGATGTGCCACTGTCATTTTCTGTTTTCTGGCATATGTATGCCGCTGCGCTGTATGCCATTGCTGAGGCATCAACGAAAATGTGCAGTTGTGCATCTGCACCACTCTGATAATTCAAATTTCTGTTGAACTTGATCTGTCCAACTTTGAGCAACTCTGTCTCCAATTGCTGCCAAATTGCTGTCTGTTCCTCAGACAGGGGAGTATCCCATTCTTTGGCACTTGGTCCTGAATGCCATAACATTTGCAAAAATCTCTTTGCTGGCAGTAGGACAGGACTGATGAGTCCCATTGGATCAAAACATCCCGCAGTTACCTTTGCAACTGTCCTTTTCGTTGGAAGTTTGATTTTCTGGTCAGTTTTTGATAATTGTGATTGCTGAACTGTCTTTGGCGTTTTCAGCCACATCTGGTCGCTTTCTGTGTCCCATTTCATTCCTAGGACTGTTGTGACAATTTCCTTGGCCACATCTGACTCTGCCAATTGCCAAGTAAAGTTCTTATTGTTGCTGTTCCATTCTCTCAGATTCATCTGTGCCTCTGTGAACAGCACTTTGGATTCCTGGTACAATTCGATTGCTTTCTGCTCTGTATCCACACTGAGGATCAAATTATCCACATACAGATTTTCATCGATCAATTTTGCATTTTCTGTGCCAGCTTGATTCAGATGGTATCTGACTGTCAGCGCCAGCAGCGCTGGGCTGCAGATTATACCAAATGGTACTCTGGCAAATCTGTAAATCTGAATGTTGTCCTCCATGGATGGTTTCGTGGGATCCTTGTACCACAGAAATCTTGTCACATCTCTGTCACTGTCCTGCAGACTAATCTGCAGAAATGCTTTCTCTATGTCTGCGACCAGGGCGATTCCATGCAATCGGAATTGCATCAGCATCCCTACCAGCTGTGGTAGTATCACTGGACCGCGGTACATGCACTCATTCAAGCTTGGCATGCCTGGCGGTTTCGCTGAGGCATCATATACCTCTCTGACCTTTGTGGTAGTTTTCTCTGGCGTTATCACTGGTTGATGAGGCAATATATGGAACTTTCTGCCATCCATAATATCCTCTTGGACTTTCTCAATTACTCCTTGCTCCTCTTGTGCCTTCATGATTGCCTGAATTTTCTCCAGTAATTCTGGGTCTCTCTTGAGCCTGTTGGTGAGGTACCTGAACCTCTTGAACGCCATTGCTTTGTTATCTGGGAGTTCATGCAAATTTGGTTTGTACATGAACTTTACAGAGTACCGTCCATCTGGGTTTCTCTGTACACTCTCATTGAATTGCTTGATGGCCTCATCATCCTCGACGAGGTCTGGCTGGTCCATTATGCCAATGGTATCCAGTCTGTCCATATCTTTGACATTTGGTACAGGAGCAATTGACAACGGTGCTTCCTCGTACCACTTTTCTCTCTGAATTTGATGCACAATTGTGTTGACCACCACCGGATATGCGCCATCCGTGGTCCATTGATTTCTGTTGCTCGTCAGCTGCCCACCTCCCATCAGCAATCCCAATTCTGATGGAATGACATACAATCCTGACGGAAGTCTGGTGGTGCTGGTGTTTCTGGACATCAAGTCCCAGAAATAATTCAAGCCCACTATAATGTCTGGCTTGAACTTGCACTCTGTCCCTTTTTCCTTGGGAATTCTGTCTGCAAAGTAACTCTCATCTGGGAAGTACTTCTGCAGGTACTTTTCGTCCTGTTCTGACACAGGCACTTTGACTTGTTCTGTGGTCAACGTCGGGACCACATCAGCCACCATATCAACTTTCTGGCCATTTCTGAGCCGCATTCTGAATTCCACTTGCTGTACTACTTTATAGTGCGGCTTTTCATTTCCGAATGTGTACACCTGGATGTGGTGTTCACCTGTACTCTTCAAATTGAGTTTCTTGGCCACTTTCTCTGACATGTACGTTCCCTGGGATCCTGTGTCCAGGAACGCTTGAATCTGTAGTGGTGGCTGTTCAGGCTCCATTTCTGTATCCATTTCTGAAGCCTCAATCACGGTTCTGGCTGTCATCAACATTGACATATTCCTGTTTACTGACAGGTTCACTGACGTATTTTGTTGCTTTGTATTTGGTTCTGTAACCACTGTGCTGGATATGGTTTCTGTCTCTACCATTTCTGGTCCAGCTTCTTCCACAGTGACACAATTCACTGTGGCCTTTCTCTGTTGGCTCTGTGCTGGTCGACCGGCCATCGGCACAGACTTTCTGCCATTGTTTGCTGATTGCTGGCCACTCTGTTGACCATTTGCTTTGAATGCTGGAATTTGTCGTCCAGCGTTTCCATTGCTATTGTCACCAAATTTCTCTGGGCACACCGCAGTGTGGTGCCTATTGGACTTGCAATAGAAGCAACTTCTCGTAAATTGACATTGATTCATGTAATGCCCTTTCTGCAGGCATCTCAGGCATCGCTCTGCCCTTGACAAAATCACTCTCCTTTCTCTGGCAGTTTTGAACTTTGGACACTTATCATTAAAGTGTAATTGTTGTGTGTCATTGCAGAACACACACGGCCTCCCAGGATTCATGAATCCAGCCTGTGGTGCACTCTGACCATTCTGGATCACAGACATGCTCCCTGTGCTGGTCCTTGGGTTCTCTGGCCCTCTGAATCGATTCCCATTGCCTTGGAACCGATTATTGAATTGCTGTGCGCATGGATTATTCCCGAATCCCCGGCGCGATTGCTGAACTGGTGCCTCAGTTTGCTGTGCGTGCTGTACAGCCTCACTGAGCGCTAGCTGCTGGCCAAACAGCTTTCTGAACTTTTCCACCGTCAAGGCTTCCTCAGTTCCCTGTTCCTTCTGGATTTCTCTGAGAACCTCGGGTGGCACTTTCTGTTGCAGCTGGCTCAACAGCATTGGATGTTCCACTGATTCACCCAGTGACTCCAACTGCTGGAGCAGCCTTTCAATTGCATCAAACAAAATTCTCATATCCTGACAGGTATTCCTGGCCTGTCGCAGCTTCATAATATTACTCATCAGCGTGTTCCTGACCACAACTGGCTGGTCATATCTCTTTTTGAGCATTGCAATTGCGGGTGCATAATTTTCTGCGGTCACACTCAATCCACTGATCATGCCAAATGCTGAGCCTTTCAGCAAGCTCCTCAAGTATGAGAACTTGGAAATGTCCTCCAAATCTGTCCGATTGTGGATGTGGGATTCGAACATTTGCCACCATGATCGAAATTTGACAATTTCCCCAGTAAACTGTTCCACTTCCAGTTTTTGCAATTTGACGCTCTTTGCTGTGGTTACATTGGTTGAACTGGCCCCCGGAGCAGCTCCCTGAGCTGTCAGAGCCATCTGGGCAGCCATCTGCTGTATGAATGCTGTATTGACTTCATACATGGTATTTCCGCTCTGTTGCTGGATCATGTCTTGCAACTCCTCGATGTACACATTCATGGCTACTACTTTCTGTGTCACCAAGTCTGACATATTTGCATATTCCTCATATGAGTCTTGGTATATCTTCTGTTCTTGTTCCATCTGGTCGGGTTCGTCAATGTCCTTGACGATATCCCTCCATGCGTCAAATTGAGTTCTCACTGCAGTCATTGCACTTTCCAATTTTGCACCCTCCTGTTTGATAGTTGCAATCACTCTTCTCATCTCTGTTCTCTTATCTTCCTTTGATGCTTCCGCAAATAGCTCCAGGTCATACTTGGCAAATTCTCTTGCCAATCTACTTTCCACCCTGTGCTTTGCTGGCCCCAGGGTCTTTCTGATGTGACCTGTTGGCGAAACCATTTTTGCTGATGAATTTTCCTTCACTGTTTCTCTTTATAGTGCGTCGCCTGTGACGCTTGTGACGCTTCTCTGCGTCTTTCTGTGCAGTGCTCTGTGCACCACGGATTTGTTGTGCCACGCACAATACCAATGCAGTCCTACAGGCCCCTGACGTGTTCTCACGCGTTGACCTTTACTGCACTGGCACCAGGTGTGTTCCTAAAGCCCCTGACGTGATTGTTTACACGCGTTGACTTCAACACACCGGTCAAATCCACCTGGACAATAAACAATTTATTTGCCCAGCAGTGTGCGCCCAAAGAGGGTCCGTACACACTCTTTCTGAGCGCTCTGGCGCTCTTTCTGGCACGCCTGTGTGCCTTGTGACCACGCTGGCCACTTGCTTCCTGAGCGGCTCCTGTGCCGCTGTGCGCAGTGCTGCGCTTGCCGTGTCGCCTGTGACACGTTTCTGTGCACTCTGGTGCACTTTCTGATTCTGGGCAGTGTTTCTGTACACTGCTCTGCAATTGCGCCTGTGCAATGCAGAATTTCTGGCACTTTTGTGCTGTCTGATCTGATGGTACCGAGCAGGCACAGCGTGTATATTTGATGGGAGCTCCGCAAAGCTCCTACACGCTACCAAGTATCCTAATACTTGGTTTTCAAATCCACTCTCTGTCAGCTACAGCCCTCTGTCAGCTACAGCCCTTTGTACACTGATACCCCTACTTTTGCACTTCCGAGGTATGAGTCCACTCTTACCCAGTGGAGCGAGGGACCTCCGCGAATGCCCAAAAAACAGCCCTTTGACTAGCATGGCTCTGTGGCGATCCTGTCTCCGTCAGGTCACCCTCCCTTGGCATAGGAAGGACGTGCGAGCGGTCACTGGCGTCCGGATGTCCAGGAGCGTCCAGTGAAAGTTTGACCACCGTCCGACAATGACTCCTTGTCAAATGCCGGTGCCGCCCAGCGTCTAGCACCTTGCTAGAACACTGGTGAAAGCTGCCTGAAATCCTGACGGGCTTGTCAGAACTCCAGTGTCCTCCGCGCGTGAGCGTAGAACCGCTCCCAGGATGTAGACAGGAGTGCCGTGACTTTGGCACAATGCTGTCTGCAAATCAACAGCCAACGCTCAGCCAAGGCCAATTGATGTTCAGCAGGACTTTTGAAGTTCTGCCAACTGCCGCACAATGTCCGTTCCGGCTTGGTGATAGCACAATGTCATGCAATCACCCTGCTCGCTGCGCCATGTGATGAAGCCACCGAAGTCAGCGTCTTCTACCACCGAATCCGGCTGCTTCAAGACCGTAGTGAGAAACGGCCTTTAGAGTGGTTGATTTCCCGTTGTAGCCGAACGTCCACTTGTCGACAGCCAAGTTGAGTTTATTTCGTGGTTGCGTGTTGAAAGGGGGTTCGAATTGTTTCAGGTACTTTATTTTCGATCAGATACAGCGTGTTACAAAAGCGCAAAGCCTAGCGAGCTTCCTAGTCGAAGTTTCTATCGCTAGCTTATTTTGTTCACTTGGGGTGGGTCCGCAGACTGAAGTAAAAACTTCCAAAGTAGCTAAGACACGGAAATCATGTATAGAAAAACAGTTACAGTAATTTCCTAATACAAATGCACAAATAAACCACTAATATAGCAATAAGACACATTTAACAGAAACAGTTGGCTTATTCTATGCGTGCATACATTCAAATACTTATGGTAAAGAAATACCAGGTACAAATTGGGTTAATAGAAAACTATTAATCTTGAGAGGCGCGAAGTCGGCAAACTCGGCCGATTTACTAATTTGTTCCAATTTGTCAGAAAACATTGACGCACATTGGAACTAATAAAATAGGGTTTGAAACTGTAAATAGTAGTGTAAATGTTCCTAATGACATAAATAGAGTAGGGTATATTCGATATAATAATAATAATCACTTCCTGGAAACGTATATTTCATAATTGGCAAATTGGGACTTATTCGAGGTAAATGGGTATATTAATTGAGCAGGGTCTATAATATATTCAGCTTGAGCAAAGTATTATAATTACTAAGTAAATATAAATATAAGTTGTGGACAGGGTTAAACAATTATGCCTACGCGAAGGGCTTCGTAAAACACGTACAGTAAATGCTAGTTGCATACAGGGCACTATTTCTCCATTAGGACGCTGGCCTAGATAATTACGCAACACGTAAATATTTACAAGATTTGACTTTTGTAAACTGCAAGTAAACTATGCAAATGTATGTATAATCATGATCAGAAAATTACGGCGAGTTGAATGAGCCTAATTTTATATTAATACACCTAATAATAACATATTTGACCTTTTAACCTAAACATTCCACATAAACCTATCAATAACTTATAGAACACTTTCCTAATCGAATATTCTCCATGGGTAAATAATATAGTGCAGGAAATACAATTTGCGTGGTAAATTAATATAGTGTATAAATTGTAAATTAGTGCAAATAAGTAAATGTACAAATATGAGCCTAATTATCAATTCTCTGTATTTCTTTATCCATCCATTTTGCCACGGTCAGCACATTTAACTTGTGAATTACTTACTGCTTTAACAATTGGTCTAATCTGCAGGGGTACCTTGCATACTTTCCTCCTACCCTACATATCAACCCCTTGCTTGAAACTTTCATCTTTACAACAATCCCAAGTTCAATTACAATCTTAGGCAACAACAACAACACATGAACAACCTTCAACTACAACAACCAGTCAAAGGACCACCACTAATAAACCCACAATACCATCTATCAAGCCAACTACAACTGCACCGCACGGTGACAGTCCCAGACCCTGTAAAATGTCAAATGTCATGCAACATGTCACACAAGTCATTGAAAATCCTCCACAAAAGTTGCCATTTTGCAGGGCATTTGACATTTTGCAGGGCATTGTACTGGGTTCTAGGGGGGGGGGATTATTCACAGGGAGGGATCATAATTTTGTTAAAATTTTCAAGCATGTCTATGCACCCGTTCCACCAAATATGCTTGAATAACACAATAAAATGTTTTTGTTTGTAAATATTGAACACAACAAATTGATCATATATCTTGAACAGGGAATTATTCAAGGCGGGGTCATTTTTCTTCAGTTGTTTTACAAGGAGTAACTATTCAAGGGGGGATTATTCAAGGGTGAAATATATCGAGCAAATATGGTAAGCACCTTGGCATATACACAAATATTGATTCATGTGGTGCAAATAATGCCACTCAACTTTATGCGGGTCATTGATCAATGATGAACAACCTCCCAGTATTATTCTTTTTATTAACTTTTCATATATAAAATGTCAACATAAACAATAATATTCAGATTTGGTAACTACTACAAGTACAGCTGGAACACAGGTTGGTGACATCTATACTACCGTATTACCTCGAATTATCCCCCCCCTCAAATTAACCCCCCCCCCTCAAAATGGGCTGGGGAAATAATAACCCCCCCCCTCGAAATACCCCCCCCTTCGGAATGATGTACGTCATGTACATAATATATACCGTATTACCTCGAAATACCCCCAGGGGGTTTATTATTTCGCCAGCAAAATTTGAGGGGGGGGATAATTCAAGGGGGGGGGTTATTCGAGGGGGGGTCTATTATTTCGCCAGAAATTTTCAGAAATTCCCCATACGCAGACGTAGAAAAATCGAACAATTGCGTAGATGTATACCGTATTTGCTTGAATAATTCCCCCCTTGAATAATTCCCCCCCTCGAATAATTCCCCCCTGTAAGATGGGTGTGGAAAAAATAATTCCCCCCTCGAATAATCCCCCCCTCAAAGCATACGATCAATTTTTTTTTCTAAATTGGCCAAGAATGCCATGTTATTGTGTAAATAAAGCATGTATTGTTGAATGAGTTGATGGAAACATGCTTGAGAATTCTGACGAAATAATAATTCCTCCCCTTGAATAATTCCCCCCCCCCCTTGAATAATCCCCCCTCAAAAAGGTCTGACGAAATGATAATCCCCCAGGGGGATTATTCAAGCGAATACGGTATGTGTTGTTTATAGGCATATATAACTGTATATACACCTAAGCGTTTCCCTAACGTCACTTAATCATCACTTTTAACGTGTGTTCTGCATTGTACTGATCACAAACTACGGTATTTGTCATGTACGTTCTCTTTACACTCAATTTTAGGGGGGGTATTTCGAGGGGGGGGGGGGTTATTATTTCCTCAGCCGAATTTTAGGGGGTATTTCAGGGGTTAATTCAAGGGGGGGGGATAATTCGAGGTAATACGGTACGTCAAAAATTCAAAATTCAAAAATACAATTTTGGATTGAGATCGCGCATACATGACAAATGTGGACATACATAGCAAATGTACCGGTCATCACGTACGCGTCGTCTCTGCGGCCGCCAATTTTAGTTGTTCGCCGCTCCGGTCTTTTTCCATGTGAAAATGCCTGTGAGGTATTCGTGTTTAGAGTCAAAGTATAACTTTTGTTATGTATCCTACACGTTTACAAAGATAGAACTATTTAGCCATCATGCGTCATTAAGTTTAATTATTCGCTGTTGTATCTTCTGCGTGAGATGCCGGTTATCCGGTTGCCGTACCACTTCACCACATAGTGAATAATTTTATGAAAAATATTTTGTAATTTTACCTCTCGACTATTGAGTATGACCACTCATCACAGAGTGCTCATTTCCCCCGTATATTGTGGAAATATACCAATTTATCAAAAGATGGTCATTGACTGGACCATGTCAAAAATTTATTTACAGTTCCAAATACCTCTCTCAAAAGATCTAATAACCTGGCATCCATGCACGGATCTGACTGCCACACATGGATTGTTTGTCCACGTTCATTCATTATCGCACCACATTCCTTATCCTGCCTTCTAATTGGGTTACACCCCAGTGCACAGACAATGGTTGCGTCGACCACCGGGTTTCGCTTCGGCTGCGTAGTTAACGTACATCAAGACGAAAATGACGCCATGTGTAGTCTCGTAAGTTAAATAGAATACATATTAGTAATATTCTACGTCTGTGTACTCCAAGGTGGAGTATCATTTATATGCAACACACCTTTCCAGTTTTTTTTTAAAAAAAAAAGCACACAATATTTATTATCGCAGCTGGATCGCTTCGGCCTTGGCCTAAACCAGCAAGCCCTACCAAATTACGTGGTATGTAAAAAAAATTAAGTATTGCACCCATAACCCCCTATCACCACTGTTACACTTACAGGGTGCTCAGAAGTTCATGGACCCGATCGCATGCACCGCCAGACAATTTCCCAACGTTTGCCGGGCATACGTCCAGGTTGAAGCTGGGTCTGAGAGAGGCATTTCAGATGTTAATGTTACATTGGTATTTTAAAGTTTCAAGTACTATACATTTTATCGTAGCTATTTCAAAAAGAGAAAAACAATCTTTCTACCTATGTCAATTGGTAACTCATGCACCGTCAATATGCAAAACTCATTAAGTATTTTATTTTTTTTTTTAAGTACTATGCAACACTCGTGGCGCGAACATTTTTTTGAGTGATATTGGCTTGAATATCTACAGATTATCGAACTATCTATTTTGTATATAATAAACCTAATGATTTTGTTTCGAGAAAAAATATTTTTGCTTTGTCTAACTCAAAAATCACGCCAAGCAACGCATAACGCAATGATGGGCGGAGTCAACGCTGATTGGTTATAGACACATAAATGCATAGCTACATCTACGCCATAGATATTAAGCAAAGCCCATCTACACTAGCCGTTGGTGATCACACGCTCAGCGAATCAGTTGCATATCCAGATTTATCTGGGAAACAATCCAGACTTTACCTAAATAAGCAGCAACGCAGTGCGTTTTCTTCACCAGCAGCAATTTGGTTGGCGAGCCTCACTGGACATCAATGGCCTCGAATACATTGCAATATTTGTGTCTAGTCCGTCATCCATTGAAACCCCTTTTGTAGCATATCGTTGATTAGCGTCAAGTGTTTCAGGCAGTTTTCGTGTGACAGCCAAGCGCATTTATCTGTACATTTGAAAACGCATTTAGTAACCATAATTTTCTCCCTATCCTTATCAAGGTATGGACATACGTATAGACTGTGGTAAACCCCCGCAGACACTTTTACCGGCAATTTACTGCATTTAACGCAATATTTCCGTCCTTTTGAACCAAATTGTCTAACTGAATTGTGCCTAGCAGCTAACCATGTTAATATATTGTATGGTATCTTAGAAGGATGCATTTGCATACCTATATCATTTCGCAGTTTACATATATTTTGATCGTTAACAGTTTGAATACATTTCTGTTTCCGAGCATATCTAACAGCCTTTTTCACATTACATTTAACCAGTGTTGTCAAAATATCCCATGATACCCCAATTTCTTCACCTATTTTCCTTGTTCTGACTAGTAACCTATCAATTTTACCTAGCCTAATTGTGTTATTTAAAGATCCATCTATAAGCATCGCTTGTTTTAAGAGTCTTGAATCGCCCAATTTCATGGCATAGTTGAAATACGTAACAGTCATTTGGCGATATTTATCTGAGGGTAAATCCCCTCCTAAATCAATCAATAGACTGGCAGAGCTTGTCGATTGTGGTAAAAATAAGCATGATTTCATAGTGGATATGTATATTTTATCCAGCTTGACTAATGCCTCCTTAGAGATCCCCGTAACTTCTAAGCCGTACATACTGGCTGGCTCAATATAGCTTTTAAAACACATTTTGCTATATAGAGCTGGTTTTGTCATATTAGATGATGAAAGTATTGCCAATGAGCTAAATTTTTGCATTTTCTTCACTGAGTTCATGTAGTGAGTTTGAAACGGATCGATGTCACTGGTAATCATGATACCCAGGTATTTTGCCGAGTCACTTTCTGATATGTATTGCATACTTTTTCTGTTGTTGTACCCTAGTTGCCATTGTTTTCCAGTGGCTTTAGTTCCCCAGCTTAAAACACTTGATTTTTCCTTATTTATTGATATGTTCCAGTCCCAAGCCCAATCACTGAAAACTGTCATCAAATCTTGAAGTTCCGTTTGGGTGTTTGCCATCAAGACAATATCATCAGCAAAAAACAACCCCGGCAATTTTGGGCTACCCCAGCCTAACTTAGCCCCCTTTCCTGTCTGTAATAGTTTGTCAGCTAGATCATGCATATAAAGTGCATATAAAGTCGGACTAAGTGCACATCCTTGTGCAACACCTATTGGATAGCACATCTCCTCACTTACAAAGTCATCGTACGTCATTCTCACCTTAATATTATCATACGCACGGCTGATGGCGCATACAAAATCCTGTGGTATCCCGAGATCTGATAATTTTGACCATAGCTTTGATCTGTCCACCCGATCGAACGCTTTAACTGCGTCAACGAAACATGTAAGAAGTTTGTTTCCGTTACATTGGGCATAATTGTGACATGCTCTCAGTATTTGAACATTGTCACAAGTACGTCTATTAGACCTAAATCCACCTTGGAGTTCAGTAAAAACATTGTAATCCTCACAAATCTTTGTTAGTCTTGCATTTAAAAGTATCATATACAGTTTTTTCACATTACAGCTTATTCCTAATGTTCTATAATTTTTCATATCGGATTTTGCCCCCTTTTTATGAAGCAAAACCATTTTACATAATTTCGCTTCATCAGGTATAACTTCACCACCTAACCATTTATTATACATTTTCAGTAAACTGATTCTTCCTGATATAGGCAATTTTTTAAGCATTTCATGATGGATGTCACTGGTTCCTGGTGATTTCCTATTTTTCAATGTTTTCAGACCCAAATCGAGTTCATGTTGTGTAAACGGTTCTACCATGCAGTTTGTTTCCTCAAAAGGTATTTTTAAGTGGATAGATGGACAGGTATTTGAACCCGGATTTTTCTCCATGACATGCTTCCACACAGAAATCATTTCCGCATTCATTTTCTCATTAGTGTCTACAGGGTTTCCATTTACATCTAAAATTTGAGCTGTGGTTTTACAGCCCCTCCAATTTTTGTTTAGGTGTTTGTACACCTTGTTTATCTCTCCAAAATTGTTATCCAGGGTTTTTTGTACCTGTGCATCTTTCCTTTTCCTATTTTCTTCCCTTTTGGCCTTATTTAGTTGCCATTTCAAACTACTTAATTCTTTTCTTGTAACATCTGAATTAGTAACTCTAAGTTTTCGTCTCAATTTTCCTAACTGTCTATGTAATTTTTTTATTTTCAAAGGAACAGATGGCACGTTGACCGTCCCCCCTTCCAGCCTGTTACTGGTTGCTATTACTGCAGCTTTGTGGATGCCAGTAATAAGTCCATGGTAACCTTCAAAATTTTCCTTATCACATGCCATTTTATATTCTTCCCACTCATCACCAATGGGTTTAGGGATGCGATACTGTACTGGATTTTTTTTTGCCGCTCCTGACAGCGTAAGTATAATGGCATGATGATCAGATACTAATGGACATAAATCCCCATTTATGTCAATTTCCCCTTTTAGTATGTCACTTGCCAAGCTGGTAAAGCAGAAATCAATTATGGACTTCGCATTGATGCGCTCATAGGTCCATAAGTTCTTAAAATACCTATTTAGAAGAGTTGGATTGTATTTGGCCATCCAATCCCTGATTAGTTTGCCATTTAGGTTTACATCAGGGTGATTTCCCTTGATTCCTAGCAAATCGTCGCCGATATGACCGTTAAAATCTCCCAAAATTATAATGTCTTCCAGGTTGTTTACACAACGCATATACTGAGATCCTAGGGCTTCTAAAATGTCCATATTTTTTGTTTTAACCATCGCCGATTTTTTTGATTTGCTGTTGTTCTCAAGATAACAACACAAGATCGTAGTTTTTTTTCCATTTATAGACAGTCGGATTCCCAGTATACTATCTTCTTGAGGCATATGCACTAATTTAAATGAAATATTATCTTTGACATAAATTGACAAACCCCCGGCATTTTTCCCAGTCTTATATCTATTTACGTTAGTATACCCAGGTATTGAGACGGCATCAGTGGCACATCTAAAGTGGGTCTCAACGAAGCATAATATTGAACTTCCCGTATTCTGTACCGCAGACAAAACTTCTTCACGTTTCCATCGTAAATAACGTGCATTCTGGTAAAGTATTGTAAATGGCAATAAAAGACCATCGATACTTGACATGTTGTCCAGGGAATCAATAAGTATATATCCTAAATTTATTCCATCAACACCGCCAATTAGCATAAAAAATAAAAACAGCTGGATCCATTTAGCCTCACATGACAACCTAGCTGACAAAGTACCCAAAAAGCGCCACGGCACCACTTGCCACCCCAAATATCCAAAAATCACAAAAGTTGGAATATTTCCAAAAATTACCACTAAAAGTGATAGTAAAATCATGAAAAACGAATACCCGCAAGTATTTTTCGAAAAACAAAATGTACTTATTTCTGGCGTGCAAAATGGTCTGTCAAGGGGGTCTGTATGGGCCCTTTGCTCTGTGTTTCACCGCTTAGGTGTCGCCCGCCGCTGCGTTTCGCGCCCTGTGTGGTAACATACGTTTATATTTTGTAAATTGTCGTCGATAATAGTTGGTAAAAATGAGAAGTGATCGACCCACATTTTTATCAACTCTTTGCGTAGTAGATGGGCTATAATCGCATTGCCCACTTTCGATGTGTGTAATCCATCGCGGCAGAGCATTTGGATATATGCGTCATACCGGTCATCACAGTGCATTAGAGAGAAATCCACATTCAGAAATTGCATCAGTGGTAAAACAACAACATCCGTAAAGTTTTCAGCGCAAAGATTGATTAAAGCGTTTTCTAATTTCAGGTAAAAATCAAAATTCTGAATTATAAGCTCCTTGCCCCAGCCATTTTTCATGTGTCTGGGGAGCGTAGGCCCGATCACACTCAGAATGAATTTCCCCGAGGGTTGGAGAGAGATACCCGTGCTACATGTCAATTCTGTCAGACACTTCAAAATACCCACAATGAAGTACTCATCGACACAAGTATCGCTAATACCCACCGAAAAATAATTCTCAGCGTCACACGCATTCAAAACACACCTAATCACAACAGCATCATACGCGCTAGTTAAATTTAATTCGCTCATAGCCGCAATTATACAAGGCAGTCTTCTTCCACTGAACAGAGTTTTTGACGAATGTAAAATAACGGGCACATTGTAGTTTGCGCAGTCCCTACCAAGCATGTTGGAAAGTGCACTGGCCGTACTGTCACCCGCTAAAAGTAACGTGTAAAAATACTCGTACGGGTTGGTATTTTCAATCGGAAATTTCGCCGGTTCGACCCTAATTGCACATGTGTAATCGAGATCCCTATACGAAATTTGTGGACCCATCACCACGCCTGTATTCAACATGTGTATCACATCCGATACTTTTTTTGGACGCCTGCCAAGAGCGGCATCAGTCAGCGAAGTAGATGCCTCCGTTGAGGTAGAACTTTCAAAATACTGCCTTAGGCTTTTTGTGCATTTGAGGCGAGTTGAGGGGTCCAAGTGCGAGAGACGGAACGGCCTGGAGAGCTTCACAGCAAGATCACCGGTGCCCGCCATACGTACCTGTTTGGCAAGTTTTGCATGTAGTTGTGAAGTACTGCTTAAAGGCGGAGCTGCGCTTGCCTGAGCGTGGCTTGCGTAAGTTCCTCTAGCGGTGCCAGCATTCGAGACGGCGCCGGCAGCAGTATCTGCGTGTGCCCATTGCGTTGAGACCAGAACGAAGATCGACATATCAAATATATTTTCGAATATCGTATCTCTCTGGTTGAAATCTAGAAAGTTACCGTACCAAATGTTTACTTGAACCGGACGCTCACCTTGCACGGTTTCGTCATGATCCTCTACCTGTCCAGCTCCCCCACCGTCATTTCCGTGATTATCGCCGCCGTAGACAGCATCCTCCGCGGTCAAATCGTGGTCAAAGTTGAAATTTCCACCTGCGTTGACAGGCGAATATATTGTGGTCACAATGCAGTTGTGGAATATTAACATCAAGTGTTTCCCTCTATATACTCTACCAATTTCACCCCAAAATTCAAAAATGACATTCGGTGTGTTTAGCATGACTTCACACAGCAACCAATGAACCATATTGTTTGAAACAAGCGTACCGGCACCACCGTAGTTTTGCACGACGACTTGATCGCTCTCCAAGACCGGTTCCCTTAGTGCTGCTAACTTGTGCTGCGTCTTTTGATACGCTGTGCGTTCACGTGGCTGTTGCCCGTAGCCGCGGCCTGAATGTAATAGAATTGGTACACAAAAAGAGTTAAAAGAAAATTTCATAGCCCCGATAGTGATATTGAAGCCGCTGATTTGCATGTTTTTGAAATGTGCACCGATTATATCTGACCCCTTCACATTGGATTGTTCAAGTTGTCCATACAATGAATGATTTACAATCATTGAAATAACCATAAAAACGTAAATAATTGATTATTTATTAAACCGATTTTCGATTTTATTAAACCCAGGATACATATTGACTTGCCATGTTGTGGTCTTGTGATGCCGTTTGGGGTTACTATACTTAGCTGTAACAATCTAACCTTTTCCATGTAATCGGCCGGTGCGATCATATTCGATTGCACTTTAGCATAGACATTCGATTTGTCTCTAGCATCCCATTGATTAACGCGATCAAATTCCGCGAAGATACCCTCATCCGGAATTTCTTCGATATCTCCGCTGTCCGTGCGCTTGCTGAATGCCGATTCACGCGTGATCGACGCTCGCACATCCATCCACGCTTGCCCGTAGAGATTCGCATACGGGGCCAGATAGAACGGCCCATGTTCAGCGGGGATAGCGCACTGCAAAACAGGTATATTTAGTATGTGAATAGATTTGTAGTAAAAGCAGATTCTATGTATTTCACGTCTCAATATATATATAACGAGTGTCCCTATCCCTTCATAATGGTAACCCCTTCTCACCTCCAATTTTCCCTTAACAGCCCCACACATCAATGCACCCTGCCAGCCTTCCGAGGGTTTTTCGCCGGCGCAGCGTATGATTCTGTCAGTGCGCACCCAAACACCGGAAGGGCTTTTTGCATTTCCAGAAGACCACAGAAGTTGCCTGTATAGATGTGTATGTATCACATTCATTTTTATGATTTTAGCATACATATTCATGATTGACATTGCCATGAACGTCTTTGGACAACTATAAAACATCGTTGGACAACACAAGTACCTCAACCGTACCTCTATTAATATTATAGTAATAGCTAAAAAACAGGATATTAAATTAGTTGCCAACATCTCTGGAAAACTAAGGAGCGTCATAAGACAACACGGGGATCTGGAACCTGCTAGACAGTATTTTATAGATACTTTATTTATTAGTAAAGGGAATTTCATTGAAGGTGTATCAATACAGTTAGCGAGTACCATTAGACAACACATGCACCTCAACCGTATACCTATTAAACTTAGTTGTATAGGTTCTTTCCATACCACAGATAAGAGTGCAACTGTAACTGACAAACAGTGTATTGAATTAGTTGCCAACATCTCTGGACAACTGAGGAGCGCCATTACACAACACGTGCATCTAGATCTAACGTTTACTAAGCAAGAATTTATATATACTTTCCCTATCAGTGAAGAGAGTCTAATAGAAGCTGTATCAAAAACCCTAGCTAACACTGTTAGACAACACATGTACCAAATATGTGATCCTCCTGAATATCTTATTCGAAATGTGAACATCTCAGGACAACTAAAGAGTGCTGATGGACAACACACGCACCTGAGACCGGCGTTGTTGTCAACTGCGTTTTGTATTGTAGTGCGCAGAGTCACGTAGGCCACTGTGTCCATTGCATCATCCAGTGACTCATATAGTTTCCCATTGGTGGTATCGCGGCCGTCGCCCGTGCGAAACCACTTGCCAGAAACATCTAATTTGAGCACATCGACGTGCCTGGTTACCTGTCCCCACACGCGGCTCAGTTCCCGTTTAAACTCATGGAAGTCTGCATTCCATTTCGTTCCATCTGTGGAGGCAAAGCGGCTATTCAAAGCGAAAGCCATACTGGACATGTGTGCGGTCGCGCATTCGACAGCCTCCGCCTGCACATAGATTGATTTACATGCACATATCCAAATATGTGAAATTTGAACTTGATTATAAAACAATAAATCCAAACACATCAAATTACTATGTGATTCTCGGTTTGAGTCATCGTTTCTTCCCAGTTTTAACGTTAAATAAATAAAAATGTACCCCCGTCTCACGTAAATCAGGCCATTCAGTATGCACTCGAATGTCCTCCCTTTGACATTTACCTGCCAGGGATAGTATCCACTGAACGGGTCGGTTGGATCGTCGAGCACTATGACGATATCGGACCTGTTTGGTACAAACGCAGCCGTGCTGGATACCCCAGCGGTGGGTGTCCCAGCCGGCGTGAATGTCTGAAAAGTAAGATGTTTCATTAGTTGATGCAATTGTAACCGATAGATATTGTACATAGATATAGATAATTTCAAAATTGCTTTGACTGTGGTTTTGTGCAGTTGTAGCATTTGTATGATACACATGGAAGGATATGACCCCCTTAATGATTGAAAAAACCTAGACATCCTTCTTACCTCGACCCCGGCTCTGATTGTATGCACGCGTTTAGCAGTCGCAGTGGGAGGTAAATCGAGGTGCCTTTTGGGTGGCATGGACTGCCTGAACACACTGCCGCCATTTTCCAGTGCAGACAGCCGAGCTTTGAACTGGTTCACCATCTCGTCATGGGTCTGTTTATCCTGTAAATTTTTGACAATAAAAGTAGCGTTTTGTACATACTTTCCAAATACCTTCCTTGTTAAATTGAATACTAGTCCGATTTGTATTTCAACTATAGCCGAGTAAAAGAGTACACAGATGAGACTATACATATTCCCCCATAACCCAGTTTTCAAGATTATTATCGATGATACCTTTTTTAGATCCTTTAATCCGTCTTCGACCACTTTCAGACGGTTCGATAGATTTCCCAGTTGCAATTGAATGTCCTGCGCATCAAAGTTCAGCTGCCCGCATGCGTTGGAGCATTCTATTTCCAGCTGAAAAGGCGACAGTAATTTATTTATACAATCAGCAGTATAAATACTGATTTTGTTGTTCACTTTTACGCATGAATGATTCCTGAATATCGTCCCCATAAAAATAACTACGTATACATCAAGGAAATGGTACTTAATAGTATATTTGGCACGTAGCCAAAGTACGGATTCAATATTATTATAACACCTGTTCTCGCAAGTTTTAACAGTGTGATTAAGACAACTAACATGACGCATATAATCACCGTGTAGCGTCCTAGACTCTTCCAGATCTCTGACCATCATGGCCAGGTAGCTTAGCTCCAGCGCGTTGGGCGTGGCCAAGGCGTTGTCCTGGAAGCACTTGACCATGCACGAGGCCATCTCGTGCGGGTGCAGTTTCGTGTCCCCCACTAGATATCCGTTCCCCGCATCCGAGGTAGCGCACTCCCAGTTGTACAAACCACGGCGAGAGCTAAATCCTACAAATAAAATTGATTTGTTAGCTCCGCAATATTGTATGTTGCACCTAATGTATGTGTAAATTAGTGTATATAGTTGAGTTATTGGTTCCGTTAGATATCCTGAAATCATACAAAATGTTAAAATAAAGGTGTACCCACCCATGGCACAGGCCAAACTCTCTGCAGTGGTGCAGGGTGGAATATCAGGTTCAATAACTCGGCCGCTACTGAACTGCAATTGTTTGTTCACGCTGTATCCTCCGACAATGCTATGTGGGTTGAAACCCACGCCGTAGTTGTAGTCGTCCAAAATGTCGGCTACGTTGATCTCTTGAGATTGCTCATGTCGCGGCGCAACTGGGTCAACCACCACCACATTCTGGTCGCCGCTAACCGGGCCAACTATCTGCACTTCGCTGCTATCACGGCGTTTGTGTTCGAGATTCGTATCTGGAAAATACCGTATATATAGAGTTAATCGACAATGTTTCAGGTTTTCCGATGGATCTGTAGACACCGTATCATGTAGCACGTTTAAAAAGATTTGAGACATTTTGGAATTGATTTTTGAAGTGCATTTCCCTCTTAACTCAACATAGTCTGAGTAATTCCAACTTTTATGAATAAAGATCCTGTCAATATAAACTACGAAACGTAACCACATCTCACCTGCAGGTACGTTATCAACGTTCTTTTGCGACCCAGTGGCAACGTGCCCTTTTCCCTGCCTGCTGCGACGCGTTTTCGTTACGTTAGCATCGTCTCCAACGTTGGGCGGGTTTACAAAACTTTCTCCCGGCTCAATTCCGAGCGCAGCAGCCACGAGACCGGTACTCACAGGCTGTGTAGAAGAAGCGTAAACATGTAATCGGGGTGTAATATGATTCCCTTGAGGATTAATTATATAAGTATTTTTCGCATTTCTAAGTATAGCAAGTAGAAATCTATAACCCACCGGCGGTTTGTCTGACATCTCTTCCCGTATAAACGGTATGTGCGCACGACCCACGCGGCTATCACGAAATTGTAGTGTAGATGTAGATTCACAACGTCTGAGATATAATACAGTCAGTATGTAATGGATATTTAATTTATTTATCATTGGAAAGCGATATTTGCGGGACCTACGCCCAATCTGGCCGAGTGCCAGGTTTTGGCATTGTGCCAAATAATGTCGTGAGTTGTAGTCCGACATTTGTGCGACAGATGCGCATAGGGTTTGGTTGTCGGACCATAGTTGCGACATTGGATTTGTCACAATGACAATCGATCCACATGTTGGATCCCACCGTTTTATGGTGGTCAATACCGAGCCTTGGCAGAATGCCAAAGGTTGGTATATGTCGAATAAATCACTAAAATAGTGACTTGCTAATGCTACTTGACGTAGCATGAGTCCGTAGGACCCATATCTAACCAAACACACCTGCCACACCACAGCCAACCGCCGATACAGCCGCAGACTCACGTTGCTTCCGTTACTTTGTCAAGAAATATTCCTGAGAATTTTTCTTTTTTCATTTCGTCATGTATGCATTGTACATGATGTATATTACTGTTACCGTAATTTGCATTGCAGCTACACATAGACTAGTTTGTGTAGCTATCTACGTTTTTATGTCCAAATATATCCTGTTTGTACACATTTATTACCTGTTTTGTGTATGCAAATGCCTACTATTTACTACGATCTTTACGAAAATTTCTGACGAAATAATAATAAAAAAACCTCGAATAAACTCACCCCCTCGAATTAACCCCCCCCCCCCCTCAAATGTTGCTGGCGAAATAATAAACCCCCATGGGGGTATTTCGAGGTCATACGGTATCTATTAAATGGTATGTACCATACTTTCTAAAAATACCCCCAGGGTGTTTATTTTGTGTTCATCATGATGTATCCATGATGTTTCATCATAATGAAAAATCACTTCAAAGTGAGTGAACTTTGCCCTACCTGAAGCTTGTAAAGTAATTTGTCACTTATCAGTTGTGAATTTATGTAAACACCTTGTGATTGTGAATAATCTTTAAACTTGTAAATTACTTACTGCGCTTTAACTTCACACATTTTGAGGGGGAGGGATTTCGAGGGATGTTTATGTTTATTTTTCTTTCAGGGAAGTTAATTAGTCACTAATCTGCAGGGGTACCTTACACACTCTCTTCCTACCCTCCATATGTACCCCCTTGCTTGAAACTTTCATCTTTACAACAATCCCAAGTTCAATTACAATCTTAGGCAACAACAACACCAGGTGAACAACCTTCAACTACAACAACCAGTCAAAGGACCACCACTAATAAACCCACAATACCATCTATCAAGCCAACTACAACTGCAACGCACGGTGACAGTCCCAGACCCTGTAAAACGCCCTGTAAAATGTCAAATGTCATGCAATGTCACAAGTCATGAAAAGGCCCCTGAAAAAGTGGCAACAGAGTTGCCATTTTGCAGGTCATTTTGCATGACATTTGACATTTTGCATGACATTTGACATTGTAGAGCATTTTGCATGACTTTTGACACCTTGCATTTGACATTTGACATTTTACAAGGCATTTTACAGGGTCTGGGACTGCCCCACGGTCCATATTTATGCTCCAGACCAGCTGACAGTCGTCTCAGTCGCGCTCCAAAGGTCACAACTATCAGGTGCTGATTCTGCAACTTGATGTATGATTAGATGAGTTATAAAGTGGTACAATAAGTGGTAGAAAGTAAGTAAGGTAAAGGATACATCACATATTTGAAAAATTCTACTCTTTACAGAAACACTTGTTACCTGCTGTAACTTTACATCGCACTTTAGTCAATAGTGCTGTGAAAATTGAAAAGATACTGGACCCACAACCAGAAAGTGCCATTGTTTTGGTGCACAGAGCTAAGTGCAAATGGCATGTTTGTAATGGCAAAAATGTGCCAAGTGACAACAGGTTAAATACTGTATTTCTTCCAAAATACTCCAATGGGGTTTATTTTTCCACCAGCAAATTTTGAGGGGGTTTATTCATGGGGGTTATCATTTCACCAGAAATTTTTATGAATGATTGTGATTAGTAAAGAATAGGCTTTAACACACCTAAGACTGATAATAAATGTGACCAAAAAGGGTATACTTAGACAAATAAATGTAGTTAAAATACCTAGGTATTTACACAAAATAGTTTATGTGTAGCTGAGAGGCAAATTGGCAAAAATAAATACATCATGTACATTGCATACATGATGTAAATAACTCATTCCAGATTGGGGTACTTCAAGACTGTTTTTCCTCAGCTTGCCCAGACATCAAGTATTTTGAGAGGAAGGTTAATTCAAGGGTGTTTTTTGCAGAAATACAGTACACTTTTTTGCTTTGGTGCTAGCACCAAGTGAGCTCATGGCAAAATAGGCAGAACACTTTTATAGGCAAAAAGGTAGAGACAACCACTAGGTAAATTACAAATTTACCATCATGCTTTTCATGGTTCTACAGTAAAGCAATACCAAGCATAAATGACAGCTTTTACACTTTTTCAAAATCGCCATGACACCTTTACATCATTACCTACACTTGACCCACATTTCACTTCTCATCTCATTTATCAACTGGTGGAATTGGCCCCAGGCGAGATATAAGATCTCGTTTACCAATGGTCGGATGCAGAATTGATTGTGACTGTGTCTCTGGTGCCACTCTCAGACCCTGTAAAAGCCCTGTAAAATATCATGCAAAGTGTCAAAAGTCATGGAAAATGCCCTGCAAAATGGCAACCGAGTTGCAACCGAATTGTCATTTTGCAGGGCATTTTCCATGACTTGTGACACTTTGCATGACATTAGACATTTTACAGGGCTTTTTACAGGGTCTGGGAATGCCCCCTGGACAGTGGGTTGGCATGAAGGAGAATGGTAATATCTGCAAAACTTGGGGTCATGTTAGCCAGTCATTTAATTGTTGCTGTTCCATGGTTATTTAACTTTTTTCAACCATTTTGTACTTTTTGCAGCCAAATACACTTTTACCTGGAACAGTGATGGGAATTGAGAAGAATACTGTGTTAGATGAGTTTTATGGATCTGGTATTATCAACCACCCTGTGTGTGGAGGTAAGAGAATAAATGAGAATTCATCCAAACTAGAAAAGTTTTGAAATAAGTTGGGATTTGAATATAGCCTGGTAAACTGGGGGGAGGGGCTAAATTGTTGTCCCTGTATTGGCAGAAATGAGCTGTTTGTAGGTGCTGTGCGTCTGGGGGCTGTCCCAGACTCCAGAGGTGTTAAAAGTACCGAACTTTTTTCAAAGTGTACGTAAACATAAAGTATTTATTTCTTACTGACCCCCTGAGTACAGAAAACGTAAAGTAAATCTTTTTTACTCTCTCTTTCTTACTCTTGAGTAAACATACTTTTCCCATCAGAAAACGTAAATGTGAGTACTTTTGAGAAATGTAGCCAAAAAATTTCACTCAAAATCACAAATTTTCATAACTTTTTGCCTATTTTATGCAATTTTTGACGATATATTTGATTCTATACCCATTTTCGACTAGTTTCCAATATTTTCAGCATGTTTCCTCCCTTTTTTCCCTTCTATGCCTTTAAAAATCTATATGAAAGTCAATCTGAAATACGTTTTCTCTACTCAAGTATTTTCAAAAAGTATACAATAAAGCGCGTACCGAAACTTTTTTCAGAGTAAATTTAAATGTATTTACTCTGTACTTGAGTATACGTATTTATCGAGTAAAAGTAAATACCGTATTTCCTCGAAATACCCCACCCCCTCGAAATACCCCCATCAAAATGGGCACTATGAATTTGTGGTCCGGAAAATGCATAACAGACGTTCAAAACACTTACTGTTTTACGTTTGAACATGGTTTTTACCATCTACATCCTTATATAAGGCTGTAAAAACTTATAAATGGTGGTTATTGTTGCATTTTTCACGTTTTTCTCTCAAAATCTTCACTCTGAAAAAATAAACCCCCAGGGGGTAATTCGAGGATATACGGTACGTTTTAAAAACTATCCCAGACTTATGTCACGTCATGTGTCATGTAAACACCCTGTTAAGTGTCATGTGTATCCAAATCTCATTCTTTTGTATCCAACACATGACATGACACGTGACATTTCACAGGGTCTGGGACAGGCACCTGATCAATAGCACAATTGGCACTGGCACCTAGGGGCACCATATGTGCCTTCAAGACCTCAAAGGTCCACGTGTGCCCATTGCTAAATTAATATCTGGCATAATCTACAGATGTGCACTTGTGTGCTAAAACTTTTCAAGTTGGTGAAGTTCTTGTTTTAGTTGTTGTCATAAATGTAGAATTCCATTGACAGTAAGCTTTATGATCAGCAATTTTCAAAATGATTTGCTTTATCACAGTGTCTTGATACTTTTTATGTCTTCACATCAGTTGAATTTCAAATTACCACTTCCTGTTGTCACTAGGGTGTCAAATTTCCGTTTTCCGTTTCCCTTTTCCCGCAGGCAATTTTTTTCCGTTTTCCGTTCCGTTTTCTGGCTGCTGAATTTTTTTTCCATTTTCCGTTCTGTTTTCCAGCAACTTTTTTTTCCGTTTCCGTTTTTCCGGCTCATTTTCTGTTTTCCAGCTAAATTTTCAGTTTTTCTGCTTTTTCCGTTTTCCGCCTTTTTTCCGTTTTCAGCCTTTTTCCGTTTTCCGCCTCAATTTCCAGTTTTTTCACCTTTTTTCCATTTTCCTCCTTAATTTTCCATTTTTCTGCCTCATTTTACCTTTTTCTGGCTCAACTTTCTGTTTTCTGATCAGCCAAACTGGTAAAAATTCATGCAGATTGTCAATGATGTGAAAAATTTTCTGTTTCCAGCAAAATTACTGCAAATTTTTTCCACTTCCAGCAAAATTTCAGCAAATTTTATCTGTTTTCCGGCAAAAGTTCAGCAAGTTTTTGCATTTCCGTGCAAATTTGACTTTTCCGTTTCTCCGGCCTCTTTTTCCATTTTCCGGCCACTGAAAATTTTTTTTCCTGTTTCCGTTTCTGTTTTCCGCCAAGTGCCAATTTTTTTCCATTTTCCGGCCGCTGAAAAAAATGTTCCGTAAAAAATTTTTTTTGACACCCTAGTTGTCACTCTTGTAAACTCCATCCCAATCAAGTTCAGCACCCATTGGCACATTGCCAATTCAGACACAAAAAGTGCACGATACCATAATCAAGTGACTGGACTGGAGTACATATATCAAATTATCTTAATCTGTCAAAAATGGTAGTTTTATTTCAGGTCTAATTCTCACATTGAGAGGAGATTCTAGGTATACAGGGACCAAAATACAGTGTCTGATTGGTGTCAATTCGCAAGGATTTTACCATGCTGTAAAAATTGATAAAAAAGTGCTCTTTTCCACATACTGTGATTCTTTCATTGAGGATGAAGATACTTGCAGACAAGCTGAAAGTGGTGATAATATTCAAATGTACTGTGATTGGGGACCAATTAAAAATTAGGTTACTGTCACAAAAAAATGTCTTTTTGAGGGGTGTTATACACAAAGAGGAGTGAGTGAAGTAAACTTGATGCTCTACACACATAATTATGTCTCACATTGGAAGCGTGCCAAAAAAATTAAAGCATGTGATT
>OZ038453.1:3152226-3417076 GCA_964036195.1 Sphaerolaimus hirsutus | reverse complement strand
CACTAATGTTCGCACCTTTTTATAGTTTTTCACCTTCAAATCGTGCTGTCCGGCTATATACATGGTTATATACCTATTTTTAGCCATTTTATACCTACTTTTAACTGATTATTAGCGATTTTTTCCCCTTTCTGCCTTCTTAACCTTAGAAAAAGCCTATATATTTTGCCCCGCCACCGCCAGCCCCCCCCCCCCAAAGCGCCCCCCCCCAAGCCCCCCCCCCCCAGAAAATTTTTTCCAGCTATCTATCCTTCCGGAGGAGCGATTTGTTTTTTCCAGCCCCCGCGAGGGCCAAAATCCTGGAGACCCTGGTTCAAAGATTATAAATAAGTTTGCTAATGTTTGTGAAATTTCAAACTAGTTTGTATGGGCGATTTTTAACAATGCCCTCAAATTTGTCCTTCAATTTCAGGGAAAAATATTCCTGGAATTATCCTTGGAAGATGTGCCGTCGAAAAATAGAAATCAAGATGAAAATTGCGGCAGCAGAAAGGGCGCATTACTGATTCGAAACTGAATAAAAGATTGGCCGTTCGGTTAGTGGTTTTTTATTATTATTTTTGTTTTTGTCCTGGGTTCGTGTTTGGCATTTTGGCAGGGTATCAGGGTGTTTTGGCACTTTTCCAACACTGCGCACGTAAATAATGAGTGTTCAGTTGCAAAGATTTCATCAACATTAGTTCCCCCTTTGATATTCTGTTTTTTTTTGACACCTTTTGCGCATTTAGAGGGTCCCCTAAGATATTATGTACTCGCGCGTGTTTTTTGTAATTTTTACCGCGGTTTGACTTAGTTATTAATCAGAATGTAGGGATATTGCGATCCTTGGTATTGGAAACGTTATGACTTTTCGATATTTTTATCGATGTTTCGATATCTCTGTATTTTCGATTTGACATTCGATATTATGTCGAAAGTTGTCGATACAAAAACTCAAATTGTCGATATGCTTACCAACCAGACATAAACATACCCTATTCATTTCACAATTTCACTTATGAAAATGGCACCTCAAGACAGCTCTGACAATTCGCTTGTAATTTGAGAATGAAATTGAATGAATGGCTATTTTCACTGTGCAAAAATGTCAGCTGCTCTTTTTACGACTTTTGCAAGCGCGTTCGTTTCATTTTTATGCATAGGTAATTTTGCTGGCAGAGTCTTGATGGCTTTTGTATCATTACGTATCTGTATCATTGCGTATCTGATTGAATTTACAAAGTGGATGTGATATGATAAACAAGTTCAGAAGTATAATAAAGTACCAAAATTGTTGAGCTCCAAATTGTTGACCAAAATTGTTGTTCTTGTTGTGCCTATATACACTAGTTGACAGAGGAAACCTATTTTCAACACATTTTGTTTACTACAATCAATCACATTTTCACTCCAACAGCATTTGATAGACTCATCAGTCTGGTAAATTGTATTGAAATTGACCATAATTACTGTGTATTTCACTAAATGCTTTTTAGCTTGAAGCTTTTTCACAAAGTTGTTGCTTGGCTATTTTGTACAGAGAAGGTTTCTTATTGAGCCCATAATGCCACTCAAAAATGATGTTCTGAATGGCAGCAGGCCCCAAAAACAACAACAATTTTTGGATACATCCCTGATGGGGGAGGGGGATTCAAATGAGGCCAATGGCCCTGCACACACTAGATTTCACATGAAATTTTGAAAACTCATAAGTTAGCTTTGAATGTATTTCAGTTTTCTACAATGAGTAATTTTTGTCTCCATCAATTGTAGTTTACTCAAATGCAGTGTAAACTGATTTGTGAGTTTTCAAAATTTCATGTGAAAACTAGTGTGCGCAGGCACATTTTATAATATTTGCTCAAACTAATTTGACTTTGAAATTCTGGGTCACCATGTACATAACAAATACATGGCCATCAGTTTTGACATTTTTATATTTCACATTTTGGTACAAAACTGGCACAAAAAATTTTGACTGTCACAAAACACTATATAAATGGGATACGCAATGAGAGGATACGCAGTGTTATCGTCCATTTTTACGCTGCTGTTTATCTCTTTCTGCTAGACTTCTCTGTAAGGCGAAATCTGAGTACTTGTTATTATGATGGGGCCGATAAAAATGTCTGCTTTTAACAAAATTGTCGTGATAAAAAAAATCCCACCCATCTTGAAACCATAAACTGTGACTCATTTTTGTCAAATAGGATATCATCTGGGGGCGGTATTCAAAAGTCTAGTGGTTCTTTGTGTATTTACTCATCCGGCCATAAGAGTGATGTGTTTCCGTTTTTTGACATTGCCGGAAAATTTCCCTTTTTTTACAAGAACCAAAATGTGGACTGAAATGCCGAGGGAAATTTTTTATTTTTCCCGGAATTTTTTTTACTTTCCGGTAAATTTTCGATGTTTTTTTCTAGCAATTTCTCATAAGCCGAAATGGCGGTCCACCCACGCAGCCGGGGATGTTTTCTATACGCTCTTTGTGCCGTTTTGCAGGGTGGCCCAATTTGAAATGTTTACTGCGTCGTATAATTTGTGAATGGGCACGATTTATGGGTGCTATTTGGCAGGAATTTGCCCGACTTGTTTGATTTATGTTATTACAGTTGCTCACAGGTACATGGTGTCTCATTTGATGTTAACAATATTTTTGCCATTTGCATAATCTGTGCAAATGCGATTTTTACAAAAGTGAAAATGGAAAAAATGGAAAAATTTAATCAAATCCCAAAGTTATTTGAATCACGCTGTATGAGTGTAGCCAATGACGAAGCTTTTTGGCTTGTAGTTCATTCAGAAAAAAGGATAAATATGAAAATGTTGAATTTTCAAGAAAAATATGCTTTTTTATTTTTACAAATTTTAATGTTTTTCATGTTTATCTGGATAACTATCAAACACATTTGTCAAAGTGAAGCGTAAAATTCTTATGAACAGACCCAAAAATTCCTTATAAATGGAATTGGGAGACCATTTGGGGGTGGTGTAATGTGGAAAAATGCAACAAAAAAAATTGAAATGTGACGTGTGTGCAGATTGTATGACGTCATAAATGCCATTGAACCCCATAAAATGTGACTTTTCTGCAGGCTGTACACATCTTTTTCACTCACGATATTTTCACAATTTATACAAATCAATATCTTGGCCGTTGAACTTTTGCCAATTCGTAAAAATTGTAAATTATATTTATGGGGGGCGTCCGGTTTGTTTTCTCAATTTTTTGATTAATCGCGTTTAAAATGCCGCTGGAATGTTCTTTTTATGAATAAAAATCTTACACGTGACTTTTAGTTAAGACGGTTTTATCATCTGCCGCGAACAGGAAATGCATTTTTTTATTTTTTGGCAGGTGTCAGACTGCAATCATGCCACTATTTATTTTCAACACACTGAATAGTGACGGAATGGCGCCATTTGTGTGCGCCATGACACATTTTTGGCGGCTTGCCAACTAGTTGACATTTTGTGTACTGGGTTCAGTTGCGTACTCAAAATTGAGAATTTGGTGCTAGCGCTTGGCAATTTTTGGTTTGGCCCACACACGCTAGTTGACATATACACAAATGTCAACTGGTTCCAGTCCCAATTCCAATCTTGTATTTGAAGGTCGATCGTTGGCTCGTCAGCAAGCTTTGAATTGGGACCGGAACCAGTTGACATTTGTGTCAATGTCAACTAGCATGCGTGGGGCCTTTAACGCTAGCACTAAATTCAAAAATTTTTAGTACGCAATTGAATCCAGTTCACAAATTGTCAACTAGTGTTTTTGCCACCATTGGAAATGCATACATTAGTTGACAACCGAAATTTCTGGAGTTGATAACTAAATCGTTTTGAACACATTTGAGTTTACCGAAATGAATTGCCGCTACCTTAGCATAATTAATGACGCCATTTTGTGCTCTAGTCATGGCGCTGGCACCATTCTTTCGGATGACGCCATTTTTTTGGCGTTTTTTCAACACTATTGTATGCATAAATCGCGGTGTGTTATCATAAATTTTTAATGCCAACCATAAGTTTTTTGCTGAAGTTACGCATTTTTATTTTGTCTGGCTGCCAAGTTTTTCCCTGTGGTTGGCAAATATTTATTACTGTGTTTTTTTACGCGTGAAAGTACACACATAGATAAATACATAAAAATGTATTTATTTATCAGTAACATCGAAAATGACACGTGTAAAAGTTGATAAAATATCATTATGAATGGGGAACCGTTACATTGAAAATCACAAACGTTTGAATGAGATCCATAGTAAACGTGTGTAATGTTTTGTGTCGGAATATTTCGGTCATTTCCTGTTCGTTGGTCACTGTTAGTGCATTTAATGAATCTATTGCATGTCCGGGAATTTGTGAAACGGACTATTTACGTCAAACAATTTACGTAAATTACCGGTAACTTTTGTCCGGTAAAAACTGGCAATTAATGTCCGGTAAAAAACAATTCTGAAAACCAAAATACAAACAAAATACCTAACATGTGTTTTCTTCAGTATACTATTCAGTATCACTTACTATACTAGTTCAACCAGCCAGTGTGAATGGATTGTGTACTTTCACATGAATAACATATACCTGTGCACATGGAAATTACGTTCATTCATGATATGCTCCATGTGCATCTAAATATAGGTGTGCAGATATATGGGCCAGTTAAAGGGGATTTTCACATATGGGTCACTTTCACAACTTGTAGATGTGGCCCAATGGGCCCACACACACTAGTTGACATCGCAAATTCGCTTCAACTCAGTGTCAATTGAATAAAACAAGAAGTTTGTAAAAAGCATCACACTTAACAGGAACAATGAAAATGAAGTGTCATGATGTAAAATTAAGTATGCTCTATCAGATAGATAAGTTGAAATCACAGTATCACTTAAATTCAGTTGACATTTAGTTGACACAAATTCAGTTGACATCCAGTGTGTGGGGGCCTAATGAACCCAGAACCTTCAATGTCACTTTTATTTGCCAGGACTGCGTTAATTATTTTAACACACCCAAGAGGTTGCAAAATTTTAATTTCTAAATCAATGTATAATTAATACAAAATGTATGAATTGTGCCAGTCAAAAAATAACCATAACAGCTGCAACATAAGTTAACTGTGTTGTGGTCTCATGATATGACAATTATTGTACCTACCTTTAAAATTTGTCATTTGTTTTTCAAATTTTTTCAGGTCATAATAACCCCCGGAGCCGATTAACTATCATTTGGCATGAGAATTAATGTTCATGTTCAATAATTATTTGAAATTCACCATTTGTTCCAGTGCATTGTGGATCATTAGCACCCACTATCCCTAGAAATACTGATAGTCAGATGAGCACTAAATTCACAAATTACAAATTACCGTATTACCTCGAATAAAGCCCCCCCTTGGATTAACCCCCCCCCCCCCCTAATAAACCCCATGGGGGTATTTCGAGGTAATACGGTATGCAGTTTCAATTTATATACCTAGTAATCTCATGACATGAAAAATTTTTTTTGGTTGTTTAACTGACATAGTTGTGAGAGTCGCTTAGTATCGTATATTCGGTGTGTTCCTGAATCGTCACTCAGTGAATTGTCACGTTTTGAATTGTCACGTTCTGAATGATCACTTGCCCGACTGAACACAGAGCTATACTGTCAAAATCTGTATTGACATTTACACAAATGGTCACTTAATAACTTTCTGTGCATTGCATGCGTATTTACATGGGTGGTTATTGCTCAGCGTGTCCACCCTAGTTAATGCAAGATTATCCGACTGGCATTCTTTGGTGGTTGCGGCATCCACCATGCCACTAAAATAAGATTATTTGAAAATAAGATGGCTAAAAATTTAACATTTGATTTTGTGGGTGTCGGTCAGGCATCAAAATCAGGTATTACTATGTTGAAATTATTATGTTGAAGTTCCTAATATTCGTTTTTAACAATGGCTATGTGAATTGAGTTAATTTCAATCTTGACTGCTGATTTTCTAAATCATTAATAAAATCAAAGTATAGCACAAAAAACAAATACATTGGTAAATTAAGTAGTATTAAGTGCGGGTGCGCGCGTGCAGCGGCGCCTCCTTTAATGACGAGTGTGAAGAGTTCTGACGATTCAGACATTGACCACTCAATGCATGTGCATACGCACACAATTGCAGCTCAGCACACTTGCGATTTTGACAGTGACCATTGCGGCACTGACGATACAGCCAGTGACGATTCAGGCACAAACCCGTATATTCATGGGCGCATGTATCTCATTCATAAATTGCACAACCGCTCATGTGTACTATAATTGTTCGGATGGATTTCTGTCTATATATTTATTGTGGGATAAACCTCGCATATGAATAGACCTTTTTGAAAGGGAATGTGCAAAATTCTGAGAAATATCTTGGATTTAGGCATAAAAATGTGTGAAAATACACGTTTAAAATGTGTTACGGTGTGATTCAGCGGAAAAAAACACACAAATATATTTATGCCCCAGAGTTCATATCATAAAATTAAATTGCAAATTTTTTCGAGTTTTTCGAACTCAGTCTAGACACTTTCTTGAGTGAATTGTCAGACACGTGTTTTCACCCCCACAAAAAATGTGCATATGCACATTTGTTTTATTACGCGCGCGCCAGAGCACATGGACCAATTTCCGTTTTAGACTGGGTGCCTCCAAAAGTGCATTCCAAAGCACATTCCACTGAGTAAATAAATGGTATTTTACTTGTGTTTATTGTGACTTTTCGATGTGAACCGCGCGCACGCCAGAGTAAATAAACAATTTTGTGTGCATTGTATTATGTAAAAGTTTGGCATCCCATTTAATAGTTAATGGGGACTTTTATTTGACACAATTTTGGGGTGTAAATTATTTCAAGGGGACTGGCAGTGAAATGTATAATAGGCATTTATATGGTTTTGTAAGTGATATGTGATATATGGAGTGGGTTCAATGTAGAATCAATGTGGAGCCATGGGTTTTGAATGTTTTTATTTATTGTGTATTTCTATAAAGTAGTACTTGCGGAATATAAATATGTTTTTTTTAAACACATGGTCTAATAATTTATGCTCCAAAAAAATCATCATAAAACGTACTTAAAATGATATGTTTAACAGTATGAGCTTATAAACGATTCCAGCAATTTCGTCCAATGTGACTACATTTAAAAATTGTCAGTTTACAGCTTCATAAATCACGTGAAATGAAAAAAACATCGTTATTGATACAAAATCGTAGTTAACAGTAAATACACCACAACAACATATGTTTCATGGCAAATATAATTCAGGGATGCTATCTAAAATTGATAAACCAGGGGTATCTAGAATTTTGACCCTCCGAGTGGTTGGATAGATAGCTGAGCGGCCTTCGGGATAGATAGATACCGTATTTCCTCGAAATACACCCCCCCCCTCGAAATACCCCCCTCAAAATGGGCACTATGAATTTGTGGTCCGGGAAATGCATAACAGACGTTCAAAACACTTACTGTGTTACGTTAGAACATCGTTTATACCATCTACACCCTTATATAAGGCTGTAGAATCTTCTAAATGGTGGTTATTGTTGCATTTTTCACGTTTTTCTCTCAAAATTCTCACTCTGAAACAATCACCCCCCGGGGGGTATTTCGAGGAAATACGGTAGGCTATTTCAGGGTGTAGAAGGAAGAAAAGGGAGAAAAATCGCTAAAAGTAGGCGTAAAATAGCTCAAAATGGGTATACAAGAGCATATAGTACTTAAAATAGCTTTTTGTAAATTAATAAATTTTAGTAAAAAACTTCCAACTGTCAATTGAATCGGGAACTGGATATGTGTTCTACTATACGTTCTTCAGTTCAAACTGTTCTAGTTTACTGCATTAATTTTGGAACAGATAAATCAGCTTTGAGCGCATTTTAGTTTACCGGTATGATGTTTCAGTCAACTGCTGTTGACGGAGATGAAAATTATCCATTCTGGTAAACTGTAATATGTTTGAAACAGATACCGTATTACCTCGAATTATCCCCCCTTGAATTAACCCCCCCCCTCGAATTAACCCCCCCCCTTCGGAATGATGTACGTCATGTACATAATAAATACGTCATGTATGCAATGTACATGTTGTTAATTTGCATTGCAGCTACACATAGAGTAGTTTGTGTAGCTATCTATGTTTTTATGTCCAAATATATCCTGTTTGGACACATTTATTACCTATTTTGGGTACGCAAATGCCTACTATTTACTACGATCCTTACGAAAATTTCTGACGAAATAATAAAAAAAACCTCGAATAAACCACCCCCCTCGAATTAACCCCCCCCCCCTCAAATTTTGCCGGCGAAATAATGAACCCCCATGGGGGTATTTCGAGGTAATACGGTATATCAGTTTTCGAAATTTCAGCCGTAAACTACTGTGCGTAATTCCCGCAAGGATTAATTAATTGGACGCACACACACTAGTTGACAACGCAAATTCATGTCAATTGAATGTCAACTGATTTACACAAAAAATCAAAATGCATCACACTTAACATAAACAATGAAAATTAAGTGTCAGTTCAGTGTATAAAATTAATTATTCTCTGTGTATCATATAGGAAAGTTAAAATCACATAATTAATCAAAATTTGATAAAATTTAGTTAACACGAATTTTGATGTCAACTAGTGTGTGTGGGTCCATTTAACCTTGTTTTAGGGTATATATAACTGGTATTTTTTGAGCGTTTATTTGAAGCAACACCTGGGGGTCAGGTGTCAAATGTGATTTTCTAAATTGATTTCAAATTTGGGTGTGTATACTTGCAGCCACACCGCATTACACAGACGTTTTTCATATTTTGATGAATGTGGTTGTGTGATCAATTCAGTGGTGCTAAATTAGATAACACTCTAAAAGCAAAACAATTTGTTGTGAGTAATTGAAAAAAATATGAATATATATTTTTATATACCTGTATAATTTGTAAATATATATATATATATATATATATATATATTGTAGAAAACTCAGAACATTACAATGACATTTGAAGCCTTGGATATTTTACTGCACTTTTTCAAATCGATTTGCATGTGCAAATAGGAGCTCTAGGCTCCCGCTCGATTTAAACTACAGCCTTTTTGCCATTCAATTATTTTCTGCATGATGATCAGTCAATCTGATATTTAGGTAACCAGGTGCCAGTCCCAGACCATGTAAAATGTCAAATGTCATGTAAAGTGTCAAAAATCATGTAAAATGTCAAAAATAATGTAAAATGCCCTGCAAAATGTCAAATGTCATGCAAAGTGTCAAAAGTCGTGTAAAATTGTCGAGTCTTGCAAAGTGTCATGTAAAATTTAATTCATTAGTATTTGCACAGGTCGTTTAGCATTTACATGACTTTTGACAGTTTGCATACATTTGAAATTTTACAGAGCATTTTACAGGCCCCGGAGTGTCCCCCGGTCAAATTTTCTGTCAAATTCAAATGCTAAGTCAAATTTCTCATGTCTCAAAATTTCGCATTTATTTACACACGCAATTCGATCGCACAGGCACCAAATTACTCAATTTAAAAATTCCCCCAAAAATTTGTTGAATTGCGGTTTTTGTCGCCGTCCAGACGCGGCGCCAAAATGTCGCGTCTTAATGCAGTTTAATGAATTTTTTCCCTTGCAGTTTTTACAGTGTTACAATCGCGCGACTTTTTATCAAATTTAGGTGATTTTGAAAATGGGGGTGGTGATTTTGCGTGATAATGGATTTTTTTATGTGAGCGAGTTTTAAGTGAATATTATCAGATTTTTAGATAGCGGGAAGGTTAAAATATCATATAAACTTAACTATTGCACCGATATATTGCATCGTAAATATATCAGGTGTTTTTTGATATCATAAATTTGTAATAAATACTGAAAATCGAAAGCTAATAACGTTACAACTTTAGTTTACACGTTAATTTGAAACGTGTACTTGTGACTTGACGGAGTACTTGAAGCTCCTTAACAAAGTTATTATATTATGTCTTCAATCGGATGTGTTCTAGAATTAATACCTATTAGTAGATAATATTTTTATTTGACATTAATTTCCTTTCTGACCAAGTAAAATAAGTATTGTACATGGTGAAAAATATATAAACCGTATTTCCTTGAGTGAGAATTTTGAGGGGGGGGGTATTTCGAGGGGGGGGGGCTTTTTATTTCGCCAGAAATTTTTAGAACATATAGTACTAATTTTTTGTTTGTAAAGTACGCCGTAGTGAAAAAATGCAACAATAAGCACCATGTATAAGAGTCTGTAAGTGTGTAATTGGTATAAAACATGTTCTAACGTAACAAAGTCATTGTTTCTAACGTGTGTTCTACATACATGCAGACAAATTTCCATCGACCTTGACACATTTCTATTCGAATTTCAGCGTTTCATACGTGACGTCATTTCAAATTCACACGAATAAAATTAGTAATCAAAATTCCTCAGGTCAAAATCGTTTCATATTTAAATGGGCCCAAATGTTTGCACTTTTTTACCCAAAGTGTACCAACATTTAATTTACAAAAAATTCCGGGATTTGCTGTTTCTTTAGAAATTGAGACGTCACATGAAGATAAATATTTGCGTGATTTTCTTGCCCAAAAATCTGTATAATAAATTGTTTGATGCGCGTTTTTGATTAGCTTTTTTTACAGCGCACGTTTTCACTTTGCGATTTTTAGGAATGCGCGTAAATATTTATGCGTAAATGCGCTCAATTTTACGTAGAGTAATTTGTGGGGTTCGGGAAGTTTTTGCGAGAAGTACATTTGGAAATTTGGTGTAATTTTTGCAAATTTTGGGTAAACTCCGAATTTTCCATTTTGATTTTTCGTTTATTTGTCGTATTTATTCTTAAGTTTTTTCCTTTGGGTGAGAAATTTGAATCTTTCAATGCTACTTACGTCAAAAATGAAATACAATGCACATGGGGTCGATAAACTACGAAGTCACTTTAAAATTCGAGCAAAATTTCCCAGGGGGCAGTCCCGCCCCCTGTAAAGTGTGAAGGCTAGTGTCAAATATAATGCAAAATGTGAATTGAAAAATAAAAGATTTCATTGCTGCACTTATGACATATGGCTATTGACAGATTTTATGACATTTGACGCTGTAAATTTGACACTTTACAGGGTGCGGCACTGGCACCAGATATTTAGCAATGAAAACCTTGACGTAGGCTCGCATGGCATGTAAACCGCTTGGCATCTCATGGGGGAGAGCTGCTCACCTATCTATGCATCCCGAGGCTGAGGCTACTATACCCTGATCCCCCCACAAATCGCTCAACTATCTAGATATCTTGCGTAAATACATGCCAAACGGTTTACATGCCAACTGGCACAGGGCTGAAGATCTCCTCGAAAACGATGCGAAACAAAGAAAACACAGTTCGCAATTTACACTTCACCCCCACCTTTGCAGTCTGCTCGACCAATCGGACATCACCACCTCCCCAAGTACGTCGCCCCAGTCGAACTTGTCCCCCGGCAGCTCGACGGACACGGCCGCCAACAGCGCGCCCGACCTGTACGCCTTCGTCACGCTGTGCCAGCTGACCGACGCCAGTGGAGGGAGTGGGAGGGATGCGGGTGCCTGTTTTTGGATGTGGGGGAGTGATGGGGGAGTGGGGAGTTGGTTGGGGTGTCGGGTGATGATGTCAAGTGTGAAGTCAAGTTACTGGTGAACTTGAATTGTACGGTATATATGGTGCTCTAAATTAAAGTATCTGTCACTTATAACACTTCTACTTCTACTTGACGTAAATACCACCTTTCACTAGCCCTAGTTAAGTGACAGGTAAACAAATAAGTGACAAGTAAACAAATTACTGACAATTAGACATTTAAATGGCAAGAGTTTTTATTGAGAAATATTTTCACTTTCAGCTTTGTTGAATTTAAATTAAATTGTCACTTAAATTCAATTCAATTATCATAAATCGGATTGACTTTGCACTCATAACTTTACTGTGAATTGACTTGACACTAGGGTTCCAAGTGGATCTCGATCCCGATCCTTAATCCCGATGATTTTCGGGATGTTGTGATTGCGATCCTGGTCCCGAAGGTTTCAAAAGCCAATGCTGAAAACTCAAAAACCAATCCCGATCCCGATCCTAAAAACTCGATACCGTTTAAACCCAACTTGACACTTATCACTTCCCCAACCACTTACCACTTTCCCTGTCACTTATCCACTTCGGAAACTGGCTCCAGATGTACCCGTAGTTTGCACGCGTGAATTGTGCACCGCTAAGGTTAAAGTTGTACAAAAGTCGCCCCCGAGATTGGACAGTGATGGAAATTTGGATTTGGCTATTGATGCGAGTGGGGCTGCGTTTTTGGATCTGAGCCAAGTTAAGGATGGGCCCGGTGTGCAGGTGGGTGATTTAAAAAAAATTTATGGTGAGTTTTTGTGTATGACTGCGATTGTATAAAAAGTACCGCATTTCCGCCACACTGGGTGTAAACTGGTTTCTGTCAACTAAGAGTTTAGTTGACGGGTCGCGGTACCGATTTTGAAGTGCACATGCGGCGACGTGGATTAGAACAACTTTCGGCGACCCGTCAACTAAATTGGAAGTCAACCAACTAAGTCAACTAAATGTGTTTTTCAATTCAATTGGTGTGTGATATATATGTCAATTGACAATAAAAATCATATCATTTTATTGACAAACTATTTTAATTTTACACGATTCAACCGGTCACAAAACTTCACGTGTCACTTTACATCACTTATAAGCTAACATATCACTTACCCACCCACTTAATTGGCACCCATCCAAAAAAACCTTCAGCACTGCGTGCGGATAGCCCTGTGGTCCGACGTGAGTTTCTTCCATTCGGACCACTCCTATTTCCACGGCGAAGTGCGCGTGCGCCTGGACAACGCCACGGGAAGACCTTTGGCGTCGAATGGCGCCAGAAATGGCGTTGGCGCCAGCGCCAGCGATTGTTTGAGGGCGTGGTATTGTTTGAAGCCCAGGGGTCAGACCGCTTCGAGCGATGCGCACCAGCCTAGAAGGAACTCTGTGGGCGCTTTGCACCTGAAGATACAGTATAGAGTGAGTTTTGGGGGGACTGGTTCGATACTTATGTCCGCGAAACTTATGTCCCCATTAAATTCAGGTGGACTATGTCTTGTGCAACGGCGAAATCTACAAGCCATTGCTGCAATGTTTGCTTGATGGGGTGTCTTTTGCACGGAAACAACCGAAACAATACGCGCTTACTTTGCTTGGAATTATTGATGCCTTACCTTCGGTTGGCGATTTTTTTAATTTTGTGTTTTTTTCGGGGGGAATTTTTTATATTTTTATATGCACCCGATTTTTATAATATTTGATGATGCAAAGATTTATTTTCTGAAGGAAAATTTTGAAATCTTTTATTGACTTTAATTTTTATTTTATTTCTAAGGCCAATTCCGCACTTTGTCAAGTGAAAATAAAAAATGAAATTTAATATGATATGGGCTTCGAATGTCGATTCACATAAACTTGCAGCGACTACAAGCTAATTGCAAAAGAAAAACAAAACAAATTCAAATCTACAACCATTCAAAAATTACCAAACCTCTAATAATAAATTTTTTTTCTTCAAAAAACATCTCCATTTTTCTCATTAAACAAACAAAAAAATTAAATTTTTTAAAAAATTAAAACCAGATCGACTACGAGTGGGCAGCTCGGACATTGATAAATTTGGCACTGTACACAGATTTGGCTGGATCTCTAGTTTCCGTGGCTTGTGCAAATGACATTGCCGCAAAATTGTAGGTTTGGGGGATTTTTTTTTTTTAAAGACATTAGACATTTTTATTTTTATCACTAAGCGAAGTGCAAAGTTCATTTGTAAATGGCTAGTTACTTTATTTTACAATTGAAATTTTACTTACTACTTGGAACTTTTTTTGTCGCTTGTAAAGTTGCGTAATTTACACCTAGAGCCAATTTCATAATTGCACAATTGACAAGAGAGTTTTTTCTTATTTTTTTCTTCTCATTTACACGTGGAAAATCTGTGTTTTGTTAAACCGTGTCTGTTTTTAAAAAATCTGAAAAATGACCCAACAATTCTCACGCTAACAATTCTTTTTAGCCCCCCCCCCACAAACAACCCCCCCCCCCACAAACAACCCCCCCCCCCACAAACAACCCCCCCCCTTCCACAGGGACGTGAACACAATTTTCCGCAGCACAACAATAGCCACAAAACTCGTCTCTGAACTTATGCGACTCACTGGAAGACATTACCTTCAAGTGACACTTAGACCAGCCTTGGATAGACTTTATACGGAGAATAAAGATTGCGAATTGGATCCTAGCCATTTGGCAGGCAGCCAAGAAAATCGAAGACAGAATACTGTTGGTTTTTTGATCATGGGATGGTTCTTTAGGGGCAGCAAATTTTGAGGGGGTAATTCGAGAGTTTGTCAGAGGTATCATCATTACATCTGCATTGTGAGACATTTCTCACAATGCAGATGTAATGATATATTGCTTTTGTGCATTTAACAGTCAATACATGTAACTCTTGTGATGTAATACAAATAGTTTCTTTTTTCAGGTGGGATATGTAACCACAGTAAAGTGTGTTATCAGTGAAGTGTATGCCATTTTCTAAGCAATGATACATTTATTTTGTGCATCCAATATATATTTATGTCCATTTGAGAGACACACTTCATATCCATTTGAGAGACACACTTCATGTCTATTTGCTGTGGAGGCAGCGTCCACTTTTTGTTTGGCTTTAGCCATTTTTTACTGATATACTTCTTTTGTATGGCCAGTGGCCCAGGCTTCCCGAATGACACCCAGTAGGTGTCTTGCTGAACAATACATATGCTGACAAGTAGATGGCGCCACTCCATAAAATTGCACAATTTGAAATCATAACCCTTGAAGACCCATATAGTGGCAGTATCACATCAAACAGCACTATATTTTGATCAAAAATATGCAAACCATAACTTGGATGTGGGCCAAGTTTATATGTGACCGGGTGAATTTCATCCTACAAATATTGGCTGGCATGGTGCCAACGCGTGCCAACGCTATTTGCATATGCTATGTGTTAAATGACATATCCAAAACTCATTGAGAAATGTCTCTTAAACAAATATGGTCCGCCATTAAGAGTTAAGTAGTGTATCATGCTTCTATGTGCAACTCATATTTGTGACAATAGCATGATGTGATTGTTCACAAAAAAATTAACTAGAAATATGGATCACAGTACAGTATCCATTTATCAAAGTTTTTCAATTTAATTTTTTACTTGCTATTTCACTTCTCATTTGACTTTTGCTGATTTTCTTTGCAATTCACTTCTCTTTTTACTTGCCATTTGACTTGACTTTAGACTTGACATTTATAACTTGACATTTGAGCTGATATTTGATCACTTGACATTTAACTTGACATTTGACTTGACATTTACCACTTGAAATTTGACTTGACATATGACTTGTTATTTGACTTGACTTGAAATTTGTCACTTGACATTTGACATGACATTTATCAGTTGACATTAAACTTGACATTTGACTTGACATTTGACATGACATTTATCACTTGACATTAAACTTGACATTTCACTTGAAATTTATCACTTGACGTTAAACTTGACATTTGACATGACACTTATCACTTGACATTAAGCTTGACATTGAACTTGACATTTGACTTGACATTTGACTTGACATTTGACTTGAAATTTATTACTTGACATTTCACTTGAAATTTATCACTTGACATTTGACTTGACATGACATTTATCACTTGACATTAAACTTGACATTTCAGTTGAAATTTATCAGTTGACATTTGACTTGAAAGTTATCACTTGATATTTGACTTGATATTTTATCACTTGATATTTTATAACTTGACATCTATCACTTGACATTTATCACTTGATATTTATCACTTGACATTTATCAATTGACATTTATCAATTGACATTTGTCTTGACATTCATTACTTGACATTAAACTTGACATTTCAGTTGAAATTTATCACTTGACATTTATCACTTGACATCTATCACATGACATTTTTCACTTGACATTTCACTTGATTTCTACCACTTGACATTTATCACTTGATATTTGACTTGATATTTTATCACTTAATATTTTATCACTTGACATTAGGGTTCAAACGATATGACTTTTTGATATCGATATTTGATATTCGATATTTTTTCAAAATTTTTGATATCGATATTCGATATTCGATATTTTTTTCTGAAACTCGATATTCGATATCGATACGATATGGAACCTCGATATCGATATTCGATATTGAAAAATGGTCGATATTTCGATATTTTCGATATTCGATATTTCAAGTGGCATATTGTATTTTCATGTGGTTGCACACATGTTTACTTACCCTTTACTCTTTACAATCATCTCTTTACCGAAATGTGAATGGTATTTACAAGTGATTTTAACAAGCTTCACATCACTCAATGGTAGAAAATAGAAGAAAAACATGATGAATCAAAGTGTATCAGACAAATAACAATTGGTAGATAATACAGTTCATCCTTATAACCTAATTGCTTAAGGGCATGTTGCAAAAAAAGTATATCAGCGTTTTCTGGCTTCAAATTTAGCACTCCAACAACAATGACATTATAAATACTGTACTTTTACTCATCAAATACAATACTATAAGCACATCAGATCAACCATAAACATCTCAAAATGAAAATGAAAAGTAAATTTGGGGACACAATACAGGTTCGATATATCGAAAAAATGGTGGATATTCGATATTTTTTCAAAATTTTTGATATCGATATTCGATATTTAAAAATGGTCGATATCCGATATTTGATATTCGATACGATATATCGTTTGAACCCTACTTGACATCTATCACTTGACATTTATCACTTGACATTTGGCCTGACATTTATTGCTTGACATTTATCACTTGACATTTGACATGACATTTATAACTTGACATTTGACTTGACATTAACCACTAGACATTTATGACCTGAAAGTAATCACCATGCAAGGTCACATGCTCAGTATCACATCAAGCAGTAGTTCAGGCATGTTTGCACATTTTACACAAAACGAGCAAACTTGAATAACTTTTGTAAATCTCAACCAAAATCGCCAAAAATTAACTCATTTGAAAGCTCTAGTCATGGCGCACATCAACAAATTTTTTTTATTGCTGCATTTGTATTCAAATTTTAAATTTATTGAGGTTTGAAAATTTCAAACAGATACCGTCCCAAAGTGGGCGGAGCCTGTGAAAAAAATTCCCGAAAATTAGAAATGGCATCATATGCTCTTTCATATGAGCCATCGACCATGAAAATCGGTCGTGTTTCAAGGAAGTTATTGCAGTTTGAAGATTGTCGGGAGAACAAGAACAACAACAACAAGAACACTACTTGTAAATAAAATCCGTAATAACTTCCTTCGAACTCAACCGTTGGATCTGAAAATTTGCATGGTGGTACTTTTCGACACGGGCTTTTTAATGGTGCAATCGGTTCTGCACTAGCGCATTGCGTTCCGAAGTTATTGCGATTTTAAATTTGCGATTTCCGCATTTTGGTGTGTCTGACCATATTATGGGTGGGTCGCTTGCGCCCTCCCTCGGCAGCGAGGGATCAAGCTGGCGCGCCCACCCGATAGTGTAAAAAGGGCTTTTACATACCCATAACTGGCAATAAATGTGACAGAATGTACAGAACAAGGTACAATTTTTCAACATTTCGCTGGGGGGTATTTTTCCTCAGCTCACTCAGACCTCGGGGTATTTCGAGGGGGGTCAAACCAATAGGGGGATAATTCGAGGATCAAACCAATAGGGGGTTAATTCGAGGATCAAACCAATAGGGGGTTAATTCGAGAGGTATCACTTGTATTTATGTTCAATTGTCACTTTTATTGTCAGTTGTCCACTCCCGAAATTAGGGTCCTTGTACAATTTGTCTCATTTTTCATTTCATGTCGATTCGTTCTGCACTCAGGAAAATCTGGTGGAATATGCCGATTTGATTTTGTCGCGCGTCACTGACTCCGCCCACCGATGTCCGCCTATATTGAAAGAGATTTTTGCCGAAATCAGAGATGTAGCCGTGGCCAGGTTTCCAGGTTTGAACTTGTGGGATTTTAAAAAAAAGTTGTTGTTTTCATTTCGAAAAATTGGCTTTTGGTATATTTTGCGGAATTTTTTGTCTGCCTTTGAGATCCGTGTAATATGTTAAATGGAAATAAACATATTTATTGTGCTCATTTTTCTTACAGTAATTTTTTCTAATTTTTTAAAATAAAAATTGTTCATTATCGGCCTCAAAAGTGAGACATAAATATGCCTACGCACACTAGTTTTCACACGAACTTTGTAAAACTCACAAATCAACTTAGAACGCATTTGAGTTTACTACAATGAGGTGGCCGTCAACTACAGTTGACGGAGATTAAAAAATACTCATTCTGGCAAACTTAAACACGCTTATAGCTCATTTACGAGTTTTCGAAATTTCATGTGAAAACTAGTGTGCGCAGGGCCATTAGAACAAATATTTAATTGCACAAATTTCTCACAGATCGCCCAGAAGCTGCCCGTCTGGCAGTTTCAAGCTTTGTCATTATGCGATTTTTTGCCGCCGCTATAATTGATCCGCAACGGCACAACATCAAAAGAGATTACGGGGTGAGAATTTTTTCATTTTTTTCGAAACGTGTCCCCTGTCAATTTGTGACAGTCACAGATACTTTGTAAAAATTATACTGGGCATGTGAAACATTGTCTGAAGTTTTCTGTCATTTGTCACTTTACACTTTTCAGAGTACCACATTCACCAAATTCCATATTGGGCCCATACACGCTAGTTGACATAACACCAAATGTCAACTGGTTCCGTTCCCAATTCAAAGCTTGCTGACGAGCCGACGGACGACATTCAAACGCAAGCTTTGAATCGGGAACGGAACCAGTTGACATTTTGTGTCGATGTCAACTAGCGTGTGTGGGCCCTTTCTATCTAGTGACATCATCACATGTCACAAAGTTGTCCACTTTCTCAACTTTAAAAAGTGTCACTTTTCCACATCTCACACTTTCTCTTCACAATACAGGAACCCTCGGTGCGGCGCGCCCTAAATCTAGCCGGTAAAGTGTTGCAGCACGTTTCGAATAGAGCAGTTCAGTATGCGGCACATGGTTGCGTGACCACGCCCATGAATAGCCCTGTTAGGTCAGTGGGGGGGGGGGGTGATAGCCCTTTTACATTGTCAGGGGGCCCTGTGCCATTACGCATGTAAACCCATTATGCATCTAGAACCAGGACGCATTGAGCTATACCAGGCATGCTGAAAATATGCTGGCATACCTGTGTATGACTCATAACAATATTTGTGAACTTTTGAAAATCTCTGTTTTATTTGTAAAAAAAAGTTTTCTAAGATTTTTTTACAGTGTCGTTGGAAAAACAAACTTTTTTTCCATTCCTAGGTACCTACACCCATACTTCCATCACAAACTTCTATATTTGGCGGACCGCACGACATGCATTTTTCTGATGGAAACACTCCATCATGACGTCATCATTTATAAAATAAAAATCGTTTAGCAAAAAAAAAACGAAAAAACATTTCGGGAAAAAACATTCCTTGCTTGTTCGCGACTCCGCCTTTTTCTTTTTCAAATATTTATCTTTTTTTTGTGAAAGTGAATACATAAGTATCGTGCTCACGCGCTATCGACCGAGACATAAGTAATTTTGGGCGCATACTTTGCAGTCCGCCGAGTATACCCAAAATCCAAAAAAAATTTTTGCAGAGAACCGTGGCTGGCGCCAGTGTTGGCGCACTTCGCCAGCGAGCGCCACGTGTGCGCCATGGTGAAATTTCTCGATCGAGTGTGCGCGCCGCACGCGGAAAGTTCTGTTAGTGCGGATAGTGTGAGCACTTTGAAAGAGGGGTGAGTTGTTTTTGGTTCTGTGGAGGGGGGGGGGGTAAAATGTGTAGGGATTTTGGCGCCGTGGCGCTTTTTGCTGTGGCGCTGGCGCCAGCGCCATGGCGCGTTTACATAACTATGACTGGTGGGGGTGCTAGGGTTGGACTATATATCGTAAATATGATTGACTTGACACTATACATGCGCGGTTAATGTTGGCAGTGTGCTAATTTTAACTATGACTAATTTTCATATTTTTTACAAGAGTTGCATGTTTTAGTGATCGTTGGCACACTGTCAACGTTAGACATAAATAATAGTGTGGGCGTAGTGTCGAGTCACTGGAGTATATCGAATATTGACAATGGGTTTTTAAAAAAGTTGGATATCGACCTGAAATAATGTCTAATGTGACATAAAAAATCACATTTACACCTATTCACATGTAATCTGCACTGTTATTCTCCGGATTTTCAGACACGTCACGGAACGAGTGTTGGGTCGCAAGAGGTGCTTTCGTTTCATGTGCAATGCAGCCAGGCACAGATATCTCTTGCTCACTGAAAATGAGATTTTTGTCATGCGAGCGAAACGTGAGTTATTTTGGCCTATAGGGGTGTTTTTTTGGGGTGCTCCCTTTATCTAGACAAAAAATATAAATAACTTTTGTTGTCGTTGCCGCGACAGATTTCATTTGAATAAGCGCCCATTGCAATTAGGGTCCAAACGGGATCCCGATCCCGATCCCGATACCTGAAAAATTTCGGGATTTTGTAGTCCCGATCCCGAAACCTCAATCCCGATCCCGAATTCTGAAAAACGCAATCCCGATCCCGATCCCGAAACCCCAATCCCGATCCCGAAATATCAAAAAACCGATCCCGAAAAGTCAATCCCGTTTGAACCCTAATTGCAATACATAATTCACATTGCCGCCGTGTAAATATAAAAAAAACGAGGTAATAAAAAATAAAAGCCCCCCCCCATCCAGAATCCTTTCTCTCCCGTCTGGACTCCTCAGCCAGCAATTTCCTTCACTGCGCCCTACCATCTCACTCGAATAACTCGGAGCACATTTGCGCCCGACACCGGGCGTCCGGACAAAGGCTGACCCAGTCCGCTTCCGTTGGCTCGGGCGTTAGCGGCGCTGCGCAAGTTCGAAACCCGCACAATTTGACTAGACATATTAGGAGCTATGCGAGGGGGGATTCTAGTTCGGTCGCGTGTTGCAGTTTGGAGAATAATGCGTGCGGTGAGTTTGGGGGGTTCGAGAGAAGGGACGCGGTACTGATTTTTTCAACTGGTTCTTTTTTTTATAAAAATCTTTTTTAATGACCGTGTGGTACCTGATTTTTTCAAATCAAAGGGAAATATTTCTGGCGCCAAAAAAGTGCCAAGCGCCAAAACACCATGGTGGTTTTCTTGAGCATGGCGCCAAGCGCTAATAACGCCACAGCAAAATGGCGCCAGAGCCATGGCGCTTTTACATCACTACTCACATCGCAACAATTCAATGCAAATACACAATCCAACAAAATCACACTTCACAGGCACTTTAGTGGCTCGGGTCCCTTTATCGCAACTTTCCGAAGTTCGTTATTTGGAACCTGGCGACGCAATCTTGGCGCCATTTGGGAGCCGCGCCGGCGCCTGGCACCTTGTCAGACTCGCTTGGCATTGTGCCAATTCGGCGCCAACTGATTTCGATTCGAAAAATGGCACCGATGGGAAGGAAAATGCGATGTTTCTTCAGGCGCCCACTGCTTGTGAAGCTCAGGATTGGTTTGTGTTTTTTATTTGTTTGTTTTGGTTTTAACTTTCGGTGAAAATTTTTTTTTTTTGATCACAATACATTGTAATCACTATGGGTGGAGTCGGTGCAAAATTTCCAACAAAACCTTACCAACTGCTGTAACATTCAGTGTATGGGGTACAGTGGCAGTCCCGCACCCTGTAAAGTGTAAAGTCAAGTGTAAAATGTCATGCAAAATGTCAATTAAAATGATCGAGGTAAGACTTTTCACTGAACTTTTTGACTGAACTTTTGACACTTTGCATGACTGTTGACAAATTTTACATTTTACATAATGTTTGACACTTGTCGTAAACACTGTACAGTGTACGGGCGAAAAATTGAACACAAAATGCTGTTCACATATTTTATTTTATTGCTTAAAAACACTGATAAGTAATAGACATTTCATTGTCAATGGGCCCACACACGCTACTTGACATCGCAGATTCGCGTCAACTCAATGTCAAATAAATAACACAAAAAGTTTGTAAAAAGCATCACACTTAACATAAACAATGACAATGGAATGATGTCATGATGTAAAATTAACTATGCTCTATCAGATAGATAAGTTGAAATCACATAATTCATTCAAATTTAGTTGACACGAATTGAGTTGACATCCAGCGTGTTTGGCACCAATCTAACCCTAATTAAAAAAGTGTCAAATTCTCAGGCAATGCGCAATCGACAGACAGCGGCAGAGAATCACTTTACAATCGCCCTCTGCAAATTCTAGTGCGAGCCAAAATCGTTTGTCCGCTCTGTGCGATATCGATTTGCATCGGGAATGCGAAAGTTTGAGATTGTTGTTGGCTGGCCAGTGGCGCACTTTGCTACATTGGAAAAGTGGGTTTAAGTTTTTTTTGTTTTTTTTTTGCGGTGTTTTGCCTGGGGAACCTACTGCGTTGTAAAGTGTAAAGTCTAAGTGTTAAATGTCATGTAAAATGTTAATTAAAACAAAAATACAATCATTTTATACTGAACTTTTGACATTTTGCATGAAATTTGACTTTTGACGAAGGTCGGGAATAGAATACTGCTAGTTATACAAAGGCCCTGAACTATGTCCGATACATCTAATGCTAATCATATCACCCCAATTCACAAACAAAAACCCAACTTGAATAATCTCCCTCCCAGACCGACTAGACCAAGAGTTCTCGCCCAACACCCACACCAACAACGTGTCCGGCACCGACTCCGACGCCACCACCGCGCAGAACGAGTGCGACATTAACTCGCGGCTGGAAGAAACGAACCAGGTGCCACTCCCAGCCCATGTAAAATGTCCTGTAAAATATAACATGTCATGCAGTATCAAACGTTATGTTAAAATACCCTGGAAAATGGCTAACGTTGGCCATTTTCGAGGTCATTTTACATGACTTCGACACATTGCATGACATTTTACATTTTACATGGTATTTTACAGGGTCTGAGAGTGCCCCCAGGAAGATTACGCAGTCCCACTACCGCCATTTTGCAATAACACAGCAAATAGAAGGGCATTTTACGAGGCATTAATGCACATTTTGGGCGTTTTGGTCGATTTGGAGCGAGTTTATAGAGCTGCCTTGAGTGTGACTATGAAAAGAATGAGGGCTGGAAGTAAGGAACATCCTATTGGGGATGATAATTATTTGTTTTTGAAAAGTAAATTGGCTGAAAATGCGGCGTGTTTCGGCCCGAATCAGGAGGTCGTTTAATTATTTTTTTTGTCGTTTTTTTTCTGCGGCATTATGCCAGTGCTCGTGGAGATTCAGTTGTGATGGTGCATTTTTTAATCAGTATTGGATTGACTCGAGTGACTTAATGTTATATTCTAAATTTTGGGTCAGATAGGTACAAATAACTATGTCTTAATTTGTACACGAATACATATAAATGTCTAAAATTCTAAAATTTTGTTGGACGGATATCGTACGGAAAAAAACATGTTTTTTAAATTCATTCTGGGGGCAGTCAAGCCCTGTAAAGTGTAAAGTAAGTGTCAAATGTAAAGTGAAGTGCAAAGTAAAGTGTCGATTATCATGACAAAAGCAAAGTAAAGTGTCAATTGTCATGCAAAGTTCAATAATAAAATGTTTTCTTTTTTGTTTTGATTGACACTTTACTTTACATTTGACACTTTACTTTACACTTTACAGGGCTTGGGACTGCCACCTGGTGATTTCAACGTACCTACTAGGTTTTATTTCTTTGGATCAGTGCCAATTTGGGCGAAATTTTTGGCGAGAATTGTAAAACAATAAGTCACTGAGTTAAATGAAGATGTTGTAAAATTCGGACGATATCTCGTTTTTGACATTAAACATTTTCAAAAAATTTCCATTTCGAATATCTCATCGATAAATTTTATCGCCCGGATTCGATTCATTTCGCTCGTAACTTGTCTTAAAAAATTTTTGTTTTGTGAAAACTGAAAAGCTCTGCTTAGAAAAGCCTTTTTTCCTTCGTGATTCTTATTTTTGTTTTCGTTTTTGAGCTCTTATTAAGTATTATATTGTAAATAAACAGGTCGTATTTGGCATTGTTCCAAAACTTATCATGATTGTACGTGCGGTGGGAAAATTCACAACACCGGAGACTACCGGTAAATGTAAGATACTACCGTTACAGTTACCGGTAAAGTAGTTACCGGTAAATATGAAATTGTAACTGGTGTGCGTGACGTTTCCCGCGCTAATTTTTCTAAAAATTCACTCGGCGGCTTGTACTTTTTTGTACAATTTTTCTTACAGATACCTTTGTAGTTTCATTTTTTTTCCCGGAAATTTTTGCGGGAAGATGTTCGTTATTTTACTCACTGCCTTAAAAGCCTGAATATGTACTTAAATGTTATTATAGATGATAATTTTCCAGTTTTTAAAAATTTACTTCTTACATTTTTGTCTGAATATGTAAGTTTTAACAAGCGAACTGCACGCTTAGCACATAATGTTACCATATTGGCCCTACACACGCTAGTTGACATCGGCACCAAATGTCAACTGGTTCCGTTCCCAATTCAAAGCTTGCGTTTGAGCGTCGTTCGTCGGCTCGTCAGCAACCTTTGTATCGGGATGGGCACCATTGGTGTCGATGTCAACTAATGTCGTGTGGGCCCAATGTGCTGAATGAAGACGCGTGATGAATTTTACACAAAATTATCCATAGTGAAATCAATGCATTACAGTACCAATCGAATGGAACTTACCATATTCCATCTGAATATAACGTCACATCCTTTTTCTCGTTATATTGCTTTCACAGTGGGTGTATTTAGTGCACCAATTTTCATGTTATTTTATTCATCAAGAGACGGTAATATTGGGCCCCCACACGCTAGTTGACATCGACACCAAATGTCAACTGGTGCCGATCCCGATTCAAAGCTTGCTGACGAGTGGACGAACGACGTTCAAACGCAATCTTTGAATTAGGAACGGCACCAGTTGACATTTGGTGTCGATGTCAACTAGCGTGTGTGGGGCCATTCTGTGTAGTTTTCAGTCCAAATCGTATTTCATAATTTTCTTTGGTTGCTGTGTTTACTTTCTCAATTTTTGAACTCTTCAATTATGGCTACTTTTGTCCCCTTGTATTTTTACCCATTGTCAAATTTTGATTTTTGCAATTTTTTGCAATTTCAAAATTTGTCAATACTTTTTTAATGCCAGGACAAAATAAAGTGCTTTATTTTTCAAGTGCTGTTCATATTTAGGTGGTAAATACATTTAAAAAAAATTCTTATTCCTGCCATTTGTATTTGAAATTTGTTGTTTGTTAGCAGAATTTTAGGGCACTCCACTGTTTTTTCTTTGATTCCCCATTCCTACATTATGTATATCATTCAGAATAAAAACTGCTGTGCAAATTTATTGGAATATTTCTTGTGCAAAAGGTCCCCACACGCTAGTTGACATCGACACCAAATGTCAACTGGTTCCTATCCCAATTCAAAGCTTGCGTTTGAACGTCGTTCGTCGGCTCGTCTGCAAGCTTTGAATCGGGATCGGCACCAGTTGACATTTGGTGTCGATGTTAACTAGCGTGTGGGGGATTCTTCCCCCCTTGAATAATCCCCTCCCCCCTCGAATAGTTCCCCCTCAAAAATGTCTGATGAAATAATAATCCCCCAGGGGGATTATTCAAGCAAATACGGTATTTCTGAAAATTGGCTGCGCCTAATAATAGAAGAGCGTTGTTCGATTTTTTTTCGACAACTTTTTACCTGACGTTCGATTTTTTCAGCAATTTTTCACACATTTTTCATTTTAACATACCGTATTTGCTTGAATAGTCCCCTCTTGAATAATTCCCCCTGTAAGACGAATGAGTAAATTATAATTTCCCCCTTGAATAATTCCCACTTGAGAGATTTTTTTCTATTTGTTGTGCCCAATTTTAACAAAAATGGTACGTTGTGTTTATAAAGCATATTTTGTGAAATGGGTTGATAGAAATATGCTTAAAACTTATTTACATCCAATAGAAGGGCTAGTGCCAGTTCCGCAAATTGAGATGTGAGAGGTAAAATTGGTAAAAGCGAAGTGAAATGGCAAGTAAAATGGCAAAAGCGAAGTAAAAAAAGAAAAAGAAAAAGTTATTTCCGTTCGCTTTTGCCAATTTCCTTCTCAATCCACTTCTGACTTCTCATTTCACTTCGCCTTTGCCATTTAACTTCTCACTTCTCCATTTGCTGAACTGGTCCCTGGTTAGCATATAACGATAGCCTCCAGTAGAACGGTAAGTAAAAAAGTCGACGAAAAAAATATAACGGCGTTCTTTTATTTAAAGAAATACGGTATTTTTGCGCATCTCCTTCATAACAAATATACCGTATTTCCTCGAAATACGCCCCCCCCCCCTCGAAATACCCCCCACAAAATGGGCACTGAATTTGTGGTCCGGGAAATGCATAACACGTTCAAAACACTTACTGTGTTACGTTAGAACATCGTTTATACCATCTTCATCCTTATATAAGGCTGTAAAAACTTATAAATGGTGGTTATTGTTGCATTTTTCACGTTTTTCTCTGAAAATTTTCACTCTGAAAAAATAAACCCCGCGGGGGGTAATTCGAGGAAATACGGTACCTAGAATAAATACATAGCGTTATTTATAGATCAGCCAACTTTTCTTTCAAAAAATTCCCGATTTCCAATTTTTGGGCCTTACATAGTTTCTGTTTTTTTTTTCACCTGTATTTTTTTAGTTTTCACGATTTTGTTGTCTCCCTGAAATTTGAATAACTGCCCGTTTTATGATTGATTCTGCTGTGGCGAAAACATTATCGTTTGCATATTGTTCGTTTTGTTATATACCATGAATTCGCCGAAATATAAATGTCAGTGAAAGATTGCAGATAAATTGTTCGAATCAATAATTCCTAATTGGCCAAGCCTGTTACGCATGTAAACCCATCACGCATGTAAAATACACCCATCATAGACACATTGGCCCTACACACACTAGTTTTCACCGTGACTGATGTGAAAACTGAAATGGCCACATGGCGACATCCAGCCTACTCATTTTGTATGCTTTATGTGTTTTAGTTTTCAAATTTTCAAAGTTTAACTATCATTTATTTAAACTCAAATTTAAATCAAATCAAATCTTTCAACTGTGATTTTGAATTTGCATTTGAAAAAAGTTCAATTTTCACACAAAGTCACAGTGAAAACTAGTGTGTGTAGGCACATTATACCCACAGGGGTAAGAAAGGGGGGCTGATAACCCCACCCCAAATGGCCCAGCTATCTATCTATCCCAGAGGCAATTATTTCTCTACTTTCCCCTGAACACCCCCCCCCCCCTGCAAATTGCCTAACTTTCTAGTTATCTAGAGTGCTTTTGAGCAATTTTACCCTAATTTTCACTCAAAATCTCTAATTTTCAAACTTTTAATAGATTTTCACATTCAAAATCATTAGGTCATGTGTTTTATTGCCTATTTTCAGCATGCCGGGCATAAGTAAATGCGTGCCGGGTCTACATGCGTGACGGGTTTACATGCGTAATGGCACAGGCCCCCATTCCCAATAACATTGGTTCTCACCGACAGGTGCCACGCCACGCCCAGACCCAGTTGTGTCAAAAGTCATGTAGAATTCCCTATAAAATGTCAAATGTCATTTAATGTGTCAAAAGTCATGTAAAATGTTCTGAAAAATGTAAAATGTCCGATAAAAGTTTCTTGACACTGCCCATAGACATTTTGCTGGGTCGGGGAGGCCCCCGGGGTCAGATTTTATTAGAGCGTAAAGTTCACGCAAGGTGAACGAAAAAGGAACGACACCTCCAATAGAACGGCAGGTAAAAAAAGTTGATGGAAAAATTGTCGGCGCTCTTCTATTAGAAGACAAGAAATGAGGTACATGTGGCTTGGCGCCTTACGTTCTATTTAATTCTGGCGCCTTAATCATGGCCCCCTGCACCTTAGTTCGGTTTGATTCGTCCCCTGAATCCCTTACCGCTGGTGTATTCTGTGTGTATCGCGGTGCGGGGTTGCGCGTTTTACTATTTCGAATTGTTTCTTGGCCTTGTGCCAAATGTTCGATGCGCAGGCAAGCGTCGCTCGGATGGACAGCATCGAAGGAACTAGCGTTGGGAAAATTAGCGCGTTTGTTTCAACAGGCAGAATTGATTGGCTTTTTCACTCTTCCTGCATTATGCGGTTTTTCTTACATTTTGGAATGGCTGATAGTAAATTATACTGTGTAAAATTTTTTTTTTGTGTAGGCTGGATCATATTTTTTCTGTGAACTGATTTTGATAATCATTAGAAGTTGGTGTTTTAATGGCATGGCTTCTGCATAGATTTAGTTTTGACAATTCAAAGGTTTCATTTCAAAAGCTTGTAGATTTGACATCCACTTGAAATTTTGCCATTTTTAGAATGTATACCATATTTCCTCAAAATACGCCCACCCCCTTGAAAGACCCCTTCAAAATGACCAGTATGAATTAATTGACCCCCTTGAAATACCCCCTACCCAATTGAATGTAAATAGAATGTAAATGACAGAAGCTGCAGTTTGTTATCCAGACAATGCAGAACACACATTAATACAAACTGTGTTAAGTTAGAACAGGCTTTATACCACAAAGTCTATAGACTCTCATATATGGCAAAATTTCAAATATGAAAAAATAAACCCCCAGGTGGTTTTTTGAGCAAATACAGTAATAATACATGTTTCCACAATGTGGCAGTAGTGGCACTTTTTGGAAAATAATCAGTTTCACATTGAGACTGCACAAGTCCATTGACCATCCAATGTACTATTTTTTTGGAATACATATATGTAACTAATACATATTTAATTTCTTACTGCAATTTTTACAAAAATTGTTTACCAATATATACATTTGAGTGTTTGTATCACATAAAATTGAACATTATGCATTTGTATTTTGTTCTGGGGAGTCCTTTATTGCAAGTTCTCACATAAGTCCAAATTCAAGAGAAAAAATATCACCACTGCAAAGTGTCAAGTAAAGTGGTGAGTCAAAACTAATATAAGTGGTAAGTCAGGTGATGAGTAGACTGCACTCATGAAACAGTGACAGCTCAAAAGTGACAACCATTTTCATGTAGAAATTTACTTGTCATTTACCATGTTACATGAAAAGTTTTAAGAGGTATGTTTGGTCACAAGTAAAGTGAAACATAGGTTATAAGTCAACTGACAAGCAGGCTTTTAAGTGTTGAACATGTTTCTAATTTTGATACTTATCACTTGACTTGACATTATATCAGCTATGTATTTTCATTTACAAAAGCTTGTCGCATAAAAACAGACCACTCATAACTTCAATTATCACTTACCACTTGTATCACTTAAAATTAAAATTCACTTAAAATCTTGAAATCTACTTGCAAACTTCCAAAAAGCCACCCGCCAAAACTCCAACGTCACTTCAACCCAACGCCTGTATGTACACCAAATCAATAAACCGCCCGTACACGCGACCGTGATATTTCTGATGCGAGCCAGGCGGCGGCGACTTTTGCCGCTCGGCGATTCAATATCTCCGGTCGAAACTTTGCAACTTTAAAAACGACACTTTTCCGAGGGGGGGTAACGATGAAAACCGAAAAAAGGGCGAAAATTCGCCCGAAAAAGGGCAAAATTCGGGTCGGAAAAACGCGAGTATACCCCGGCGCGGCGCGGTATAAAAGGGGCGGCGCGGCGACGCGTCGCATTTTCAGTTTCCCGCCGCGCGGCCGATTTTCGACGATTTTTAGCAAGGAAAGGGCCGCTTTTATCGTCGATTATGCGCTAATTTCGCAGGATTTATGGACGAAAAAAGGGCGGGCGCCGCGGCGGCGAAAAGCGACCGCTCAAAGCGCGGAAATCGGTTGGTTTCGGGCTTTTTGCGACGTTTTTGCTGCCTTCGCTTGGTGAGTCATTTTGCGCGCGGCCGCCATTTTTACTTGCCCAAACCGCCTAATTCTACCGTAATCTTGTAGTGTAACGAGTGCGCGTGTGTTGCGCGTTTTATGCGCTCGTATTTTAAGCGGCCCCGTTATTTTTACGGCGCTTTCTCCGGGCACTGTGCCAAATTATTTTTGCTACCCGAAATGGGCGTCGGTTTTTGGTTTTCTATGTCCAAAAATGTCGCATTTTGCCGTCCCGATGCTCCATAATCCGAATTTTTACTTTCAAACTCGCAAAAATCCATCAAAATGGCAACTAAAACATTTTATCGCAGTTCACGAAGCGGAAGCAGTTCACCGGGGGCGGCAAAGATTAAACTCGAAAACGAAACTGCGGCAAACGATGCTATGAGCAGTTCGCAGGGCAGCGATAACGATACTGATAATGACCAGGTGTGTTTTTCAGCTTTTGGCACTGTGCCAAATGCGTTCTTCTGAGTGAGGTTTCATTGGCTATTCGATTGTTGTTTTGGGTGTTATTTTGAGTTGTTTATGGTTGTGTTTGTAATGATTTACATGTAGTTTTGTGTTTTGAAGCCAATCCACACATGCCATTTGAAATTTTGTAGTTTATGAGCCTGAGTTTTAAAAAGATGGGCAAAACACCTTTTTGTTTAGTGACAGTCATGCAGCACTGCAGATGTCAATTCTGAATCAATAATTGGCACTTTGGTGCTCGGAATTATAAAGTCATAGGTTATTATAATGGACAATTTCTACTTAAGCGCTTGGAATCTAATTTGACTGCTCATATTTGAATTTTGGTGACATATTTACTTCACCTCAAATGTCTTTACTTTTGTTCAAATGACATCTCAAATGTTATTTATGTCCATGTGGAATGATGGCCCGGTGAGGAAACTGCCTTCGATTTTCCCGCTGTCACTTATTGTCGTCTGGAATGTAACCTCCCAACGCTGGCACCTCGCCAACGGTTAAATTTCCCACCTTGGCACATCGCCAGCTTGCGTATGAAATCTTCAAGTCCATCACTCAATCAACCCAATACCCCATATAACCCCCTAAATGCACCCCCCCGCCCAATCTCGCAGCCCCTATCCGCCCTAAAACGCGACCGACCTCCGTTACCCCCCTCCCGATGCGAATCTCACGCATCAGCCGCCAGCACGAGCAAACAGCACACGGACGGGGGTAACGAGGGGGTGCAGGGGGGTGACCACGATGAGCCCATGCAGAATGGCCTGTCCGATACGGCGCCTAGCGATGATGAGGTGTGGTGTTGTTTGGGGGGGGGGGGTGTTTTTTGTGTGATTTTATTTGGGGGGGGGGAGGTGTTGCAGCCGAGACTTCTGTCGTGCACAGCTGGTATCTGGTGCCGCCCCCAAACCCTGCTAAATGTCAGGTGTCAAAAGTAGTGTAAAATGTCAAATTTTCTTCAAAGCTTTGTTTACTGCTCGTTTGGCATTTTACATGACTTTCTTACTTTGAATGACATTTGACGTTTTACGGCGTTTATACATGGGCTGGCTGGGTTGTATACGAGGGGTCCCCCCCCCCCCCGATTACGTCCTTGGCCGCACTGATCTTCAAACGGGATTGACTTTTCTGGATGGGGATTGGTAAATATTTTGAATTTTCGGGATTTTCGGTATCGGGTTTTTTTCTGGGTTTTCGGGCATCACGTCCTGTATCGGGCACCCCTACGCAATTTGCACCCATCACTGAAAAATTCCCCCTTCACTCAAATACCCCCATTCATTCAAATACCCCCCCCACAGTCGAAAGACGGTCTCTCAATGGCAACGGACGAGCCGAAATCCGAGGCGAAAACACCCCCGCAGCAAAACACCAATGGCCATTCACCCTCGAGGGGTGCCGGGGGGTGGCAGTCACCCCCCTATAGCCCCGTAAATGGGGTTGTGCAGCCGAATACCGTACCCCCACCGGATAAGGCTACTAGGCACACAAATCAGTTGGACTTTTTGCACAGAGATGTTTTGAAGGCACTTATTAGGCACAAACACTCGTGGCCGTTTAATAAACCCGTGGATGCGGTCAAGTTGAATTTGCCTGTGAGTTTTTTATTTTATTTTTTTATTTTTTGGGGGGGTTACGCTATTGATGTTAAGGTTTCAGTATCACGTGTCTAGTTGGCGCCATGCACACTGATTAACAACCGAAATTTCCCAGTAAATCTGTTTTAAATTCATTTCAGTTCACCCTTATGAATAGTTTTTCATCATAGTTGACAAAATCCTTCATACTTATGTACTCAAATGTTTTTATTTACTCACAGGAATATCACAAGGTGATTAAAAGACCAATGGACTTTAACACTGTTGACAAACGTTTGAAAAACTTTTATTATTGGTCTGCGGCTGACTGTATCAAGGTGAGTATTTTTCACATTTATTCAAATCTCGTTTTTTATTAAGTCGTCCCTCGTGTAGGAAAAGTGGGTTCAATGCGCCCACGTTTAAACAACCATTTTAAAAATAATAAAACTTTTTTGAAAATAATAAGTTTTCGAAATAAAGTAATTTTTTTTATTGCGTCGTAGCACATGAAAAAGCTGCTGCTTTTAATTGTTATACTGTTACAATTTAGTTACAAAAAATTTGGCAGTATGTGCGTTTTCACCGATTTCCAATTTAGCTCTAGTAATCCATTCAATCTAAAAATTTCACACCATTAAAAAAAAACTATGTTTAAAAAATAGGTCCACCAGTTTTTTCAAAAAGTTTTTTTCTTAAAACCGGTGCAGGATGTGGCCACAGTTTTTCAAAATTGCTACACTTTCAACCCGCCCGAGTACCAAATATATGAAATGGCGCAAAATTTGGAGGCTTTCTATAACGAGCGCTTAAAACGCCTGCCCGCACCTGTTAGTGGATTTTTTTTTGCAAATCTTTTTACGCCCCTCATTTTTGCACAGGATGTGGAATGCGTCTTTAACAATTGTTACGCCTTTAACCAGCCCGAGGATGACGTTTATCTGATGTGTAGAAATGTGGAAAATTGTTTCCGGGACCGATTGAAAAGTATGCCGGCGGAGGTAAAAAAGATGGCAAATTACTATACTCGGCGGACATCACACGTAGTGTGGAAATCTACCATAACCATCTAAATAATAAACTAAATTTTTTACATTTTTTATCATAGTCTTCCGTTTTAACTATGTAATAATTACAAAACACGAAATAATTACGAAATAGATCACAATATTTTATTCAGTTAATTATGGTAGGATTCTGCACATACTTTGCGGTCCGCCGAGTATACCATTTTCTGGTTGCGGATTGTATCTGCGCACGCTAGTTGACATGGGCACCGAAAGTCAACTGGTTCCCGTCCCAATTCAAAGCTTGTTGACGAGTTGTGGTACACACTTTACTTGCCGGCCTTGTACATTGCACAAACCGCAATGTCTGTTTTTCAACACCACAGCTCCATTTGCAATACAATTCAACACTTGTGCATTTTAATTTGTCGAGTCGTCAACGAGCTTTGAATTGGGATGTGGACCAGTTGACATTTGGTGTACTTGTCAACTAGTGTTTGTAGGACCAGTGTCGTTAGAAGTTTAAGATGTGACAAGGAATTGATATTTTAATGAAAGTGTGATAGTAAAAACAATAGGATATTTCAGGCCTAACAATTAGATCACATGTAGTTTGCCTAAGTATATGATGTAATTGTTCTCAAGTCTCAAATTATTTATGCACTTTTGATTTACAATCCATTTATGCAAACTTGCAGGAAATAGAAATACCGCGGCCTGCTAATACGGGTAAAAAGGGAAAATCGGGCAAAAAGACTACGAAATCAACGCCTAAAGGTTTGCACTTTTTTATTTGGTAGCGGGTCATTTATTAGGATAATTATGGTAGTTGGTTACTAGGGTTGGTACAAAATTTTTACGCTGCTCTACTGAGAAAATGCTTGAAAAATTGACAAAATTCTGTCGACGTTTAGTTACGTGTAAATGAATATTTGCGTACTTTGAATTTTCGAATTTATCACACGATCGAAGATTTCTCACAAACGCATTTTCATCTCATTTCGATAGCTACAATTCAATACAAACCCCAAACATAACATCCAAAAAACACCCCCCCCCCCAGCCCCCCGGACCACCGGCAGCACTCCCTCTATCAGCAGCACAGGCACCCCCCTGGGGGTTCCCCGAGGGGCACCCCCCACCGTGCAACCCCCCTCATCGACTGCGACGGCTACAACGACTGCAGCTAGCACTGCCGCAGCGGCAGATAGTAGTACAGAGTTGAGAGCTAGTACTAGCGCCCAGGCGGACGCGCGGCACAGACACGAGGCTGATACTACTACGGCTGCGCAGCCCGTGGGGGGTCCAGTAGAGAGTAGGGGGGTTAGTAGGAGTGGGGTTTTTTTGGGGGGGGGGGTTAATGGGGTTTGGACGATATGATCTTTCGATATCTATATTTGATTTTTTGTTTGGAAGTCGATAATTGATATCGATATGGACCCTCGATATCAATATCGAAATCCGATATGAAAAAATTATCGATTTTTTATGATTGATGCTATATATCGTACCAACCTTAGTTGCAGGCTAGAGGCTATATGGCATGTAGTGGGCATGTAAGGGACATAACCACAATTCCTCGAATGATTCGATGGTTCGATTCCGTTATTCGTTTAAACTGGAACTTGTGGACTGTTCTATTTCCTTTCGCGCCTATCAGAGAGGGGAGTTATACAAGGGTGGGGATTGATTTGGTCATCACTCGATACAGTCATTCAAATTAAGGGAGGGGTGCTTATTCGGTGGTTTACGGTATATGTTGTAAACGTAAAGCCATCAACATTATCTGTTTCGAACCAGATAGAATTTCGGATGTCGAAAAGTATTTATGTAGGCTTATCGACATACCTATTCGATAAAAACCACAGTGAACCCCCAACCCAGTACCCAACCCCCCAACCAACCCCCCTCAACCCCCCACAGTCCTCCCACAAATCAACGTCCCTGCACACCCCCTCAAACACCCCCGCGAAAAGCGGCGGGGGGGTCAAGCGCAAAGCGGACACTACAACCCCCGAAACTGGCAGCGCGGCTGCAGCGGCTAGTGCCGCGGCTGCAAGTGAAGCTGCCGCGGCGGCGGCAAAAGTCGCCACTAGGAGGGAAAGTGGTCGGCCGCCGGCTGTGAAGAGGTTCAAGGAGGTTGATTATTCGTTGGTGAGGTTTTGGGGGGTTGGGGGGGGGGGGGGTTGGGTTTTTTTGGGCAATTGGTTTTTCATTAGGTTTGGTTGTAGTGCGAACCGTCAACTAAAATTCGAGTTGACATGGAAAGCAGTTGACACCCTGTGTGTACTACTGTGTAGCGCTTATAGCGGAATAGTTATTTAGCTGAAACAAACTTTGAACGTTTGGGGTAACGTAGAGTTAAAAAAAATATTTGAAATTACAAAAGTTGTAAAAGGATGATTTGGAGCGAAATTTGGGATTACACGACCGCTCAAAATTAACATAAATAAATCAAATGCAACTTAATCATCACGGTGGAATGATTTATATTTAAATTTGAAAAGTAAAACACATCTAGCATACAATAAGAGTAGGCTGAATGTGGCCATGTGGTCATTTCGGTTTTCACCCAAGTCAGGTGAAAACTAGTGTGTGTAGGGCCATTATTTTTGAGCCTTCACGCCAATTAAACTTAAAATTTTGTACAGCCCCCCCCCCTAAATCGCTCAGCTGCCGCCGCGCTACAAAGGCAAACTCAGTGAGCCGATGAAATTCTGCACGAAATTGATAAATGAGCTATTATCGAAAAAGCACAAGAGTCACAATTGGCCCTTTTTGGAGCCGGTCGACGTGGAAGGATTAAAATTGCACGATTATTATAAAATTATAAAAAATCCAATGGATTTGGGCACTGTGAAAAAGAAACTTGAAGCCAGGTGCCACTCTCAAACCCTGTAAAATGCCTTGGAAAATGGAAAATGTCATGTGAAGTGTCAAAATGCAAGTAAAATGCCGTGGAAAATGGCAACTTAGTTGTCATTTTCCGGGGCATTTTACATGACTTTAGACACTTTACATGACATTTTTCATTTTACATGGCATTTTACAGGCTCTGGGAGTGCCCACAGGCAGTACTCGAATCAGATGGAGTTTTTCGACGATGTCATGTTGGTATTTCAAAACTGCATGACTTTTAATCCGCCCGGCGACGTTGTGCACAAGTGCGGCGCTACCATGAAGGTTGGATTTTTGCGTACTTGTGAAAACGTATTTACGTTTACTCGAGAAATACGTTTACGTTTCCTTTGAAAAAGTAGAAGTACTAGGTTTTACATATACTTTTTCAAAGGACTTTAGTACTCAAAACGTGTTTCAGATAGGTATTTATGTAGGCATTTTCAAGACATAATTGAGGGAACAATAAAAAATGGCGAAAAATGTGCATATAAGTATATATGAATATTGCCAAAAATAGTTATAAATAGGGGAAAGGCTCATGAACTAGTGAACATGAGGATGAAAGTGGGCAAAAAATTGTGAAAATTGATGATTTTGAGCTTATATTTGGGTAAAAATCTCGATTTATATGTTTGATTACTGAGACTTTTTGGTTTGATATTCGCATATAATTGATACGCACATCAAGGTTCGGAACGATCGTCTAGATGCAAAAATTACGTGCTTAAATAATTTCACAGTTCCAAATTTCATCAACCTATCCATCTCAAAATATGCCTTTTTTCACTTTACAAAATTCTTCCATCAACCCCCCCCCCAAATCGCAGCAAATCATGCTAGAACGGTGGTCTTCCCTCCCCCCTGACTGTTCACCAACTTTGAGCACGGGCGGCGCCAGTGACGCTGGCGCCACGCCAAATATTTCTGGCGCCAGCGCCAGTCAAAGTTTGGCGTCTGCCGCTGAACAAGTTGATGAGGCTATTGATAAGAGACTCATGGATTTGCAGGATAAGAGTTTGGAGATTAATGACGCGGTTTGTTTTTGGGTGCCTTTTTTTTGGGGGGGGGGGGTGCTTTTTTGGTCGCTTTTTTCGATATTTGCGACAAGACTTCTAGCGGATATGTTTCGTTAAAAGAGATTTGGTGATGTTTTTGACGACAAGAATTCGAATTGGGATTGATACTGGATTGTTTTCAGACGTTTCATAAGTTTCAAAAATTTCAAAAGTTGTTTTCAAATAGTTTTTTTTTTCATGATCGAATGACATTGTGTATGCTGGGCGGTGTTGACATTCAGAATTTGTGTACAAATTTAGTATCATCTTTTTACGATGATTTGATCTCGATTATCGCTTGCAAAATGACCGCTTTTGTATTTAGCATACGCACGTATAAACACACATCAATCTCCATCCCTTTTTTGATTTCTAACTCAAAAAAGCCTCCCCCCCCCGCAGTTGCGCAAGATCCAAGAAGAAATCAAAGCCATGATGGACCTGAAAAAAGCGCGCAAAGACGCCAAAACTTCGGGCACCCCCCTGCCGTCGGTGCCGCACGGTTTGGCGTCGACTTTGGCGCTGTCGCCACGGTTATTGGCGTCGCCGCAGGCGCTCTTGGCGCCCGCAGCCAGTGCAAAGTCCACTGGCAGCGCGGCTGGGACTAGCGAGAGTTTTGGTGGGTTTGGGGGGGGGGGGTTGGGGTGGGATTGGGCTGTGATATGGGTCTCCATTGGGGTGGGGGGGGTTCCCTCAAAACGTCATGGGGACTATTTTGGCTTAATCAGCTTAATCAAAATAGCTAATTTTTTACCTTATTTGAAAATGCAAATGTTTTAAGCAAATTCATCAGTTACTAAAATTATGTTAGTAATGTTCATTGTTCCAAATAGTTTATTTGTTCTTATTTATCTCCACGTACACCCGGCGGACCGAAAGGTATTCACAGAAGCCTACCATAATTTACGTGATAGATTTCGTAATTGATTCGCAATTCCACGGAAAAACACGAATTATTATGATGAAAATGGTGTATAATTTTGGTCCATTATTCAGACGGGTTATGGTAGGTTTCCATACTGAGCGTGATGTCCGCCGAGTATATGTATCTTTACATTCTATAACCCAACCCCCTGAACCGTATTACCCCCCCCCCCCCAACTGCAGCACCATCAACTAGCCCCGGCGTCGCGGCGGCACCCCCCTCAGCACCCACTTCACAACCCCCCGCCGCGGCGGCCCAAACCCCCGCGTCAGGCGCCAAGCGCGGGAAACCCGGCCGCCCGCCCAAAGCGCCCGGACAGGCGGGCAAGCAGAGTTCGGCCGGGCCGAAGCCCAAGCCGCAGGCGAAAGCTAGTCCCAGTGTGCTGGTGGGTGGGGGTGGGGAAATTGTTGATGTGAGATTGTGGGTGTGCCGAAAAATTTACGCGCTGGCGTGAAAGCTGAAATTACGTCGAATTTTTTTGCCAATACAATAATCTAGCCTAAAAAAATTTTCTCATGGTCTCATGCATGAATATTTATCGGTATTATATTGCCGAATGTTTTGCATACTATCTCGCGTGACTTCATTCATCGAAATATGGCAGCATTATCTGTAAAGCATGGGATACGATCGGTAGGGTGGCAAACGGTACGGTTTTGCGGTAAACAGTACGTAAAATTTTACAAATTACGGTACGTTACGGTAAAGTACATTCCGAAAATTGCGTTTAACATTACGGTAAATTCTCCAAATTTGCGGTACGGTTCCGTACGATTAATCCTGCCACCCCACCCCCAACAAAAAACAACAACCCCCCCCCCCCCCAGCCGGGCTCCAAACCCCCTAGCGGCGGCAAGAAACGCGGCCCGCCGCCCGGCCGCAAGCGCAAAGAACCTGCCGCCTCGACTGCAACTGCATCTGCCGCCGCGGCACATTCTGCCGCCGCCGCGGCGACTGCACCTGCCGCGCAGCTCGCTGACGTGCCGTATGACTTTGATTCTGATAATGATGAGAGTACCAAGCCTATGACTTATGATGAGAAGAGACAATTGAGCTTGGATATTAATAAGTTGCCTGGTTGGTTTGGGGGTGGGCGTTTTTGGTTGATTTTTTCGTTTGGGCCCTCACGCTAGTTGACATCGACACCAAATGTCAACTGGTGCCGATCCCGATTCGAAGTTTGCTGACGAGCCGACGTACGACGTTCAAACGCAAGCTTTGAATTGGGAACGGAACCAGTTGACATTTGGTGTCGATGTCAACTAGCGTGTGTGGGGCCTTTCGGTGTTGACAGATGGTATTTTTCGCTGTCGATGTCTTATCGACATTTTTGTGTCGTTTTTTTATGTGTTTTTTCGGTATGTGTAGCGACCCAACCCCGCGTGAAGTCGATCAATTTTTTTTACAGTTGGATAAACTTTTCCTAAACTATAAACAAAACTTTTCCACATAAAAGTACGTTCAGTTGAATTCGCTATGCAGAAAAAACATACATGCCTTGTGTATACTCTTTTTATGTCTTTATTAATAAATCCAATAAATACACCCAAAATCATTGTTTGAATATTTTGGCAAGTTTCCAACTTAAATCGCAAAATTTCGCAGGTGAAAAATTGGGCCACGTAGTGCGGATAATCGAGGCTCGGGAGCAAATCGCCGATTTTAATCCCGAAGAAATCGAGATCGATTTTGAAACACTTAAACCGGCCACTTTACGAGAATTGGAAGCCTACGTTGCTTCGTGTTTGTCGAAAAAGAAGCCTAAAAAGACACACGGTTTGTTACTTTGGGTGTTGGTCTTTGAAGTTTTTTGTGTGTAAAGTACTGTGCAAATTTGTGCAAAAATATTGGATCTCATCAAGGAAAAAGTGAAAGTGAAAAAGGAAAAATGTAACTTGCAAGCAGTGGTGATAAGCCGTGAATAAATTGCGAATGAAAATTGTTTGTGGGTGTACTTGGCACTTAATTTACCACATAACTTTTTTTACCACTTACCACTTTTATTGTCACTTGATCACTTACGAAATTGGTTGCCGCTTTTCGGGTGTATCGATTATGCACCTGCATTTTTGCATGAATAAATGCTGTGACTCTCACAACTTTGATAGAAGTCCCTGGTTCGGGTTGTAGTAATATGTAGGAAGTTCGAAACTTCCCCCACTGGGCAAGGTGCCAGTTTAATATGCTGGAATGCCTAATTACGGGAAGTGAGATCGTGTCACAGATAATCAGGCTTGGCTCATTTCCAATCGGGTCTTGTCTTTCATGACTGTGGAACACCTATTCTAGAAAAATTACATAAATCCGGTTTTGCTGTTTTTGAAGTGATTTATTTCAATATTCTTATTTTCGTTGTTTTTTTCAGCGAACAAAGTTGTGCATCACAAAAAGGCAGAGGGCAGCGCGGCCACCCCGAAAAAGTCTTCAAAGAAAGGTGAATTGACGTTTTGCAAACCAGTTTTTTCTCCAGCTTTTGCTATGTTTGACACTATGGGGCAGCCCCGAGCCCTGTAAAGTCAAGTGTCAGTGAAAACAAAAATGAACACATTTTATCACGAACTTTGCATGACACTTGACATAACGCTGTACAGGGCTTGGGGCAGGCGCCAGGTGTCTTTCTATAATGCCAGCTGTCTATCCTAGAGGTCGCTCAGATATCTGTCACAACGCATTTTTTTGGCTGCTATCCCTTAACCCCCCCCCCCCCCTAAATCAGCCGGCTATCTAGGTATCTATCGATTTTTGAGAAATTTTCCCAAATTTCTTCCCAAATCTCAAATTTTCCCCCTTTTTTGCTCATTTTTAACTTAACCACTACCCCCCCCCCCCTAGGCGGCCAATCAGCTTTGTCGGTGTCGTCGAGCAGCTCGGGGTCGAGTTCCAGCTCGGGGAGCTCGTCGAGCGACAGCTCAGACTCGGAGAAAGGTTAGACGCGCAATGTGGCGATTGAGAATGGGTCACGCTGTAGGTGGATTTGTGGGGGTTGATCGTTGGAAACGCAGCTGCAGGGTGGTTCATTTTGTGGGTTTTTTATGTGTTGCTTTTTGGAACGACGATAATAAGACATCGGTGCTTTTAGAATTGTTTATCTTTTTGGAAATTGATATACACATTGATTGATTTGAGACATAAGCAAGCGATGTCTGGAGATTTTAAAACGGGAGTTTATGATTTAAAATATATATTTTTTAATATATAGATAATTCCAGATAAATAACAAAATAAGGGAACCTACCTGTGGCTGTGTTTATTTATTTTCAGTTAGAAGGCACGCCTGAGTTCACGAATTTGGGTGTTTCCGTCTACTCAAAACATTGTCATTTGTGTTTCGTTGTAACACGTTCGCTTTATACTCTCAATTTTCCACATTTAGCCAATGCCATTTGGGATTTTATTCATTTACACACGTGTTTTAAGTATACGCCCAATATATTTGCAGTCGCAATTACGCGGTAAAAATCGGAAAACACGGAAATATTTTTAAAAAAACTGAGCGAAAATCTCATTTTTTTTACACTTTTTTTGTCTATTGCTGGCAAACAACTTCCGTTTAAAATGTTGTATCCACTTTATTCATTAATGGATGCTGGTAAAAATCGGTCTAAAGCCATTTCGGTGTTAAAATTTTATCGATATTTTGTCACGATTTTTCAATTTAATATTTTTATGAGTGCAGTTTGCTGGTTTTTGCCTGTATCGCAATTTTTCATATGTTGGTTGATTTGTATTCAATTCGTTCGATCGAGTTTTTCGTGTATTTTATGCATTTTTGAGATTTTTAATTAAACAGTTTTTCACTGTTCTGAGTGCCAATGTGGTTCGGACGATATAATTGGAACGTTTTTGTGAAAGGTTTGAGGATAAAATCGGTAAATGTGGATACGTGTTTTACGATATCAAACACTTTTTATATCTAAAATTTACATCTAGTATTTTGAGACACAAGACAATTTTGAGTATTTTCATGAAGTCAAAAATTCAAAATGTGTCGAATTCCGGACACTTTTTTCACACTGACATCGAAATTTTGGAGAAATAAGTATAGACACTGCTTAGAATATCGTCCAAGCCCACATTTCAATGGTGAGATATCGTGAATTCAATCTTGCATGAACATATTACAGCGGCGTTCACACGGTTTTTATGTGACGACAAAATTTGAGTCATAAACAACTTTTTTGTGATGATCTTCCCGGATGCGGCCAACTAATTATTTCTGAAAAATTGTGATTTACGATTTTTGTTTTTATCTGCACGATTCGACAAATTTCGACAATTTGAAAACAAAAACAAAAAAAGATGTGTTATCGTCATTGTCGATGACACATGAAATATTCCATTTTCACCACAGAAAAGTTTGTTGATTGGTCAAAATTTTTGTCCTCCCAGAAAACCCGTGTGAACGCTCGCTGAGTGTAGTCAATAAGTGTGAGTATATGCTCGAAAAAGACCTTTCTGGGGGCACTCCCAGACCCTGTAAAGTGTCAAATACCCTGTAAAGTGTAAAGACCCTGTAAAGTGTCAAATACCCTGTAAAGTGTAAAGACCCTGTAAAGTGTCAAAGACCCTGTAAAGTGTCAAAGACCCTGCAAAATGTCATGTGTCATGTATAAGGCCATGTAAAATGCCATGTGTCATGTAAAAGACCCTATAACATGTCATCTGTCACGTAATAGAACCTGTAAAGTGTCATGTGTATCCAAATCGTATTTTATCGTATCTAAATCTTACTTGAGATTTGGATACAAAAACATAAGATTTGGATACGATAAAAAAAAGTAGGATACATGACACTTTACAGGTTTTTTTACATGACATTTGACATATTACATGGTCTTTTACATGACATTATACAGGTGTCTTTTACATGACACATGACATGTTACAGGGTCTTTTACATGACACATGACATTTTACTGTGTCTGGGAGTGTCAACTTGAAACACAACATTGTTTTTGCGGCCGCACCGCCAGGGGCCAATTCCACCAGTCGACAAATGACAAGAAAAATGAGGTGACAAGTTCTAGAGTTTTTAGAATTTACTTTTTGACTCCGAGCGTGACCAGAACAGATGTCAACTCAAGTGCAGAGGTGATAAAATGTGAACTCAAGTGAAGATGTCATGAAATGCGAATTAGTTGACGAGTACAGAGCAAAAACCAGCGAATTGCCATTTTATACATATGAGTACGCATTTGTTATTTTGTAGACAATTTTTGTGTATGGTGAAACTGAAGCGGTCAGGGTTTTTTAAAAGAATTTTGTACTTAATCCAGTTTTTATTTCAAAATTACCAGACACCTGTGAAATTTCTTGTGTGTTTAGAAAAATTAAAATCTCCCGTGTAAATGATTCGCTTTTCGGTGTTTCAACTAGCTTTTACATTTTCTGAGCTCGTGGCATTTTCTTTTTTTACTTTGTTGGTAAAATTTGAATTCAATTCAATTCCTAAATGATTGTTACATTTTTTCGCAATTTTTATTTTCCTCTCCAAATTTTGCATTTTATTTTTTTGTTGTTTTCGTAGCCAACATGTTTAAATAGTCGATTCACTATGATTTCGCGTAAATTTTGATTATTTATATTTTTATCCACGTGTATTTGAGTGATTTTTGTCTTTGAGAACCCATGATGAAATACAGTTATCGTTACAGTTTACAGTGTATTTTACCGTATTCGCTCGATTGTAATCACATGAAATTGTGGAAAAACCAGCAAATTGCACTCATCTTTTGGCTAAATTAAATTGTTTTTATTTTGCATCGCGATAACGTAAATACGTAAAAAATTATATGGCCATAGCGCTGAAATTTTGCAAATTTGTAATGCTTTAAATTTTCAAAGTGACAAGTTGCTGCATGTCCGTTGACAAGCCAACTCATAATTGACAAGTATTTTCGTTTTTAAATTGTCACCTGACAATTTTGCTCGGTAGGCACTTTACAATAAACTGAATAGACGATTTCTAACTGGCAATATTTACGTCACTGGTAGATAAAGTTTACTCGTCTGACCTGACTTGTCACGTAACTTGTCAAGTCACATTTTCACGGCAGTTATACTCGGCGTACATGATACTGTGCCCTCGCACTGATTTATGTCTCGTGTTGGAAGCGTGCCAATGATTATTAAATCATGCGATTTACGTAAAAAGATGACAAAAATTCATTGATGTGAATATGTTAATGAATAACATTATAACAGGAATCAATTGTGTCATCTTTTTATGAAACTCGCACGCGTTAACCATCATTGGCACACTTCCAAGGGGAACCACGCGTGCAAGGTGTAAAGTTACCGGAGTATAACTTGACAGTTAACGCTTGTCACATTTTCACCTGCGGAAGTGACCTGTGTTGCCATGTGGCAGTGCCGCACCCTGTATTGTAAAATAAGGTGCCATATGTCATGTAAAATGTCATACAAATTTGTCAGGTGTCATGCAGGTGCCAGTCCCAAGCCATGCAAAGTTCAGTGTCAAATGTCATATAAAATACCATACAAATTTGTCCATTGTCATGCAGTGTCATGCAAAGTTCATTTATATATTTATTCTTTTTTTGTTTTGATTGAAATTTGACATTATATTTTACACTTGACTTTGCACTTTACAGTGCTTGGGACTGCCTCCTTGTGGGCAGTCTGCCAACAAAAATGTATTTTTCAAAATGCATACAAGAATTGGATACAGTTAAAATTCAAAATAATCCTAAACAAGAAAAAACTATTCTGAAACACAAACAGAGTGACTATGTTACTACACTAAGAACATTTCCACATACAGACTCCAGGGGCGGTCATCCCGGGCACATGTAGCCAACCCCTATGTACCAATGGTATCCAAACATTGTGCACATTGCAAAAATGTTTATCATGGGGCATGCACAGTCTCAACTATTTTGCACAGTTGTGTATACCTACACACTAGTTTTCAACCAAAATATCAAAAACTCATAACTGGATGCATTTGAGTTTACCAAAATGAGTTTTTTGAATTTGCATAAACTAGTTGACATCCATTTCGACACCCAGTAAACTCAAATGCCTTCAAAGCCGATTTGTGAACTTTCAAAGTTTATGTTGAAAAAAAAGTGTTTGTGAAGACAACTACCATAGTCAAGTGTCAAGATTAGGTTTTGAATTACCTGTCACCAAGTTTAAATACTGCATAGGCCCTACACACACTAATTTTCACCGTGACCGATGTGAAAACTGAAATGGCCACATGGCCACATCCAGCCTACTCTTATTGTATGCTATATGTGTTTTAGTTTTAAAAATTTCAAATTTTAACTTTCATTAATTCAAATTCCGATTAAAATTTTAAAAAATCATTCAACTGTGTTCATAAATTTGCATTTGAAAAATTTTCAGTTTTCACACGAAGTCACGGTGAAAACTAGTGTGTGTAGGCACATAATCACACACAGATTGAGAAATTTGTATTCTATATTACATCCATCTTGGGAAAAAAAAACAAAAAAAATTTCCAGAGCACACTAGTTTTCAACCAAACAAATTTTTCAAACTCAAATCAGTTGTGAACGCATTTGAATTTTCTAGAAAAAAATTTCCCTCAACTACAGTTGACAGATTGGTAATGTCTAATTCTAGAAAAATAAAATGAGTTAAAAGCTGATTTATGAGTTTTCGAAATTTCGGTTGGAAACTAAACTACCGTATTTCCTCGAAATACCCCCCCCCCCACACCTCGAAATACCCCCCTCAAAATGGGCACTATGAATTTGTGGTCTGGGAAATGCATAACAGACGTTCAAAGCACTTACTGTGTTACGTTAGAACATCGTTTATACCATCTACATCCTTATAAAAGGCTGTAAAAACTGTAAAAATAAAGGTTATTGTTGCATTCTTCACGTTTTTCTCTCAAAATTTTCACTCTGAAAAGATAAACCCCCGGGGGGTAATTCGAGGAAATACGGTATGTGCAGGGCCACAGTAACAAAAAAGCCGACTGACCACACACATTTACAGTGAAATCTACCATATACCATGTGAATAGGTAGCCGTAAAATTTCACAATCATCGACTCGTTTGCTGCGCAATTTTGGTGACTTTATTCATCAAAATATGGTAACATTATGTTTATGGCTGGCCTGATTTCGTGCCAGTTAGCTCAGGGGGCAGTCCCAAACCCTGTAAAGTGTAAAGTAAAGTGACAAATGTAAAGTCAACTGCAAAGTAAAGTGTCAATTGTCATGCAAAGTTCAGTAATAAAATATTTTCTTTTTTGTTTTGATTGACACTTTACTTTGCATTTGACTTTACATTTGACACCTAACTTTACACTTTACAGGGCTTGGGACTGCCACCAGGTGGTACTAGCGTGTCAACTTTCCGTTTTCCGCTTTCCGTGGGAAAATTTTTACTCTTTCCGTTTTCCGGCAGCTGAATTATTTTAACCTTTCCTTTTTAAGGTTTCCGGCGGCTGAAATTTTTTTCCCCTTTCCGGTTTCCGTAAAATCTATTTTGACACTTTGACCTTTGAACGTGAAAAAGTAAAAAAAACGTAAATTCAAAGGGAGGGGGGTACAAAATTCATTGGTCCATTAAATCTACGCACGCAAACTTCCGCTCATCAAACTCCGCCCCCAAATATCAGATGTCCCAGAGGCCAAAAAAGTGAAACCGTCCCCATCGAAAGCGACTGAAAATGGCCCGCCGCCTGCACACGAGCGCCACAAGCGCGTAAAAAGTGAACTGACCAAAGTCGAACCTGAACCGGTGCCTGAGACTGTTTTAAATGATGTCCCGAAGGCAGATGTTTGTTTTGTAGTTTTTGTCTTGGATTATTTTGGGGTTCCGGTTAGGTTGCATCCATTACCGCTGCACACGCTGCGTCAACTAGGTGCCACTCCCAGACCCTGTAAAATGTCAAATGTGATACAAAGTGTCAAAAGTCATGTAAAATGCCCTGCAAAATTGCAAACGTTTGTCATTTTGCGGGGCCTTTTGACACTTTGCATGACATTTGACATTTTACAGGGTCTGGGAGTGCTCCCAGGGTCTCCAAAGGGGGCAACCCCTCTCTCCCCGCCCTATTAAACCCCTGTTGTACATCCGTGTTGCAAATTTCATGACTTTGGGAACTTTTCAGTTAGGTTTAGAATACTGTGAAAAGGTGAAAAACGTTCGATAAATGAGATAAATATTAGATTGTGGGATAAATATTCAAATAACCCTGAAAGCTTCAAATGTTAAATCATTAAAAACTGTCTATTTTTACCTCCCTATCTGGGCACTGATGGACTTTTTCTAAGAAACATAAAAGTGATAAAAACCCTTCCACTCACAATCACATTCTCAAACCGAACCCTTAACCCTCCCCCCAGTTACCCCCCTCCGACCCCCCGTGCACCCCTGCCGTGCTACAACTCCCCACCCTACCAACGGTGTCCACGCTGTGCCCCAGCGGCGCCGTCGGCACCGAGCCCACCAGGACCAGCTTGAAGGCGAACGCTACAGGGGGGGTGCTGCCCGCGACCCCCCTCGGTGGGGCACCCCCCTTGGGGTGTAGTTCTACGGCAGTGGCGCAGCCGAAGAAACAGAGTAGTAGCGCTGCGAGGAATGCTTTGAAGGTTGGGGGATGGGTACGGTGTCAAATTTCCGTTTTCCGCAGGCAATTTTTTTCCGTTTGCCGTTCCATTTTCCGGCGAGTGAAATTTTTTCCGTTTCCGCTTTCCGTTAAAAATTTTTTGTTGGCACCCTAGAGGTGGGGGCTGTTCTTCGTGTTGAGAAGTGGAAAAAAAATTTTAGGGAGAGATGTAGGGTAAAATAAAAGTACATTCTTTCAACTTTTTACTCGACATTTTAAATTTCACTTCTAAATTTGCTTTTCTTTTTACTTACCATTTTACTTAACTTTAAAAACTTTGATTATCACTTCAATTTTTTGTTTCTCCCCAACTTTCGAAATTGGCTTCCGGTATATTCTTTGGACTGGATGCTTTGCACAATGGTTTACAATAACCTGTATGAATATTAACCCAAGTTTTTGACCCAAGTCTGAATTTGATTTTGATATTAACCCAAGTCCGAATATTATCATCGTGTGATATGAAACCCGTAATTTTCGTGTTTCAATTTAGTAACTTAGTTTGTCGTCCAACAAACATAGTTTAACAACTAGCGCGCGCAAGTAGAACAACATCTTACTGTTGTAGTGATTGTAGGCTTTTAGTCCTACATAATTGATTGATATTTGGACGTTCAGCCTTGAAAAAAGTCTGAATGGGTAATTTCTAAAGATTAAATGTCAACTGGTTTCCATGTCAATTCACTTTTTAGTTGACATGTTGCAGGACAATTTTCAAGTGCACATGCGACAATGTGGGTAGGTGATTAATATTGGTATGTTCATTTGACTAAAATTAAAGTTAACTAAAATCTAAATGGTAACCCGTCAGCCCAGTTGATACTCAATGTCATTGTCAACTGATTGTGTAGGAATCAATTGCGCACAGGTAGGGTAGGACAGGGGTCTCCTAGGGGGGGGGCTGGGGTAGGGCTGCCCCCCCAAATCTGCCAGCTATCTATCTATCCCGGAGGCCGCTCAGCTATCTATCTATCCCGAGGCAAAATTTTTGGCTACTACCCCCAAAGACCCCCCCCCCCAATCGCCCAGCTATCTATCTATCTGGAGTGGTTTTTTCGAAATTTTGCCCCAATTTTCGTTCAAAATCACAAATTTTCGCTCCAATTTTAGTTTTTCACCTTCAAAATCATGCTCTCCGGCTATATGCATGGTTATATGCCTGTTTTTAGCCATTTTAAACCTACTTTTGGTCACTTTTAACATATTGTTAGCGATTTTTTCCCCTTTCAGCCTTCTATGCACTGAAAAAGCCTATACATTTTACCATTAACTCGATTTTAAAAAAACAACGTTTTTTGTATTTAAAAAAAGTTTTTTTTTTCAATTAAAAACTTTTTTTTTCAAAAGCTCCCAAATATGACCTTGTGTCAACATATATAGGTATACAAGACAGTGGCAATACTCTGTGATGTTATATATGACCATATAATGTCTGTGGAGCCATGGGATAGCATTATAAGTGGTGATTTGTGTCAAAAATATCCATTTTTTGTCGATACGTTCGTATATTCGCTCGATTTTTAAATCTCAGGCTGCAGTAGCCGCAGCGATTGAAACGAAAGTGAACGTCGAAATTAAAAGTCCTGAAAAGTCGACAGATCCAGCGCAAAGTGAGGATAAAATTTCCGCGAAAGTCAACAGCGAGGGGACAAATGCCGATTTGACTGGGGTTCGCAATGATGAAGTATGTTTTTGTTTATATACCGTATATTTTTTATTAAAGCCCCCACCCCGCATAAATACTTCCCTCACGTTTAATATGAGTTTGTTAATTATAACGATAATGTCATAAAATAAAACACTATTTTTTTCAAAATAGACAATAACACAAATATTTAATTTCTGGCGTAAAACGTAAATTTAGAGTAAATATTTCAAATTATTAAATTACCATTTTCCAGCCGGCATCATCAAATGACAACTCAAAACCCGCTGCCGCGCCAACAAGCACACCGACATCAGATCCGGCGCCCACTCAGCCCGCACCAACACCGACACCGACACCGAAAAGTCCACCGGAAAAAGCACCGAAACAAAACGCGGTCCCGGTACCGAACAAAAAGTCGCACAAAGACAATAAATCATCCACTCAAACCGAAAAATCAAAATCTGGCATAATGAAATCGCCGAAAGTCACTTCGCCTAGCGGCCCGGCCGCTTTTGTACTCGAAAATATGCTCACTGCTAAAATGACAAAACCTGTGAGTGCAAGTGGCGATAATCAGATAAAAAGTCCCGACAGTCACAAGGAGAAAAATAAGGCGAAGGGACACAAAACTCCTGGGAAAACGCCTCCTAGAAGTGGTGAGATTTGGACGGGTGCCAATTTTGCGAGTGATAAGTAGACTTAATAACCTTATTTCCTCGAAATACCCCCAGACGGCCTATCATTTCGCCAGCAAATTTCGACGGCAGTTAATTCAGAGGATTCACTGAAGGGGGGGGGGTTAATTCAAGGGGGTACTTCAAGTAAATAAGGTAGGATGATTAAACAATATTCCCTTAATTCACTTTATACTGTCCCATTTTCAAGTTGTTATAATTTGCTTTCACAACTTCATTCTCATAAAAATAATCCAAATCGCAGAAGCGCCAACGGAAAGCGGCAGAAGTCACAAAAACAGTGGCAGCACGGCTCGCAGCGACTCACCCAGGAAACCAGAAAAAGTTTGTAATCAAGCACGTTGAATAATCCCTTGCTTGAATAATCCCCCCCCCCCCGTTAAGAGATGTGTTGTGCCCAGGGCCGTATCCAGGGGGGAGGGGCGGGGGGAGCCCCTTCCCGGGGTGCGACAAAAAAGTGACAGGACTATGCGACTTTTTCAACGTCAATGTAAAAAATTTTACGCGCAAGCGCGCATTTTTCACCAGACATCTGATATTTTCATCAGATTTGCTCCCTGTGGCCGCAAATCGTTATAAAAATACTCAACGGTGTGCTTTTTGCTGTATTTGTATGTATATTTACATAAATATACAGCGTTCCATGGCGCTGGCGCCAACACCAATGGCGCCATGGCGTGGCGCCTACTAATTGCGCCAGCGCCATGGCGCCATTCCGTCACTCTGTAAGTAAAATTTTAAGGGGGGGGGGGGGGCTGAGCCCCCCCCCCCTCGCCGGCCTCCGTAAACAAGCAGCCCCCCCGCTCAAAAATCCTGTATACGTCCCTGCATCTGATTAATTTCTGAGATATTTGGCATTGTATTTGTCTGATATTTTGAAGTGCATTTTCTAACTCACGTTACCGATCCCCCAATCGCTCTCAACACCCAGCTGCAATCCAAAAAAACAACCCCATTTACCCCCCACAGAAATCCTCGAGCAACAGTAACTCGTTCAGCAACCTAGCCAAACTAGCGGCCAAACTGGACAGCCGGGCATCCAGTACGAAACCGCAGCACATGTCCACCGGCGGCAACGTCGGCACCGCCCCCACCAACGCCAATGCAGCCGGGAACGATGCCAGTGGGGATTCTGCGGGGCCGGGCCAAAGCTCCGGCTTGGCTAGTTATAAGGATTCCTTTGAGCAGTTCAAGGAGCAGGCTAAGAAGAAGGCTGAGAAGGTTGGGTTTTGTTGTGTGTGTGTTTTTTTATTTTTTTTTTGAGTGATGGTAGGGTTTTGTGAAGAAAAACAATATTAATGTGTGTTTTTTTTCAAAAACGGTTTGAAATATGAATGAAGATGGTACATTATTGGTACATATTTAGATGGTATCAGATTGTAGATATTTATTGCCATGTCTACTAGGGTTCAAACGATATGACTTTCGATATCGATATTCGATATTCGATATTTTTTCAAAATTTTCGATATCGATTTTCGATATTCGATATTTTTTTCTGAAACTCGATATTCGATATCGATACGATATGGAACCTCGATATCGATATTCGATATTGAAAAATGGTCGATATTCGATATTTCGATATTTTCGATATTCGATATTGCGATATGCTTTTGGTATAGCAAAGCATATTTCAAGTGGCACATTGTATTTTCATGTGGTTGCACACATGTTTAATCATCTCTTTACTGAAATTTGAATGGTGCAAGTGATTTTAACAAGCTTTACATCATTCAATGGTAGAAAATAGAAGAAAAACATGATGAATCAAAGTGTATCAGACAAATAACAATTGGTAGATATTACAGTTCATCCTAACCTAATGGCTTGAGGGCATGTTGCAAAAAAAAGTATATCAGCGTTTTCTGGCTTCAAATTTAGCACTCCAACAACAATGACACTATAAATACTGTACTTTTACTCATCAAATACAATACTATAAGCACATCAGATCAACCATAAACATCTCAAAATGAAAATGAAAAGTAAATTTGGGGACACAATACAGGTTCGATATATCGAAAAAATGGTCGATATTCGATATTTTTTCAAAATTTTCGATATCGATATTCGATATTTTTTCAAAATTTTCGATATCGATATTCGATATTCGATATTAAAAAATGGTCGATATCCGATATTCGATATTCGATACGATATATCGTTTGAACCCTAATGTCTACTGGCTGTGGTGCCATCGAATAGAATTAAGAGTAAAAATTTTTCGCCAACAATTTCAATACTTAGCGACTTTTTAAATTTAAAAAAATGTGTTCCATCACTTGGTGCGATAGGTTCATTTCGTGATATTGTACACCAGAACTGTTATTTGAATAACTGAAAGCTTAAGATCACATTGGTGCAAAAACGTCACCCCACGATTAGGGATGACCATATTTTTTCCCGTTTTTTTTACAAAAACAATTCTTAAAAAACGTTTCCCAATCCCTATCCACAACCAAAATTCGAAGAAAAAATAAAAAATTTAACCCGCCTCCCCCAATCTTCACTTGGGCAATTTGCCAAAAAATCTCACAGCGCGAGCAGCTGAAACGGGAGGAGGAGCTAAGAGTGAAGCAAAAAGCGCTCAAAAAACGTGTAGCAGATGAGGCTGAAATCGACCGTCGCAGGGAACAGGTTGGAATTTTACAATTTTTTATTATTTGAGAACTGATCGACAATTGACCAGTTGGCAGCGACACGAAATGTCCACTGGTCCCCATCCCAATTCAAGCTTGCTCACGGGTATCACTGCGAATTACTGTATAGACATTTATTATTTTACTTGGTGCGCATACCCGCAATATTTATTTCGACACTACAGCTTCATTTGCAACACGATTAAACACCATTTGCATCAGAACGTTTTTGGTCTGCTCGTGAGCCTGCTTTGAATTGGGAAGGGAACCAGTTGACATTTGGTGACCTTGTCAACTAGTTCGTACAGGGCCTATAGGCCTAAATAACCCACTTCATGCCACTTTCATGCCCTTTTATGGTCTGAAAACCCTCACCTCTCAACGGGCTATCACTCCCTTACCCCCCAACCCCCCAGGCGGACCTGGACGCCCTACGTAGCGCCCTACGCGACAGTCGCTCTCAACACAATCGCCCGTCGGGCGTCGGGCACAGGGCACCCCCGCCGCAGTCGCACCACATTGTTAACCCCACAGCGGACAGCCCGGTGCCCAGCGCGGCTAGCAGTGATTTGAGCAGTTCGGCGACACATTCGGGGGCGCAGAGTCAAGTTAATGAGGCGAGGGGTGAGTGGGGGTGGGGGGTTGGAAAGGCGCCATGGAAATGGCGCCGGCGCCAAAGTTTGATGGCGCAATGTGCCTGCGCACACTAGTTTTCACACGAAATTTCATAAACTCACAAATCAGCTTAGAACGCATTTGAGTTTTCTACAATGAGGTGGCCGTCAACTACAGTTGACGGAGATTACAAATGACTGTTTGTGGAAAACTGAAACACGTTCAAAGGTCATTTATGAGTTTTCAAAATTTCGTGTGAAAACTAGTGTGCGCAGGGCCAATGTGTCTTTTAGGGATGGCACTTGAATTTTTAGTGATTTTATGGTAAACAATTTAGAAAATTTTTTTTTTATCACGGGTTTAAAAATAATTGATTTTTTTCCATCCCTAGTCAAATGGCGCCATTTCATCATCACTCATGATGCGCGACATTTAACCACCAAATCAACGCAGACGGGCGCCACGCGTCAACATCCAACCCCCCGAACCCCCCAACCCCGGCACTAAACCACGGGGGCTCCAACTCTGCAGCGGGGGGTACCAGCGGCAGCGGCACCCCCAATGCGGCGCACCCCCAATCCACCGCTGGGAGCACGGACAGCGGCGGCGGGGTCGCTGCCCAAGGCGCACAGGGGGACGCCCAGAGGGAACGCCATCGACTTAGGAAGTTGGAGGCGGAGAGGAGAAGGAACGAGGCGGTGGGTGTTTTTTGGGGGAGGTTTATTTTTTTGTGGATTTTTGGAAGCCTGAGCCACTAGTTGACATCGCGAATTTGTGTCAACTGAATGTTAACTAAATAATAGAAAGAAATTTGACAGCATCACATGGAGAGTTAAAACTGCAGTTGAAGTTTGCATATGAAATAGTTTTTCTGCGTGTTTTTGATGTCATTATCGAAAATCGGTTAGAAATTTGTACTTTTGTGCAATGGACAAAACGTAATTTTACAGATTATTTTTTTTACAACTTCAGTCATTGAAAAGCAAAACAATACCAAAAACTTACCATCAAATATTTATTTTGTTTCGTGCGCCACAATGTGTATTTATGTATTTACTTGCTGGTGAACACACTCAGAAATTACTTCCCAGATGTCACCGAAATAAGCAGAAAAAAATCCATTTTCCCCGATCCCTTTACTTGTCACTTCAAATATCGTCAAATGACAACAAAATTTCCAAATTTTACAGAAAGAGGCTTCAGTGGACATGACCAGTCAGATGGAGCTAATGGCAGATTTTGAGATGGGATTCTAACTCCGCCCACAAACGGTTTATTTACAGTCCATGTGCCAGTCTCGCGCCCTGTAAAGTGAAAAATCATGTAAAATGTCATGCAAATTTGTCAAGTGTCATCAGTCATGCAAAATGTCATTAGTTCAGTTCAAATCTTTCCTTTTTTATTTTGCGTTGTTGCAAATATTTGCATGTTGTCATTTTACATGACATTTAACAGTTTACATGACATTTTACATGGTGCGGCACTGCTCCCATGTGCAAAAGCGTTGCGTAAGTTCGTAACTGGGAGGCGTAACTTTTCCACTGAAAAGTTGCTGTATTTTTCGTCGTGTGTGGCACAAAATGCAACGTTGTTGATTGATATGGAACTTTTTTGTCAACTTTTGGAAAAGTCAACTTCTCGCTGTTGCGATTTTGCTGCAACATGCATAGGCCTCCATTTGTGTCGAACTTGTCACGGAAAAATTGCGCATATAAAATGCTGGTTTTTTTTGCTTTCTGTTTTTAAATTCGCCTCTCTTAAAAAAACGTAATTTATGGACTGTTTTATTCAATCCACTTGAAATTCCCACGATACAGAGTAAGTTGTAGCGAAATGTTGACAAATGAAACTTGGGGCGGTGCCAGACCTTGTGTAAAAGCCATGTAAAATGTAAATTGTAATGCTAGGTATAAAAAGACATGTAAAATGGCATGCAAAGTACAAAAGTCATGTAAATACCCCGGAAAGTGATAAATGTACGTTTGCCATTTTACATGACTTTTGACACTTTTCATGGCATTTTGCAGTGTCTGGGAACGGAACCAGGAAATTATATTTTATGTTCGATTGCTGGATAGTGATAAAAAGTGCCATGGTCATGGCGCCAATGTCAAATCTTGGCGCCTGGCGCCATAATTGGCAAATGCGCCACAGTTCTTTTATCACCACAATTTTTGGGCTTGTAAGATTTATGGCCCCCTCCCGTCACATGGCAACATTTTTCTGCAGCTTTTGCTATTTTTATCTGTCATTGTTAAACGATGCTTTCTTTGTATTTTTTGTAGGCTTTCGCATTGTAAAAATTTGAAAAAATAAAAAAACAAATGCCTGAATTTCTCGTTGTTTATTTTTCGCTTTCGTAATCGTTTTACCGAGAGTTTTATCTCATTTCGAAAATGTTAAAACACGCAAAACTTGCATTGTGCTAATTTACCAGTCATTCGAAAACAATTCATCTACCGTATTTCCTCGAAATACCCCCCCTCAAAATCTGCACTACGAATTTGTGGTCCGGGAAATGCATAACAGACGTTCAAAACACTTACTGTGTTACGTTAGAACATCGTTTATACCATCTACATCCTTATATAAGGCTGTAAAAACTTATAAATGGTGATTATTGTTGCATTTTTCACGTTTTTCTCTCAAAATTCTCACTCTGAAACAATCACCCCCCGGGGGGTATTTCGAGGAAATACGGTAAACAAATTCAAAAAACTTTGCTACTGGCCCACTGATCGTACGCCTTACAGTCGGTTCTACCATAAAACGTCTGAACAAAAACCCAAAAATAGCTATCCTTGAATACCCATCCTTGTCGCATTGGCCTTACACACACTAGTTGACATCGACACCAAATGTCAACTGGTTCCGGTCCCAATTCAAAGCTTGCGTTTGAACGTCGTTCGTCGGCTCGTCAGCAAGCTTTGAATCGGGATCGGCACCAGTTGACATTTGGTGTCGATGTCAACTAGCGTGTGTGGGCACATTACATTGCTTTCGTCATGGGTGAATTTTGTGTGAAATATTGACCTGAATTTATCAAAATATGGTAACATTTTCTGTAAAGTATGCGATCCGGTCAGTATATGCATTTTTATACGTTTTCTGTTTGAAAAAATTACTTAGCGAGGTAAATATTTGTATTTATGCGTGAAAAGGTGTGAATACAGTGCTGTGATTTTTGTTATGTATTACATATTTAATTTTCGTCAACAGTTTCTTCATACAAATGCCAATTTGCTTGTTTGCAAAGGAAAAAAAAGTTTGTAATGTGCTTTTTGTTTGGTGTCAGTCCTAGACTCCGTAAAATATCGTGCAAAGTGTAAAAAGTCATGTAAAATGACCTGGAAAATGTAAAATGTCATACAAAGTGTCTAAAGTCATATAAAATGCCTTGGAAAAAGACAAACTTTTGCCATTTTGCAGGGCATTTTACCTGACTTGAGACACTTTGCATGACATTTGACATTTTCTAGGTCATTTCACATGTTACCCTTCGGTTGGACATTTTTGTCAATCATGATGAAAGTTGTTGAATCTAACACTTCAAATGTAAAGCACATTTCATTATTCATTGCGTTATGTGTTTGTTTTACTTAATGTGGGTTTATAATTGATTTGTTCAAGTGCGCGCACTACGTGTATAATACCATTTTTGTTTGAAATGTTTCGATTAACTGAACGTTTCTAGTTTGTAGGCACCCGATGGTTCGAATCCTAGCACCGATTAGTCGTACTTTTTGCACTTTTTATTCCCAGCTTGCGTGGAATGGCGAACGTTCACCCGATTCTGAATTTGCGAATCTTTTTTGTATTTTTATTTCCGTTGAACGTGGATGAAAATAAATTATTTCGTTGTTGATCTTTCCTCGTGAGAGTAGTAAATTGTAAAAAAATTTCACCCCCCCCCAAGCACCAAGATTAACCTAGGACCTTTGTGTTGCCCTGCACGCAAGTTGACAAGGATACCAAATGTCAACTGGTCCCCATCCCAATTCAAAGGTTGCTCACGAGCCGACGAATCGCGTGCAAATTAAAAATGTTTCAGTCATTTTGCGAACGAAGCTGTAGTGTTGAAAAATACTGCGGTTTGCCAACACGGTATGAAGTAATGTGTATACTTGTGAACAAGCTTTGAATTGGGATGGGAACCAGTTGACATTGGTGTCCCTGTCAACTATATTTTGTAGGGCCTATAAGTCCACCGGAAAGTCATTTTTGGTCAAGCATTCTGACTGGGGGATTTGTTCAAGGGAGGCTTATCAAATGAGTTACGGTAGCGGGAGGGTAATCCCGGAATCGAGATCGAAATATCATTCAAATTGAATCGTTGTAAAAAGCAAAAGTAATGGCAGCACCATTGTTTATTCCAAGGCACTCAAAATATTCTCACAAATAGTTTTGCATAAAAGTATTTTTGCTTGCATATTGAGCCGATCAGTGAATGTAAATACACGTAATTTACCATAAAATTATTTTGCGATGTAATTTAAGAAAATAATTTTTCGAAAATGACTAGAAAAACAACAACATCGGCGTGGAATTGCATTAAAAATTTAAAAAAAATTGACTTGTCGGAAAAATCATCCAAAAAATGATAAAAATTCAATAAAAAATGTGGGGAAAAAATTGAGAGTAAAAATCTAAATGGACAGCACACAGGAAATAAGTTCAGTGAAAACAGTTGCACTCTGCCTTACAAATTGGGTATAGCACCTGGCAAAACAGAAACAAACTGATGCAGCCCAACAAGTAAATCACTATAATAAAACTAATAGAACTTGAAAATATTTCTGCAGTTTATTATTTATTTTGGTATTTACATTCTGAAAGTGTATCCAATTTTTAGCACTCCAATTAGCTAAACACTGCAATCCCATACCAAAAGATAAGTTTTTGGCACGGGTCCAATACACACTGAAGAGTTAAAAACCGCAGAAATAATGCATACAGTAAACCCTTAAATAAGTCCCGGGGAGTTACTTTTGAGCAGGGCGTTTCTCTAGACTCCAACAAAGGAGATTTATTCTAGGTTTTACGGTAGACGCATACATTTTTGGAATAATTGAAACGAAGCAAAGCTATCAAACCGACAAATTAAAATCCGCCAATGACAATATTCAACATTTAATTGTTCAAATAATTTAAGCGGCATTCACACGTGTTTTTGTGACGACATTGTTTAAATTTTAGAAAATCGATGAAATTTGCAATATTCAAATACCAGGATAAATATGCACGTCCGGTTTGCGTCCTACGCACCACTAGTCATAATTAATTCACAGTATTATATTGACAAATGACAACTTTTGCACATACAATTTAGCCATCGACAAATTTTTTGTCACTGCTGACAAAATTGCAAGTGCACAAATGCAAGTGCAGTGCAAAATGCAAGCTGCAAGTGCAGTGCAAAATTGTAATTTGTCAATGTTTTGTATGAGTAGAATTCCCATTCACACAAACAACAAGATACACATCTTTATCCCAAACTGAACCTTTAAATTGTCGATTTCATCGATTTTGTCAACTGAAATTTTTTCGTCAACTCAAAACCGCGTGAACTCCCGTTTGGCAAATCACCAATTTTTGTATCCAAGTAATCGGGAGGAAAAAGACCGCCTGGTGCGGGTTTGACGGCGAAGTTCAGTCCCCGTATAATACGAAGAATATGATGGGCGATCCTGGGAGATAATGGGCTTTAGAGTAATGTAGTGGTTCTACACACACCAGTTGACAATTGAGGCGTCCAATTCTAAAAGTCGACAAGTCCAAAATATGAAAATTTTGAGTTAGGGCCGGAAACGTCATCTGGGACTACTTCCGCACATTTTTCATAATTTTCCATAAATTTTTTGACCTCACATGCCCATATGGCATAGTGCCAAATTTGACATTTTTTGGGAAAAATGTGAAAAATTTGGGCAAGAAGTCGACAAGTCCACTTAGTTTTGGGCTAAAAGTCGACAAGTCCAACATCCGCATCCTTTTTTATGGGGAAAAAACGCAAGAAATGTGACAAGTCCACTATGGGCATCGATTTTAAGTCGACAAGTGCATAAATTTCCCATAAGGGAGGCGCAACGCGGGCGGGAACAAAAATGTTCTCGAGTGCAAGAAGGCGACAAGTCCATTTCCCTCCCAAAAACAGTTTTGCACTATCCGAATGAAATTTTATGGACACCCAATTTTTCACATATACGTTGAGAGCGGAGGCTGAAAATTTGACACTTTATTGTCAACATATGGAACTTAATGGAAAGCATGAGAGAGCCAAATTGGACACGCACCATGGACCTGGAATTGGGTTTGAAACTTAAAATGCGATTTACTCAAAATCACATTTTGTGGACTTGTCGACTTTTAGAATTAGACGCCTCAATTGACATCGGCTGTCAACTGGGGCGCCTGGTTTCCATTCAGATTTTAGTTGACGGGTTTCCGAACCATGTTGAAATGAACATACCAAAACTACTAGCTTTTCCACATTTCCGCAGGTACACTTAAAAATTGCTATGTGACCTGTCAACTAAAATGTGAATTTATATGGAAATCAGTTGACCAATGGGTGAATTGCGAATGCTGACAATTGAGACGTTAAGTGTTAAATGACAAGTGATATTGTCAGTGAAAATCGTTTTAAACGGTAATGGATGCAGGTGTAAAAAGCGCCAGTAGTTAAGAGTTGTTAAAAGTACTGAACTTTGTCCAAAGTAAACGTAAACGTAAATTAGTTTTATTTTACTCACAGCTGAGTACAGAAAACGTACAGTAATTTTTTTCTTTTACACTGCGTAAAACACGCGTAAAATACGTTTTTTTTTGCAAGGAAAACGTAAACGTGGGTAGTTTTTCCCACTGAAAACGTAAAAAGTAGGTATTTTTCACACAGAAAGCGTAAAAGTGAGTATTTTTCCTCACAGATAATGTAAAACTGGGCATTTTCGCTCACACAAAACGTAACAGTCACTGATTTTTCAATTCTTACTCTGGAATTCATCAAATACTGTTTTTCTCTCCTGATAAGTATTTCTCAGGAAAAGGTCCACTTTCTGTCTGTCAAAATATCACTTTATATGTCCCCTCAAAATGCGTTTACGGTATTCGTGTACTTTCAAAAATTACGCAAGTAAGTGAGTACTGTTTTTTTCTGGAGGAAACGTAAACGTATTTACGCAGTACTCAGGTATACGTATTTATCGAGTAAACGTTTAAACCAGGGGTCTTCTAGGGGGCTTTTTTCTAGGGGGCTTCACGGGGGCTACCATACTTTTTCACCTACAAACAAAATCGCGGCTTTCGCCAATACACATGTTTATATACCTATTTTTAGCTATTTTTTTGTATGTTTAAGCTACTTCTAACCTGTTTTTAGCGATTTGTCCCCCTTTCTGCCTTCTACGCATTGGAAAACCCTATATATTTTGCCCCCCGCGGGCCCCCCCCCCTAGAAAAATTTTCAGCTATCCCTCCGGGGGAGCGATTTGCTATCCAAAATGGACCAAAATCTTGGAGACCCTTGGTTTGAACAACTATGCAGTAGTTAAGCGCCAAAAACAAAAACGCCATGGCGCTTTTACACCAATATCCATGCAGAAACATGCAACGCTCACCTCAAAATTATCATTTTTTGTTTATCATTTTTCAAATGCGGTGCGCCGAATTGATCCCTCCACCCTCTTGTGTTTTTAAAGTGCAAAAAATAAAACGTGAAAATATGAGAGAAAAAATAACAGGAACGTTTTGTGTGTCGAAATGATTTGAAAAAAAATCTGCGATTTTGCGCCGCTGCGAAATGTTTCAGCGCCGGCGAAATCTCTGCGAGTGGTGTTAATTTAAATGTGAAAAAAAATTGAAATATAAATGTGGAAAAAGTGCATTGAAAGGTGTCTAGCCTAGGTATATTACTTAAAAGGAAAAAAGCTGGGTACCGTATTTCCTTGAAAAACATACCATTTTTAAAATTTTGGGCATTTTTTCAAAAAGCGAACACATTGAAATGTGCACTTTAAAAATTTTTTTTATAAGGATTCAAAAAAGCTGTTTATTCGAGGAATTACGGTAGACAAAAGCAAGTGCATGAGGTCATAGGTCAAGTGCCCAGTCACCAGGAGAAGTATATTTATGTAAATATTTGAAAATTAACTTACGAAACTTAACGCGTTCAGCTGCAAAGTTGAGATACTCGTAAAAATATTCGAAAATGGTATTTATAATGAACCAGACCAAAAAAATATTAGAAAAAATTGTAAATTCTTCAAAATAACTCACGCTTTCTATGCTACTGGTGCGAGAACTGGACGCGGGCGGGTACCGGGAAAGTACCGAATACCTCCCAGTGCCACTGGAGTACCTGCGGAAAATTGATTTTAACAAAAAATGAAGAAGTGTGGACTTGACGGAGATAAAATTTGGAGGTGTCTTATTTCCTCGAACGCCCCCCCCCCCCAGTGGGTTTATTTTTCAGACTGCAAATTTTGAGTGGGTTAATCGAGGTAGGCAGGGACGTATCCAGGATTTTTGAGCGGGGGGGGGCTGTTTGTTTACGGAGGCCGGCGAGCGAGGGGGGGGGGCTAAGCCCCCCCCCCCCTAAAATTTTGCCTACAGAATGGCGGAATGGGGCCATGGCGCTGGCGCCATTAGTAGGCGCCACGCCATGGCGCGATTGGCGTTGGCGCCAGCGCCATTGAACGCTGTATATGTATGTAAATATACATACAAAAACAGCAAAAAGCACACCATTGAGTGTATTTATAACGATTTTAGGCCACATGGAGCAAATCTGCTGATAATATTTTATGTGTGGTGAAAAATGCGCGCTTGCGCGCAAATTTTTTTACGCTGACGTTGAAAAAGTCGCATTTTCCCGTCACTTTCTGGTCTCGCCCCGGGAAGGGGGGGGGCTGCAGCCCCCCCCCGCCCCCCCCCCCTGGATACGGCCCTGGAGGTAGGGGGTATTTCACGGCGGGGGGCAATTCGAGGGAGTAGACTATATTTACATACTGAAATACCCCCCCCCATACCTGGCACCACTACTCGTAGCCGTATAAGTACGCGTGGACACGCTGGGACTAGCACTAGTAGTGGGCACGTGCCCCGCGGATGCACTAGTGCTCAATTGTGACTCCGCCCCCTGGCCGCGGGTTGTTGTCGTTGTTGAGGTGGATTCGTGGTGGGTCTGGGAGGGGTTTTGGGGGGTTAAATAGTGTTTTTAACTTTTGTTGAGCAGTGGTTCTGACCTGATGTTCTTCTGCAACTCCGTTTGCACATAAAATGGGTGATTGGGAAGGGAAATAGCCGGGTTTTTAAAACATTTTTCATTGGAAAATATTGTTTTAAAAAAGAGTCGTTAAAAAACTTTTTCCATCCCAAATTCCGACCCACATTGGCGTCGGGAAGAGTAAAATGTCCAATGCAAAAAATGACACTGTACACAGTCAGACTTGTAATAAATATTTCAAAGTATTTTTACAGTGGGGGTGATTTTTCGGGAAAATTTTTTGGTCCAAAATTCATGGACAGTAGAAAAAGGGTAAATAAAAGAAATGCCTCTTCCCACCCCACCCAATCAATGTGTTCTTTTGGTAAAAAATTTTGTAAATAAAACCATTTGGACTAGTAAAAATTGACTTTGGGGACCCGAAAAATTGCCATCATGGCATTAAGTTTTCCTCCAACGCGAAATTCAATCAAAACGTAAGGCGCCTTACTCGCGCCTTAGGGTCCGCACATACTAGATGACATCAAAATTAGTGTCAACTAAATTTTGGTTAATTGTGTTTTCAACTTTTCTATGTGATAAAGCATAGTTGAATTGATACCGCGACACTCAATTTTTATTGTTTCTATTAATTGTGATGCTTTTTATTTTTTGTGTTATTTAACTGACATTTATTTGCGATGTCAACTGGTGTGTGTGTGGGCTCTTACAAACTGAATCCTACCCCCCCCCCCCAAAAAAAAAAAACCCCAACACAAAACCCACCTCCCGCCTCTCCGTAACCTCCAATCTCTGCACGGTGGCCTCCATTCTCTCATTCACAAAAGACTCGGCATTTGGGCCACCCTGTATCTGCGATCTGCCCGCTAGCGAACTGCTTTCCGAATTGTTTTCAGTTTGAGTTGCCGATGATGTGTTCGTGGGTTCGCGGGATCGGGACCGGGCCCTGGGGGGTTATTTGGGGGTGAGGGGGGTTGGGGGTTTTGGTTGTTTGGGGGGTTGCCCTGGCACTGGATAATTTGTAATTGGGTGCAAGATGATAATTCAAGGCAGGCAGTTTGAAATTCTATCATAATGGTCAATTGATCAACTTTTAACTTCGCACGTCGAGAATCCAGTTTGGTAGAGATTTGTTAAAAAAATTGCGTTCAAATTCGGATAGAATATTATTGAATACTTTGAAACGAATCCTCAAAGATATTCAAAATCCAAAAATCAAAATATAATCAAGTTGTAATAATGTCCTATTTATTTCTCAGCCAAACTGTTCTACTCAAATTGAGACCAGGGTATTTGATATTCTCACAAAAGTACCAAATAAAATATGAAATGAAAGAAATTCACAACAAACCTCAGAAAATTCCAAGATCCATAAAATCAAAAACGTCATTCCCCAAACCTACCGTTTGAATTTCTCTACCATTTTCTCCACCAAACTAGTTTTACTAGCCGAGCGTTTTGGCCCAGTGCCAAAATCTGAACTTTCGGTCGACGTACGCCCGGAATCGCTCGCGTCCACAACCAGTGAACTGGCCTGTGGTGGGGGGGGGGGTGAAATTTTTTGACAACAGACTCATAAAAATGTTAAAAATGGAACTGTGGAAATCGGCATTCATATGTTAGCGATTAGCATTGAGAAATTGGTGATTTTGAGAAAATTTTTGACAAAATATAGGTATTTTAATCTCAGATAATTTCTCAAAAAATATTATCGTCTAAATTTTTGTATCTTTCCAGGAATTGCCGAATAAATGCATAAATAACTATTTATTAGATACTTTCAAATACAAAATATTTCATGTCAAGTACATCCTCTAATAACACACCAGGGAGTTATTTTTTCGTAAGGCGTTTTAGACTGGGGAGTTACTCGAGGGGCGTCGTCAAGTAACTAATATGGGAAGTAATAATAAAGGGAAGTAACTTTTCGTCACAATTTCCCTAAAATGCGTGATCACGTAACTTATAAACATAACAGTGACCACTATATGTACACACAATAACGTCGAAAACATCCATTTTCCACAACCCCCAACCCCCCAAAACCCCCACCCCAAACCCCACCTGTACCCCAGCGATAGTAATCGCCTTAGCAGTGTCGCTAGTCTCCACAGAGGCGCTTTTCTTGGACCCAAACAAAGACCTTCTATCCCTGACGCCGCTGCCCATTTTGCCGACGGCTTTTACGGCGTCGGAAATGAATGAACCGCCAGCCGCGCTGCTAGATTCTGGGGGGGGGATTTTGGTTGAGGGAAGGCGGCAGTCCCGCACATTGTGAAATGTCAAATTACATGCGAAGTGTCAAATGTCATGTAAAATGTCAACGTTGTTACTGAGCAACTGACATTTTTCATGGACTTTTATTTGACTTTTGACACTTTGCGTGACACTTGTTGCATTTTTAAGGCATTTTACAAGGTCTGGGATCTAGGTATCCCAGGCACCATGCAGCCATTTATCTATGATTTATCATTTACCATTTATCTCAATCCCCCCCCCCCCCAAAATCGGTCAGCTATCTCTCTATCTAGAGCAATTATTGTGTAATTTTGCACCCATTTTAGCAAAAATTCCTCATTTTTCTACCTTTTTTGCCCATTTACACTCTCGAAATCAAATTAAAGCCTAATTAAACGCTATCCCAAATGAGAAAACAACAAAATTCTCAAACAAAAGGAAACAAGAAAATCAAACTTCCCACACATCACCAACCATTTTCCTCCCCTTTCAACTTAATAGTAAAAGTTGCATGAACATCGCTATCAGAATCCGCAGCGACACTTTGCACTTGAGAAGTGGCACTTTTTTGAGCACTTGACGCGGGAAAAAGTGAATAATTAGCTCTGGGATCGTGGGAAACACTTCTCTGCATGCTCGCCCCAATCCAGTGTCTTTTTCCATCTTTGTCATATTCTATGGCCTTGTCTTTTTCTGAGTGTCAAGGTGGAAAAGTTGTGCACGTAAATATCAATATTTATTTCGAGTCAATTTATGTCAAGATGCGTAAAATGAATATTTTTCGGGTGCTTTCATCTAAATCGGGAATTTGTGGAAATCGAATGGAATTTGCGAAATCGGTGCAAATTTTGAACTTATGAATTTTATGATTTTTTTTGGTTTTCATTACCTACTCATTTTCGCTATTGTTTTCATTACTGACTTTATGAGATTTTGTGTTATTTCAGCAAATTTTTCAAACGTATGTAAATAGCTGAAGCGTAAATATAATCATAAACAGAAACGTAGCAATTTTCAGGCATTTTTCACTCATTTTATGCTTAATTAACATGCCCCATTGTCGTTCAAATTGGACACAAAAAAGTACTTCTGAAAAAAGGATTATTTTTCGCCGCTCGCCTTAAAGTGGGAATTATTCGATACGGACATTATTCGACCAAATACGGCAGCTACAAAACCCCACTCACGCAGCATCACAGTGGGCGGAGCCTCGGGATAGGCGGTCATCTTCCTAGGACTGGGACTGGGGCTGCGTTTTCTAATCTCCGCGATTCTGTCCTGCCAGTTGTCGAAAGTCAGGTCGCTCGAGGTCGACCCCGACCTCTCCAAGTAGTTGTATGGGCCCGCTCCCGATTTGGAGCCGTTGGAGGCTTTGGCGGCGCCGTTGCTACGTTGGTTGGCCTGCGGCACGAGGGAGTGCGATGGATCAGGGGTTCAGTAGGGCAGGGGTCTCCTGGGGGGGTGCTGCCCCCCCCCCCCCCAAATACGCCAGCTATATATCTATCCCGGAGGCCGCTCAGCTATCTAGCTATCCCGAGGCAACATTTTTGGCGGGCCTGTGCCTCTATGCATGTTTACCCGCTGTGCATGTCAGGGGTATTCTAGATTTTGACCCTCCAGGGGGTTGGGTAGAAAGCTAATCGCTCCTATGGAGGGATAGATAGCTTGAAAAAGTTCTTTTGGGGGTTTGGGGGTCCGCAGGGGTTAAATATATAGGCTTTTTCATGATGTAGAAGAAAGGTAGAAAAATCGCTTGAAGTAGGTGAAAAAATACTAAAAATGGGTATACAAGCACATATACTACCAAAAATAGCTGAAAATAAACAATAAAACACATGAACTAGTGATTTTGAAGGTGAAAATCTATAAAAAGGTGTGAAAATTAGCGATTTTGAGTGAAAATTGTGGTCTACATGCACAGCGGGTAAACATGCACAGAAGGTCTTAGTCATTTTTGGCTACTACCCCTAAAGACCCCCCCCCCCAAATCGCTCAGCTATCTATCTATCTATCTATCTGGAGTGGTTTTTGAGAAATTTTGCCCCAATTTTCGCTCAAAATCACTAATTTTCGCACCTTTTTATAGTTTTTCACCTTCAAAATCGTGCTCTCCGGCTATATGCATGGTTATATGCCTGTTTTTAGCCATTTTAAACCTACTATTAGCCACTTTTAACCAATTACTAGCGATGTTTTTCCTATTTCGGGCGTTCTATGCACTGAAAAACACTATATATTTTGCCCCCGCGAGCCCCCCCCCCCAGAAATTTTTTCAGCTATCTATCCCTCGGGAGGAGCGATTTGCTATCTATCAAGCCCCCGCGAAGGCCAAAATCTTGGAGACCCCTGCAGTAGGGGTAGGGGGTAGTAACACCCCCCCAATAAAATACTCCAGCTATTTATCTATCTCGAAGGTGAAATTTCTACATGTAAAAGTGATGTAAAAGGCCATCGCGTCAATTCCCTTTAAAAAGTCCGATCAAAAGATATGGAACGAATATACACCTTAAAAGTTTTTGATAAAATCTATTTACGGCTTTTAAGAGGTTTTACCAGGTTTTACGAGGTAAAATCGTGGTTTTACGGTATATGCCAAAAGAACAAAAATAGTCAACTTTTACAAAAACAAACAAACCGGTTTGACACCAATAACATCACTAGCGGTGTCCAAATTTTTGCCACCAGACCCGTAATTGGGTGCATTTGGATTTGACCCGGATTGATTGGAACGGTAAGAACTCATGCTGCTGCTCTCGCTGTGTGGAAAATATCAGTAATTTTTATTGGTAAATATAAATACCGTATTGCCTCGAAATACCCCCAGGGGGTTTGTTTTTTCAGAGTGGAAATTTTGAGGGGGGGGGCTTATTCGAGGGGGGTTTATTATTTCGCCGGAAATTTTCGTGGTAGAAAAGGGTGGTAGTAAATAATTGGCTTTGACGTACCCAAAACAGTGATAAAGGTGATTTCACAAGATATTTCCATACATATCAACGTAGATAAATAGGTACACATACACTAGTCTAAGTGTCGCTGCGATGCAAATTTACATCAATAAATACATCATGTACCCTATATACATGATGTACCTTTTTCTAGACGGGGGTATTTCGAGGGGGGGGGTATTTTTTCCCTAGCTCGAAAACACATGGGGGTATTTCGAGGGGGGGTATTTTTTCCCCAGCTCGAAAACACCTGGGGGTATTTCGAGGGGGGCGTCAATTCAAGGGGGGGGGGGGGTATTTCGAGGAAATACGGTATGAGCTAAGCAGCGATGTGCAAATTTGGAACTTGAAAAGTTGTCGATAAGTACCAAATGCGTCATTCCAAAAAAATACAACTAGGAAATTTCTTTTCAACTTTCACATTTCAAGAAAGCAAACGTTATTTTGCAAATTCTCTTTTACACATGCAAATTCACAACCCTGCACTGCACCCAAAATGCACAAATCAACTCACGGATCAAATTGCTGCATAACCTTGCCAATTTCCCTCGCATGGCCCATATCTTCCCTGACAGCCTCTAATTGTTCCAGTGCCCTTTGCAGGGCTTTTTGCACGTATCTAGCGCACTCTTCTGGGGGCAATTTTGTAGGGCTTGAAGGGCCCGCAGAGGTGTTTAGGGCGTAGCCCTCTGAGAGCTGTGTGAGGGGTAGGGTTATTTGTAGGGTTTAATTTGAGGGTAGGGCGCGAGTAGGGCACCTGATTAGTGAGTAACTATGGAAGTGTAGGTGGTAATGTGAGTAGAAATGACAGGTTTTGAAGTTCAAAGTGGTTGGTGTATTTGTTTGGCAGTCACTTTTTGGGTTAGTAGCTATTTCAAGAGATCTTTTTAAAATCCAGATACGTATTTCGAAATCGCAACGCCTAATCCCATTCCGTTTTACCTAAATCGATTATATCTAAAAACATCTTATTTTGTCGTCGGCAGCTCAAAAATCTATATTTAACCAACCGCAGTCACTTTTCACTTGTCACTTTGCACTTACCACTTAATTAAAAAAATAAACATAAACTGACCACATCAGCGACCTTGTCCAGTTTGTACTTGAACGCAAGCTGGTGAATTTCCATGTCGTGTATTCTCTGCATCAGCGCGTCACGATCATTCTGTGGGGGGGGGGGTTATTAAGGTTAAAGTTATACTCCGGTCACATGACTACAGAGTCTGCACGCGCAGTTATTTATGTCTCAGGTTGGAAGAGTGCCAAAGATAATGAAAGCGTGCGATTTTGTGAAAATATGAAAAACGTTATGAATTTTTTCGTTGCATTTTAAAATGAAAATCGCATGTATTTTATATGATTGGCAGGTTTCCAGCTTGAACCACGCGTCCAAGGTGTAAAGTCACCGGGATATTTCTTACAGTCGTACATTTCAATCGGTATTTCTTACAAAAATCAACGTATCCTATACATTCAAAATCTGATTTTTTTAGGAAGTCTACTTTTACATTATTTTCGGCAGTGGTAAAGGTTTTTTCCTGATTTCAGTGACATCATTTTCGTCACATGGCATGACCCGTAATGTTGTGGCCCTGTTCCGGTTAGGGTGGCAGGCGGTACGGCCTTGCGGTAAACCGTACGGTACGGTAAAATTTCCATTTTGCGGTAAACGGTACGGTACGGTAAATCTTCAATTTTGCGGTAAACGGTACGGTACGGTAAATCTGTAAAGTGCGGTACGCGGTACGGTACGGTACGGTAAATTTCTGATTGTCAAATATGTATCAATGCCGGACTACAGACAACTTTTACTTCATAAATTGACACCAAATTCAATGCCACAATTTGATAAATGGACTTAAGAACACAATAACAGTATGATGCCATCAATTCCATTACCCACAATGTAGGGGCTCAATATTAGGTTTATTCAAGGTGGAGATGGAACAAAAGGAAAAAATATTGCTAAAAGTGGTGAAAAATTGCTCAAAGTATGTGAAATTTACACTTTAAGAGCATGTTGAAGCACATGGCTTGATTTTATAAACACATTATACTAATGTAAATCATGACTTATATCAATGAAATGAAAGGGCTTCAAATCAGGAAAACAGTGTAGTGAAATTTGCGCGCTTGCGCGCAAAAAATTCAAAACACCACATTTATTGTCATCAATAAATTGGCATATTTAAGGTCAATCTGAGTCAAATTTACCGCATTTTCTGCGGTAAATGAGTGCGGTACGCGGTACGGTACGGTAAATTTTGGAAAATGCGGTACGCGGTACGGTACGGTAAATTTCCCAAAAATGCGGTACGGTACGGTACGGTACGGTAAATTCTGCCACCCTAGTTCCGGTACACATCTAAACCCATTACACATCTAGACAGACGGGCCCATTGTAGACGTAAAGCGAGCATGTCAAATAATATGCTAATCTCTTAATCCTAGAGTGTGATGGGTAGAATTAGATGGGTGGGTGGTGGGTTTAGATGTGTAATGGGTTTAGGTGTGTAATAAGTGTATATGTGTAATGGGTTTAGATGTGAAATGGGTTTAGATGTGTACTAGGCCTCAGTCGATACACTCACCTGCAAATGAGTTCTGTCCGCATCGTGAGTATCTTTAGTGCTCAGCATATTTCTTTTGTCAATTTCCAGCAATTTAATCTGTTCCTGCAATTGAGCAATGCTTCGTCGTTGTTCATTATTTTCCTTCCTGGCTGTTTTTCTTTCCGTGTCTAATTGTCGTTTGTATTCGGATACCTGGAACGGATATTTAGTAGCCTGATTCATTGGATCGGAAATTAAAAATACCGTAATTCCTTGAATAACTCCCTGGGGTTTTATTTTGTGTCAGACTTTTTGATACAATACAAGGGGGCTATATTTACAAGGAGGAAATACTCAAGGGGGTATCATTCAAAGGAGAATTATTATTTCGTCAAACGTGTCAAGCATGTTTCTATCAACTCATTTGATGAAATAACAAAATAACATTATCTTTTTGTCGGAATTGTCACAGCAATTTGATATGGCTAAAGCGGGGATAATTTTTCCTCAATCGTCTAACAGGAGGAATTTTTCAAGTGGGGGATTATTCAAGGCGGGAAATATTTAAGACGAGGGGTTATTCAAGGGGGACATATTCGAGTAGATACGGTATGTTCCATATATAATGCGGTTCCATTTTGCACATTTTTCACACTTCAAAAATATCTCAAAAATATTATTTAAAATTTTTTGTAATTTTTTTCTCTCCAGGTTTTCGAAAGAGTGATTACCGTATATCCCCGAATAAGACCCCCTTCGAAAGACTCATCTGGGGTCTTATTCGACGGTATACGGTAGGTTATTTTTCACATTCAAAATCACATTCAATCACCCCCAACCCTCCCCCCAACCCACCTGACTATCATGTTTCACCTTCATCTCAGTAATTTGAGTCTGCAAGGCCCCAGCCACTTGCAGAGCCTGGGCTGCCCTGTCCTTGGTGGAGGTATTCGAACCGCTGTCCGTGCTGTCGGCGGAGCCGCGACGCAGTTTTGTGGTGTCCAACTGGGGGGGGGGGGGGTATTTTTTTCTGTATTTACTAGGGATGGCCGAAAAAAGTTTTTTTCAACGACAGGTTTTTTTAAAAACCGTTTTTTTCGAAAACAGGGTTTTATTTTAAAATAAAACAATTTTTTTTTCAAAAGCTCCCAGATATGGTCATGAGTCAACAACAGGTTAATCAGACAGAACGATGGCAAAAAAAGATTCGAAAACGTTTTCGAATTTTCGATTTTTTTTTGGACTTTTCGAATTTTCCACGCGGTGAAAAAAGCACGCGGTGAAATAGATTTTTTTCAAAAGATTCGAAAAGAATTTTTTATAGGTAATTCGAAGCATTGATATGTATTCTTAAATTCAACGTTCCAAATCAATTGACAATTGACTTGCAGTGTGTCTGAGCTGCAATAAAGACGTAAAACGTTGAGTTCCGAGTTCAATTAAGATTTGAATAAACGTTTTTTTCAAAAAATTCGAAAACTACCCAAATTTTTTTTCGAAAACTACCCAAAAGTCGAAAACTACCCAAAAAATTCGAAAATTCAAAAACTGCTTTGGGGAAAAATTCGAAAAGTCATTTCAGAAAAAATACTTAAAAATTTTAATAACTTTGTCTGGCAGGTTTGCCATCGTTAGGTGACAGTACTTTGTGATGTTATATATAGCCATAGAATGGCTGTAGTGTCATGGGATAGCATTTTAAGTGATGATTTCTGTCAAAAATATCTGTTATATGTGGACTTATTACAGATATTGCCTTTTGTCAAACATTCGTGACTTCAAATGAAGTTGGGTATGGAAAAGTGCCTCAATAAGGATATAAGAACAGGCTAACACATTGGCAGTGGTGTTTCACACTCCACAAGTGGGTAGAGCACATTGGCTGTATATTATATACTATACTAGCACATCGTGGCTTATTATGAGATATAGCATAAACAAATGGAAGCTTTTACACTAAAAATGCCTCAAAACCAATGAAACCAACCACAAATGGTAAAGTACAGGTGAAATTGCACGCTTGCGCGCAAAAAATTGCAAAATACCTAGTGCTTAGTACTAAACAAATTGGCCAAAGTTTTTTTTTAAACGGTTTCGATAATCGGGTTTTTTTTAAATAAAACGTTTTTTATTTTTTAAAAAACTTTGAAAAAACCCCTTGGTCATCCCTAGTATTTACTGGTAGTTATTATGGTTCAAACAGGATTGACTTTTCAGGATCGGGATTGACCTTTTGATATTTCGGGATCGGGATTGATCGTTCGGGGTCGGGGTCGCGGTCGATATTGTGGTTTCGTGATCGGGACCACAAACTCCCGGAATTTTTCGGGATTCGGCGGGATCGGGGTCCCGTTTGGACCCTACTAGTTATCGGAAAATGTCAAACGTATAGTAATCAGATAAAATAACATTTTACATTTCACAGGGCCTTTCATCGACTTTTGACACTTCGAATGACATTTTATATTTTACAGAGCATTTTACATGACCTTTGACACTTTTCATGACATTTTCCAAGGCATTTTCCATGACATTTTACATTTTGCATCATATTTTACAGATTTCCCGGCGATGCTAAAAAAATTTAACTCAAAACATCAAAACCAGTTATTTATCCCAAACCTATCTCGATCCAAACTTCCCCAACCTTGGCAAGTAATTCATCGCGTTCAATTTGCAGCAGCTGTTTCTCAGTATTGTGTTGGCCCAGTGCCAATTCGTACTCGGTGCCCAGCGCGGATAATTGTTGTTGAATGTCGTCATATTCCGCTGCCTGAATAAATAGAGGGGGATTTATTTGAGAGGTGAGATGTGTGTAGATGTATATTGTGTCGATTTCATTCTAAAAATTTATTGTTGTCGAAATAAGAAATATATTCCTTCCGTTTATGTCGAACCCTTGATAAAAGAGATAGATTTTGCAAATTTTGAGGGGAGGGGGCTAAGTCAAGAGAACATATTCAAATGTGGGTTATTTTGCCAAAAGTTTATGAAATTGTACAATTTACTCATTATTTTTACCATACTCAAAGTAGGAAAATCCAACAATAACAGACATTTAATTAGGTATGTTATTGTTATAAAAGACGGTAAACAATGTTCCAGTTAAATCTCTCTTTACAAAAACTATTTTTACCCTCAATGCGGGGGGGGGGGGTTGTTAATTCAAATGCGGGGGGGGGGGGGGTATTTCGAGCAAAAACGTATCAATCTCTACAACCCCCAACAATTCCCACAAAAACAAATCTGCACACCTTCTTTTGCATGGCCGCGATCCTGTCATGATACGATTTTTCATCTCCCTCAAATTTGTGTTTCAATTCAGCTAGACCATTTTCCGCAGCTAAAAGCTGCTCCCTGTATTGGTCCCGTTCCCGGCGGCTTTGGGCTAGCTGTGCAGATGAAAAGTTGCGAAATTGTAACTATTTAAATTGCGTTTTTAGATGTTTGGAAGTTTGCCATGATTTTTTAAAATTATTTTTCCCTCGCGAATAGCTTCGATGATATTTTAAAAATTTGGTTTTCTCTTTGGTTATAATTTTCAGCGGTGATTTGCGGAAGAAACAATCACAATTTTGGAAAATCGATGGAAATTTGATTGCAGAACGAAATTCAAATATCGACAAAATGGTCAACTAAATCAAATGATTTTCAAATTTTATTTTTACCCTAATTCGAGAGAACCAAAGAAACATTACTGCCCAACAAATCCACAAATCGTTTATGGTACTATCAACAAATTTTTTTTCACAAAAATGACGAAAAAACATGCTAAAATAGTCAAAAACCTGTGCATGTAGCGTTTTCGTCGTATCTTCCATGATCTTAATCCGACTTTCATATTTCAAATGAATGGCCGCAGTTTCTGCCTGCTGAACTTTTCCTTCCTGACGCAATTTGTGAACTAATTCCGACCTTTCTTTGGCCCACGTGGCTTGCCATCTGAAAAAATGGAAAATTTATACTTTGGGGACTTGGTTGTGAATACATGACTTGAGTGACACTTCCCAGACGGGGTAAAATGTCAAATGTCATGGGAAGTGTCGAAATCATGTAAAATGACCTTGAAAATGTCAAATGTCACGCAAAGTGTTAATTATAAGCAGGGCCGTATCCAGGGGGGGGGGCGAGACCAGAAAGTGACCGGAAAAGTCGACTTTTTCAACGTCAGCGTAAAAAATTTGCGCGCAAGCGCGCATTCTTCACCAGACAAGGTATATTATCATTCGATTTTCTCCATGTGACCGCAAATCGTTGTAAATACACTCAATGTTGTGTTTTTGCTGTTTTGTATGTATATTTACATACATATACGGCGTTCCATGGCGCTGACACCAACGCCAATGGCGCCATGGCGTGGCGCCTACTAAAGGCGCCAGCGCCATGGCGCTATTTCACCACATTGTAGGTAACATTTTAGGGGGGGGGGGCTGAGCCCACCCCCTCGCCGGCCTCCGTAAACAAGTAGCCCCCCCCCGCTCAAAAATCCTGGATACGTCCCTGATTATAAGTAATGTAAAATACGCTGTAAAATGTCAAAATTGACTATCATTTTTCTTACCGGTCGTTTGCCATTTTACAGGATGTTTTACACGACTTTTGATACGTTGCATGACATAATTCTACACGACTTTTCACATTTTGCATGTTATTTGACATTTTAGAGGGCTTTTTTTGATGGGAGTGCGACCCAATGAGACAACCAGCGCAGAACTGGCACAGTGCCAAATCAGAAGAAAAACACAAAACCAGAAAAATGGTGTTACAAACCTATTCAGTTCTTCCTTCGTATCGTCACGTGACTTGCGAATATCCGATAACTGTGCCTTCTGATCTTCTATCTGCGTGTGAAAAAATGAACGTGTTGCGTATTTTGGACGTGTGCCAAAAATGGATTTTGAAATTAATATTTGAAAATTCGATAGTGACCGGAATCAATTGTTGCGACAAATGCAATTTTTGTTCCGATGGACTTTCGTTTTTGATAGAAGTATGATAAAAACGCCATTAAATTACAATAGAGGTCATTCTTGATTTTGACACTATTGAAGTTTACTAACATTTTGCTAAAACCAAAAAAATTTCACAAAAGAAACATAACATCTGATATTTTTGAACACGTCCACTGGCATAAATAAAAAAATATAAAATTGCGAAATTTCGCAAAAAGAAAAAAACGAATTCCCAAACCAACCCTCGCTCTGAGCACATTCAATTCCTTTCTCAATTTGCTCTCTTCTTCATTTTGAGAGTCCAAAGACCGAACTTTGGCTTCTAATTCATTTTGCAGCGCGTTATAATCCCTTTTTAATTTGTCCATTTCATTGGAATGTCGCTGTTTCATCTTGGAATTTTCGTCGACGAGTTTTTTCGTTTCCGCAGATGTCATTTCGGCGGCTTTGCGCGCTTGGCGCCGTTCCAAGTGACTGATTTCCGTCTGTGGGGGAATTTTTTTTTTTTTTTTTGGGGGGGGGGGGTAAATTAGAGGTTGCATAGGCCTTGCGCACACTAGTTTTCACATGAAATTTCGAAAGCTCACAAATGAGCTTTAAACGTGTTCGAGTTTTCCACAATTGGTCATTTGTAATCGCCGTCAACTGTAGTTGACGACCACCTCATTGTAGAAAACACAAATGCGTTCTAAGCTGATTTGTGAGTTTTCAAAATTTCGTGTGAAAACCAGTGTGCGCAGGCACAATGATCGCTTTTTTCTATTTACCGTATTTGCTTGAATAATCCCCCTCTGGGATTATTATTTCGTCAGACATTTTTGAGGGGGAACTATTTGAGGGGGGGGGGAATTAATCAAGGGGGAACTATCCGAGGGGGGAATTAATCAAGGGGAAACTATTCGAGGGGGGTAATTAATCAAAGGGGGAACTATTCAAGAAGATACGGTATATCGATGTAAATGAGCTGAGAACGCATTGTGCATTGTGTATTGCCGTACTTTGATGAATTAACTATGTCACTTGAAAAATTGTGTACAAAGTGCACTGTTTTTACGTTTTTGTAAACATCGCAATTTTCAATTCTCACCCACCTGCATTTTGGCGATTTTGTCTTCAAAATTCTTGCGATCAGTTTGCCATTCCTTGTATTTTTGCGCGTGTTTGTCTGTAAATTTTTTTTGAAATTGATATTGCAATCGATCCCACAGTTTAGTTGACAATTGCAAATGAAAATTCCAAACCAGTTAAATCTGTTTTAAACACATTTGAGTTCACCGGAATGAGGTGTTTGTCAACTAATTTTGATAGAGATCAAAACCAATTCATTCTGATAAACTCAAACGTGTTCAACACAGATTTTTCAGTTTTTGAAATTTCGATTTTGGTGCGCTATAAATTTCCGGCAGTTGACATTTGTAACAAAAAGTGTACCTTTTGCTTTTTCAGTTGCCAAATTTGCTTCATCGATGCGCTTTTTGAGATCGGAAATTTCACTCTTATATTTGTCCCTTTCCGTATTTGATTTCTGCCTGTCGTTGTCATATAATTCCTCCAATTTTTGATATTTCGTTTCATATTCCTTTGCCTTCTTTCTTTCAACATCGATTCGATCTTGTAAATCGCGATATTTCGTGTTTAAATCTTCTTGTAATTTGTTCACTTGAGATTCGGATTCAGCTAATTTTCTGCCGGTTACTTCCAGTTCTCTGAATTTTTTTTGCAATTTTTAAGGTGTGACTAACATTTTTTTAAATGGAAAGATTAATTGTGGCCAGGGTTGGCAAAATCTCAGAAAAAAATAAAAATAAAATGGAATATTCAAGAATAAAATAAAATAAAAAAATGGAAATTTTAAGAATAAAAATAAAAATTGTATAAAAATTCGAATATTTGTAAAATTGTATAAAAATTCATATTTTTTGTAAAATTTTGTCTCATTGCTTGAGTCTCTACCTGTTTTTTCATGGATCTGGTGGCAGTCCCAAGCATTGTAAAGTGTAAAGCATTGTAATAATTGTTTGCATTTTCAGTAGGAGGACTACTGGAGTGCGCTGGGCACATTTGTAAAATGTCATGCAAAGTGTCAATTGTCATGATGAATGTAAAGTAAAGTGCAAATTGTCATGACATGTAAAAATTAAAGTATCAATTGTCAAGCAAATTGTGTTCAAATCTCATGTTTTATTTTGAAATCTTATGTTTTGTATCCAAATTATGTTGTGGTTGACTCCAAATCTTATGTGAACATTTGGATACAAAAACATAAGATTTGGATATAAAACATACTATGGATACAAAAACACAAGATACAAGATACAAGATTTGGATACAATTTACACTTTGCAGGACATTTGTCATGACAATTGTCACTTTGCTTGAAATTTTACATGACACTTGACATTTTGCATGACAATTGATACTTTACTTTACATTTGTCATGACAATTGACACTTTGCATGACATTTTACAAATGTGCCCAGCACACTCCAGTAGTCCTCCTACTGAAAATGCAAACCATTCTTATCAATAATTGTAACTTTACACTTGCAGCTAGCTAACAATACATACTGCATGCAACTTTTGAAAAGTAAGGGAAAAATTTGTCTCAGGTTTTTCATGTATAGGTCTAATTATAACATTTGTCTGGCCTTGCATGCATGTTTCTGATTTTTTGTAAAATTTGTGTACAATTTTTGTAAAAATTTTGTAAAATGTGTCATTTTATTTTATTAATGACTTTTGGGAATAAAATAAAATAAAATAAAATGAAACAAGAATAAAATAAAAATAAAATAAAATTTTTATACAATTTTTATACAATTTTACTAAAATGAATTATTATAAAACCAACCCTGATTGTGGCTAGGAAAATTCAAGGTTTGTGGCGATATTGATATTGATATTTAGTCAATTTTTTAAAATATATTTTTATTATTTATATTTAGTATCAAAAATGCGCGATATTCAATAGGATATCCTGCTATTTTATGTCCATTTTCTATTTTTATTTTCAAAAATAGTCTATACTCATACGCAATTTAAAATGTATCCAACTCCACCTACTGTATCGTATGTAAAGTGACAATTTTCACACAATTTTTCTCAGTTAAGTATCAATGAATGTTGTCACTTCATCAACCAACTTAACCACCCCAAACAAAAATAAAATATAAATAAAAAACCAACGAATTTTTCTGCTCAATATTCTCCGTTTGCTCCTGGGACAGTCTATGTAAATCGTCCAATCTAAATCGGAGTTCTTTCAATTTTGCATCGTGTTTGTGTTTGGCCTCTGAAACTTCCTTGCCCCATCTTTCTTCACTTAAAAGCAGACGTTTTTGTGATTCCGAGAGATCTGTACTGAACTTTGTTGCCTCAGTTTGTGCCTGTGATGTTAAAAGTGTGGCTTTTTGTGTGGTTGCTAAGTGGCGTGAAATACACTGCATTTGTATACAATAGGCAACATTTTGGTGAAAAATGTAAACTGTTATTTTATTTCACATTTGGATAGAAATTTATCAACCTATTCAACAACATATTTAGCTCAACATATTTAGCTACATATGTTATTAGCTACATTTTTTGATAGAGTGTTGCTGCATATGGACACATTCTATTCTATAAAATGGTTATAAAATAACTTATTGGTAGGTGCACATGGTGCCTGTGCAGATCAATTTGCATTTGCAAATTGGTAACATAGTAAATGCCTGTACTAGCATTGGGTAAAGTAAATATTTAGATAGCATTGTTCACCCAAACCTGGTTACATAAATACAGCATTAACCAATCAAGATGCACAAAGTGTAGTTGAATGTGAGGATCTAAAGTAGATCTACCGGGGCAGGCCTGATACGCACATCTGCCCATTACGCACATTTGCCCGTTTTTTTCACTTGAATCTTTTTCAAGTGATTTTCAGATATGAGTAAAGTGAAAAAAGTTCACTAATGTCATTGCACAGCGTTTTTCACTTCACTCGTATCTGAAAATCACTTGGAAAAGTGTCAAGTGAAAAAAACGCGCAAATGTGCGTAACGGGCAGATGTGCGTATCAGTGCACCCCCAGATCTACCATCTACCACATTGCACATAACAATTGACATGCACTGACTCTATGCATTTTATTATTCACATTATTCACAGCAGCAGGAAAAATATGTTAGTGTTGATTCAATGTGCTACAAAATTCTGAGAGCAAAAAAATGCTGCAAAAAACCTTTATTTTTAAAATAGTTGCTCATTTTGGCCCAGAATGAGTTCCAGCGGGTACATGTTCCATGTGGATGTTGCATATCTGCTAATTAAGAAGTTATTGTTGTCAGGGACGTAGCCAGGATTTTTGAGCGGGGGGGGCGGATTGTATACGGAGCCCGGCGAACGGGGGGGGCGGCGCCCCCCCCCCCCCTAAAATTTTACCCCTGTTGTAGGGGAATGGCGCCATGGCGCTTGCGCCATTCGTAGGCGCCACGCCATGGCGCCACTGGCGTTGGCATTGGCGCCAAAACAGCAGTATATGCCTGTATGTTACAGGCATATACAGCGACATGGACAGAAATTGAGTCCATTTTCACTGGCTTTTAGGCCGCGGAGACTGGTCAGCCAAAAAGATATGTTGTGAAGGGAGAATGCGCGCTTGCGCGCAAAAATTTTTCAAACTGTCGACAAAATCGTCGTCTGAAAGTGCCATTTCTGGCACTTTTTTGGTCCGGCCCGGGAAGGGGGGGGGGCGGCCGCCCCCCCCGCCCCCCCCCTGGCTACGTCCTTGATTGTTGTTGTTTTTCCTTTCAAAAATTGCAAATTAGGGTTATACTTGTACTGAAAGCCACGCAAAGTGTGTAAGTGTAAATATGTATTTCAAAGTGAAATGTATTTAAATGTATTGAAACATGTGTATTTTTGTTACAAACTTTTCAAATATCAAAATACTTTTTACACTTTTGCACACAATAATTTTCAATTGTTATGTAAATATTTAACAGCAAACTATCTAACACCACATTGTTTCATACAGATACAGAAAGCTGATCCACTGTGTTATTTTGTTAGTTCATCTAAAAAGTAAAAAAAAACAATTTTGCATGCAAAAATTTGAAGTTAACTCATTTTATAGCTGATTACGTAGATCAAAACAAACCATCTGCAGTTGCTCTTTTAACTTCTCAACTTCATGTGATTTCCCCTCAATAGTTTCCTTTAGTTTAGCATTTTCCGCGCGCAGAGTAGCACTTGTTTCTGACTCGCCAGTTGATGGAGGGGCGGAGCCAGAAAAGGCGGAGTCCTGTGAAAAAGTGTTGCATGATTTTATTGTGTATTGTCTCGAAGAAATTGACAATGATTTTCTGCATAGGGGGTATTTTTTTACCTGCTCACTTAAATCTGGTGCGAGTTCCGCAAAATGAGAAGTGAAATGGCAAAGGCGAAGTGAACTGGCAAGTGAAATGGCAAGTGAAATAGCAAAAGTGAAGAGAAATTACTTTTTATTTTTATTTTTTACTTCGCTTTTGCCAATTCACTTGCCGTTTCACTTCGCCTTTGCCATTTCACTTCTCATTTTGCGGAACTGGCCCCAGCGGGTATTGCAAGGGTGTGGTTTATTTGAGGAAATATGGTAGTTTCTAGACAAAAGATACAAGAATATCCGCAGTAGAAATGTCACAGTCATTTTTGGACGCAACAATTTCATGACGCCTCATTTTCAAATCAAAATTTCAATCAAATTCATGCCATTCAATCAAAATCAATTCATGCCCAAAATTTCAGACCCACAAAAAATTCGACTCACCCTAGAATCACAGCTACCCCTTCTAGTATTCAAATTTGTCAACAACAAATGTAAATCAGTTTTCAATTTGTCCATGTCCCCGAGCAGTTTTGCCTTCACTTCCGGTTTCATACTGGTGACCCTTTTGAAGGCTGACGCACTGGTGCTTTGGGGCTGGAAAAGTGCCAAGTTGACATTTTTGAGTTGACGAAAAGTAGGATGCAATTTGGCTATATACACTAGTTTATGGCTGAAATTTGGGAAATTGACAAATGTGTTTTGAACACATTTGAGTTTACCGAAATGAATCATTTTCGATCTTCATCAATTAGTTGACAAACGGTTCTCAAATGCGTCCAAAGCTAATTCAGCAGTTTCCAAAATTTTGGCTGTAAACTAGAGTCAATGATTTATTAACCTACCTAATAGAACACATACAGTGTGCACTGAGCTGTTTTTGTTCGAAACCAGCCGTAATTTCTGCCTTTTTGCATTTTTCCACAATTTCAGTATCAATAGTCAACATTTGAATTGACGCACAGTCAACTGGCTTTTTATTATAGGGTTGCAACGATATTGCAAATTTTTAAACAAATAAAAATACAGTCATCAAATATCGACAACAAAACGTTCTGATTCAATAATTAAATTTGCAAAAACTTTGAAAAAATCGAAATCGAATTAAATTATCGTCGCCACCCTATTCACAAATTAAATTGGAATGTAAGGCGCCTTAGGTGCGCCCTACACCCTAATTGAATTTGGGTCCTGCAAAAATTAAACTCCGCCCACCTCGTCAATCTTGGCCAAATTAGTCTCAATGTTGGCCACTTGGCTGCTCAGTTCGTTCACAGTAGCGCAGTAACTGTCAAGCTGGAAAAAAGTGAATTTTAGTTTTATTGTTTTTTTTAATAGAAAACTGGCCACTTCCAGGATCTGTCAAATGTCATGAGAAGTGTAAAAAGTTGTGTTGAATGGCGAATGCCAAACGAGCAGTAAAAATGATATAATTTAAGATTTTGCATAACTTTTGACACTTTGTGACATTTCACATTTTTCCTTGCATTTTGCATGAGAGTTGACACATTCCATGACATTTGACATTTCACAGAGCATTTTACAACACTTGACACTTTGCATATATTTTACATTTTAAATGACATTTCACATTTTACAGGTCATTTTACAAAATCAGGGAGTGGCACCCAGGATGAAAAATGTAAAATGTGGAATTTTAATTTAAAAAAATTTATTTAAACCAACTTCTTCGCTGGGCAACTGGCTGCCGGTGCTAGTGCTGTGAACTGAAAAACTGTACTGCGATTTCGCCTCAGCCAATTCTCGTTCTAGCCGCTCGCAGCGCTCTTTTAAAACGTCCTGTGGGAAATTTTATAGTTTTTTAATGTAAAATGGCATAAAAACAATGCTACCATATTTTGCTGAATAAAATGGTCAAGGTGAAAAATTGTGCACGGGATACACTGTTAATGAGAACAATGAGAATGTGATGAGAAAAGTTTTTTTCAAATGACACAACTTTTTTTGTAAAGTGTACGGTCAATGGACTTATAGGTCCCGATATCTTATATGATATTTTCTCAATATAGGTGAGTTGCAACATATTAATAATGCATACCGCATTTCCTCGAAATACCCCCCTCAAAATGGGCACTATGAATTTGTGGTCCGGGAAATGCATAACAGACGTTCAAAACACTTACTGTGTTACGTTAGAACTAGGGTTCAAACGGGATCCCGATCCCGGATCCCGTGAAATTCCGGGATTTAGCAGTCCCGACCCGAAAATTTTCAAATCCCGATCCCGATAAACTCCAAAGTCCGGGATCCTGATCCCGGAAAAATTAGTGGAATTAAAAAAAGTGAAAAAATGACATTTTTGCATGCAAAAATGTGAACACAAACGCCCAGCGTCCATTTTTTGCCACTTTTCTGGCATCCAACAGTGTTTTGAGACCTTTATGAACAACTGTGAATGCCAGAACATTGGCCAAAATCTCTATCCCAAGACCCCAATCCCGATCCCGAAAAAATGCCAATCCGGATCCCGTGACCCCAATCCCGGCCAATCCCGATCCCGAAATCTCGAAAAACCAATCCCGATCCCGATCCCGATCCCGAAAAGTCAATCCCGTTTGAACCCTAGTTAGAACATCGTTTATACCATCTACCTATTAGGTTGTAAACTACAAATAACCTTAATTTTTTTGCGATTTCACAGTCATGCGTCCCATTCTGTTGTACATAAGCGGATATAAATGCCGTTCGAGTATTTTGAGGTTTGGGGTTGGGGCTATGACAAAATCCTTTTTTGTTGTTTGAAATCTTAGTTTCCTCAAATAATCCCCCAGTCCCGAGATAAGGGGGGTCTATAAAAACATGCCGATTGTCTTTGAAGCTTAATAACTCGGCCATTTCAAGGCCCATTTGGACCGTTCAACACTTAAAATGATCGGGACAACCGTCAGATTCTATTTTTGTGGGCGCATTAGTGATGTCGAAATTCCTTATGCCGATTTGACCCGGTTATAAGACGCGTAAAATAAATTTATCTGAACATCATATACTTTAGACCACGAGAAGTCTTATACAAAACGAATGAGTTACGAACGAATCTCTTTCCAATCAAAAGTTATAGCACTTCAAACTTTCGCCTCCCATCCACATAAATAACCCCATGAAGAATTATGTGTGCCACGTCAAAACTCCAACTCTCGAGCATTTCTCAGCTGATTTTTACCGATGAACTTTTTCGCATTATTTCGCATTATTTTCTTGTATGGGAAATCTAATTGAATGTACAGATTATCTGAAAATCACAATGGAATCTCTAGGTTATTGTGATCATTTTAAGCATTGATCGACCCAGATCGGCCCAGAAATGGCTGATGTATGGAGCTTCAAAAGATCCGCCCAAGTCCAGATCAGCCATTCAAAATGACCACCTTTTTATAGACCCCCCTTATCGCGGGACTGGGGGATTATTCAAGCAAACAAAAAGATTTCATCATAGTCCCAACCCCAAAGCCCAACATACTCGAACGGCATTAATATCCGCCAATGTACAACAGAATGGGATGCATGAATGTGAAATCGCAAAAATTAAGGTTATTTAGTTTACAACCTAATACATCCTTATATAAGGCTGTAAAAACTTAAAAATGGTGGTGATTGTTGCATTTTTCACGTTTTTCTCTCAAAATTTTCACTCTGAAAAAATAAACCCCCCGGAGGGTAATTCGAGGAAATACGGTATTTTTACCTTGGTACATTGTATTTATTCTAGCAGAAAGGCATATTGCCAAAGGGACCTTTTAATAGAGGGGCAGGTATTAGCTAATTGTTCACGCACAAAAAAATCCTTTCCTCCAAAAAAATGACTGGCAGAAATTTATTTTTAAGAGCGCAAAGCTATAAAAATGTGGCAAAGAAAGATAGCAAGAACGGCTAAATAAATATAATGCAAATTATTGGTAAAAAGTAAGAAAAAAGCGCGACTTTTAAGTCGAATGCTTGAATGAATAAACCTGTAGCTTATTTTGGAGGCGCCTGCATAAATATAAAAGTAACTACAGCAGTTATAAATAATAGCCGAATAAAATGTGCTTCACTTCACGCTGCCTGCATTTGCATTTGAAGACTTTGTAAATAAATATAAACAACTGTCACTTTGATGTTCACTTTATGGTCACTTGAATGCCACTTTTATTACACTGATTGAATGTGAAACAGCTTCTGTTGGTGAACAACAAAACTTTTCAGTGTTGTGCACAGGGGAAGAAACATTCATCAGAATAAGGGGGGAAATAAATAGAAATGTTTCTTTTCAGTTCATTTTGAGATTGAGGGATTTGGTATATTGAAAAAATGTGTCAAAGAATAAAAAAACTAAGAATAAATTTCTCACCTCATATTTTTGTCCAGTAGCACTGGAACCAATTAATCTTCTGTGAATTGTGTTGTATCTCTCTTCAAATTCCTTCAATTGTGTGTTCAAAACTTCAACCTGGGGAAAATTGGACAAATATGTTTCTTGTTTTAAGGACTAAATACTTAGCTAACTAAATAAAAATCACTATGAGCATTATTCACCTTTGAATGATATTCTTGGGGAGAAATTGTTTTTTTGGTTGCCAGTTTTCCTGAAATTTTCGTGATGACCTATTTCACGCATTATGTCTAACAAGGTTTAGGTGATTTTTTCATACACCATTGACATTTTAAGTGCTCTGCCGGTCAAGTGACAGAAAAACTTTGTTTACATTTTTAATATATCACATCCATACTTTGTTCAATTTATACATATCAGTTACAAATCTACTTATCACATAATCTAATCACATGACAAGTTGGCAAAGTGCCAACCTTGCTAGCCATCATGACAAGTTTCTGATTCCCCTCCAAAGCGATCGCCTGTTTAAAATCAGCCAATTGTGATTCTAGTGCTTTCACTCTAGATTTTTCACTTCTAAAATTGACTGCGAGTTGTTCATTTTCCTTCCCCAATTCTGCAACTTTTTTGTCCGTGCTGTGCGAATCAAGTTTCCTATATTTTGAAACTTCTTGGTTAAGTTGCGATTTTTGCTGTTCCAGATCTGTGATTCGGGATAGGAGCCGGTCGATGTCTTTTTGCATTTCATCCATTTTGTCTTTTAGTTCCGATTTGCTGCCTTTTTGGACGACCTGTAGGTAATGGATACCTATGTTCTAAATTTATATTTATAGTGTAGGAGTTTGGAACTCCAGAGACTTAAAAAGTTGGTCCAGTGCCAATTCAGCAAGTGGACAAGAAAAGTTGTAAGTGGTCTGTCAAGTGATAAGTTAAGTGACCATTGCATCTTTTAATGACAAGTTTTCCATGTGATTTCATTCAAGTGACAAGTAAGCTTTATAAGTGACATATAAAATTACAAATGGAAAAACTCATAACTTTGAAGTTTTCATGTCACTTGACTTACCACACAACTTCTTCAACACTTTCCCCGTCACTTGTCCACTCCTGAACTTGGCCCCAGGTGCCACTTACAGATGTTGTAAAATTCCCCATAAAATGCCCTGGAAAATTTTATCTGTCTGCATGCTGGTCATTTGGCAATTTTCATGGCATTTTGCATGACCTTATACACTTTGCATGACATTTTACATTTTACATGGCATTTCACAGTATCTGGAAGTATCCCCAGTTATAAAAAAACCCTCTCACCCACCTGCAATCTCTTATTCTCCTCTTTCAACTTCTGTTCCATTTGTTCCATTTCAGTTGTCCTCTGTCTGAGCACATTTAATTCCTGTTCTTGCAGGGCCACTTTTCTCTTCAAATCGGGGGGTATTAATTGACCTGTGGCTGGTTGATTATTGCTGTCTGATTCTTCTAGGGAACGGCTGCGCACCTGGGGGGGGGGTAATTGGGGGTTGGGGGGTTTAAGTTCGAGATTATTCCGTGGGCTCGAAATAGTTATTGTGGCTCGGAATAGTTTTTTTTAAATACTGCGATATCAATTAGTGTTTTTGCTTTGGTATTTTTTCATTAGCTTTTTGCATAAATTTGTGCTTGACTGAAAAATTAATATTTTTATTTCTGTATCTCATGGCAAATTGCACCTAAAAATCAGCCAGAAGTTTTCCCAACTCAAATGACGATTTTTTGAATATATTTCTAAAGCATGTTTTTTATCATTTGGGCAGTTTACTATGCTCATAAAATCCAAACCCTGTGACCCTTGCTTTATAACAATTTGAAATTTTTTTTTGGGCATCTTACCATTTTCTTTCCTCTCTTTTCACCAAATTTCCATGCATTTTCAGCCCCCTGCTGGGCCTCCATTTCTGCTCTTTTTGATTCCTCCAATTTATGTGTCATTTCTTCAATTTCTTCCTGAATAATGTAGGGTAGATATTTTAGATAACTAGGTAAAGATTGTTTGTATGGGCATTCAAAATTATACATGACATTTTATATTTTACATGGCATTTTACTCGGTGTGGGATTGCACTATGGCACCCAAAAAATTACATATTTCTTTTCACACCACTATTCACTGAAGAAAGGGTTGCAAAATATTTGTGCAAAGTGGCTTTGTTAAAAAATAAAAAGCAAAGATTTTACTTATATAAAGTAGAAAAGCTAAGATTTTTTTGTTAAACTATCGACATTGAACATGACATCTTACAAATTTGTATGATATTTGACACTATAATTTACATGGTGCGGCACCACCACCCCCCCCCCCCCCCCAAAAAAAAGCACCCCCAAACCACCCACCTCCAAAATCTTAATCTTCTGCTTATAATAAGTATCTGGCACACTAGAACTCAAATCTTCCCCACTGAAATCAGTTCTCCCGCCCAATTTCTGCACTTCTTTCTGCAGCAAAGTCGCTTTAGCTGCAGTCTGTTCAAATTCCCTCTCCATTTTTTGTAGGCGAGCTTTGAGAGCTCGGGCTTCGTGTTCAGCGAGCTCTAGTTGGATTTGAGATTGACCCTCGCTGGAATTGGGGGGGGGTTATTGTTGTAAATGTTGTTTGAAGAGGTTTTAAAAGTGGTTATGGTCTGGTCATTGTAGAAGGGGGGTTGTTCAAGGAAGATTTTTTTTGCTGTTGAGTGGAGGTGGATTATTCGAGAAAATACGGTAGGATTTTCAGCACCAGGTTTTGTTCAATGTAAATGTGTTTGGTGATTTGTATTACTGCTTTTGATAACTACCTATTTATATTTTATGCTTATTTTCTCCTATTTTTACATTTTTTCCTTAGTACACATGTTTCTTTCATTCCTTAGTACACATGTTTCTTTCATTCCTTAGTACACCTGTATTTTCAGCAAATAATGGCAAACTTTTATAGCTAGAAAATCGAGGGACAAATTGGATGGATAACCAATCAAAATATTAATTTTTTGTTGTTTAATAACTTTTTAAATACATAGATAGATACATGGAACTCGGAGATGGGCCAGTTCCACTTTTTCAACCCACTTCCAATCATAAAGTTCACCAAAACAACAACAAAAGAATCAATCCCTCAAAACAGAACACCCCCAGAACCCCTCCCCCTCACCTATAACTCCTAACCATAGGGGGTCTGCCAGCCCTGCCACCCCCCTGGGAACCCCCTGTAATTTTGGCCAGCTGTTTGAGCAGTCCCTCATTTTCCACTTCCATATCGGACATTTTCCGCCGCACCGTGGTCAATTCGTCCTCTGCGAAGCGTAATTGGTCCCGCATGTCCGTTTCTCTTTCTAAGGCGTCGTTGAGGTCGCTGTGGGGGGGGGGTTGGATTATCTCATATTATTATTATTGTTGGATTATCTCATCTCATCATTATTTTCTTATAAAAGTCCAATTGCCAACACCAGTTGCCCTTGACGTGAACCCGGGGAGTTATTTTTCCGTCAGTGGTTTTTGAGGGGGAGTTATTCGAGGGGAGAGTTATCTTCTCCGTCAGTGGGGGAGTTTTTCGAGGGGAGCTTCTTTTCCGTCAGTGGTTTTTGAGGGGGGAGTTATTCGAGTATATAGGGTATATCAAATACTTGGCACTGTAGTAGTAACAGCGATGTGTTCCCTACACCATTTCCCATCAAAGACCCCGAAAAGATACAATTTCCAGTGAATTTATTTGAGAAAATATGGTAATTGATTCTGTGCTATGATTTCAACTCCACTCAATAACTACCACTAGTCTTTTCACTGAATATAAAAACAGCATTTCACCAACCGCATTAACTGAGAAACATCATAAGCTTCAGTAGACCTTTGCAGACTTGAATTGGACCTTCTCGTCTGAAAATGCAAAATTTCAATCACATGATCAATTCATCATAAAAGGCAAACTTTCAATCACATGATCAATACATCATAAAAAGCAAAATTTCAATCACATGATCAATTCATCATAAAAAGCAAAATTTCAACCACATCATCAATTCAGCATAAAAAGCATAAATTCATCATGAACAAACCTGGTCCAATTTCTGCTTGGAAACTTCTGCAATTTTCTCCCTAGTCTCCAGTTCACGAATTTTCTCCTTCAAATAGAAATTCTCTTCATCAATCTTGTATCTTTTCTCTTCCAAAGTTTCCAATTCATTGTGCAGCCGCACTGAAACTTCCTTGGCGATTCTGAGTTCAGCTTCTAAATCTCTGGAGCGTTTTGTGTCCATTAATTCGCCAAGGGGGTTGCTGCTAACCCCCTGACCCTGTGGGTGGTTTAATTTTTTGAAAAAATTTTTTTTTTGAAGGTTTTGGTGATTTTTACACATAATGTGATGCCATGGTGTATGTGATTTGCATTCAAAGTGTGTCAGTGCGTCATAACTTGTGACAAAAATGTGTGACAGTAAATAAAGTGATGAGAAAAGTGGTAAATAGTAAGCAATGTGATGAGTGAATGAATGTTTTCATTTACAAATTACAAATTCACAAGTCATGTGATAGGTAAATGTGTGAGCAAAAATATGTGCTGCTTATTTTTAAGTTTACATGTCGCTCAACTTGCAACTCACCACTTAACTTCATGCACTCATCACTTACCACTTGTCTTGGCACTTCTCCAAATGTGAAAATGAAACCTGGCACAGTGCCAAAATCTCCCCCACTCACCCCACCAATCTGTCTCAATTTCTCCTCCATATGCATTCGATCGGAATCGCTCTGTTCCCTGCTCCTTTCGGATTTTCTCAATTTGAACTGCAAAATGCGGCAGTTTTTCGCCGTTTGTTCCAGTTCGCGCTGGAGTTCGCGGAATTCTTCGATTTCTTCTTCGCGGAATTGATCCTGAGTTGACGGATGAACTCATGAGTCAGTTTACCTATAATTGAAACTTGTCCGAATTTGCTCGAATAATTCCCCGGGGGATTCTCTTCTCAGACTTTTGAGAGGGAATTATTCGAGGGAAGGAATTATTCAATGAGGGGGAGTTATTCAAGCAAATACGGTATTTAGCCACGGAATGGTATTTAACAAAGCGCTCTGTAGTTTACTAGTCAACGCAACAGCACTGAAAAGTAAAAAGTGAAAGGAAAAGTCAAGTTTTTACGTTTTTCACTTTTCACCTTGAATTTTCCTTTTTTTAACTTGTCGTTTAATTTTTTACTTCTCAGTTTCAAATTGTTTTTTTTTACTTCTCCACTTGCTGAATTAACTCGAATTTTGTTCATCAATTTCGAAACACTCACTGTAGCTTCCTCAATTTCCGTATGCAAAGACGTGACTTCAGTTTTCAAAGTCTCATTCTGTTCCATAAGTTCTTGACACAGGGCGTCTGCAGCTTTTAATTTGTCTCTCAATTGTTTGGTTTCTTGCGAACTGCCTCGACTGAGTGTTTCTTGCAGTTGGCGTAGTTCTTGTTTGAGTACTGAGTTTTCCTCCCTGGGAAGTGGGGGGGGGGGGGGTTATGTGTAAAATTAGTTTTGCAAAATTGTAAATGTTGCATGTTATAGTTACTGTAGTGTAAAAATGTACTGTATTGTAAAATATTAAAATTGTAATTGTACTTCAAAAAACGAAAATGTCCAAATGGAAAAATTACAATAAAATACTTTTTTTATTTCAGTTTTTACATGTTATATAAATATTACTGTGAAAAATGTTTTGTGCAGTGATGAATCAAGTTTGTTATTTGAGTATTTTATTGTACACCCCATCAATAGCTAGAAACTTGAAAACTATCATCTCTTTGTTCAATAAATTCTGATTTTACAATTGAGAATTTGGTAACCTTCCAAAATGAACTTAAATAATACTTCTCACAAAGCTGTTTTGCTTACCTGTAATCCTGATACATACTTTCTGCCAACTGCAATCTGTCTTCCAATTGTCTCATTTTTTCAGTCACATCATTTGACATTTGGCTCAGTGCCAAGTTGGCACCAGTGTTTGAACTTGTGCCAATTTTTCTCAATTCCGCATTTTCGTTTTCCAATTTCCCACATTTTGATTCCATTACTTCTAATTTGGTCTGTTGAATGGGGTGGGGTGGATAAATTCCGTTGTGAAATTTGGTATACAATTTACATTACTGAAACTGATTCTCCTCGTGCAAATGTGTATTGGAGAAATTATAACAATCATAATTTTTTTTGTGCATTTTACATCCATTATCATCATAAGACTATGTCTGTATTTCCGACATTTGAAAAAAAAACTTTTTTGCACTGTTTCTATCTTGCACAGCTGATATTGGATATGCATTGGAAAAAAGCCATTACACTCCGGTTGCTAGTGATGGAAAAGCGCCAGAAAAAAGGGCGCCATGGCGCCATTCAGGAAGCGGGCGCCAAGCGCCAAGGGCGCCACAGAAAAAGGGCGCCAAGCGCCAAGGGCGCCATGGCGCCATTTGAAAAATAGGGCACCGGGCGCCAATGGCGCCAGGAAAAATAAGTGCGTACGTAACCCTGCCTGTGCTCAAAATGTTTCTCTAGCGTTGTAGTGCACACACCGATAACTGTATTCATGTTCGCCAGGATATCCAACAAAAAACAGACAAGCTACAAAGATGTTTTGCAGAAATCATAGTCACATGTGGCGTTCAATTCAAACACAATGAATTGTGTATTGTTATTCAACAAAACAATTCACTTCAATTAGATTTTTCATATGGATATTTTCTTGAAGTGGATGAAAACGGAATTGCGGCAATTTGAACCAGTTGATTCACGGGTTTGCAAATTTCAATCATTCGCAGCTTCTGATCCGTCAGAAGCGTGTCTAAAATAACCATTGGATGAAAGATTTGGTCCTCTCGCACCACTTCATCCATTTTCCGGCAAATTTCCACTATCCACGCATGCGCTATGTTATTTTTTCCATTTATGCAGCACTAAACTTGAAAACCTGCTGGCGCCATTTTGGCGCCCTTTAAAAGTAGGACGTCAGGCGCCAATGGCGCCACGGAAAAAGGGCGCCAAGGGCGCCATGGCGCGGCGCCCTCAAATGGCGCCATTCCATCACTACCGGTTGCACGTTATGCATTTTTGAATGAAACACTCCATCATTCATGAAATCATCGTTTTTTTACAAAAATTTCATCCTTTTTCCTTCTTAAATATTTCAGTTTTTCTGAAAGTGTGTGCATAAGTATCAATGCATACTTTGTCCACTGAGTACACATACAAAACCCAGTCTCACCCTAGGGTTCAAACGGGACCACGGTTCCGGTAGATGGTTCGGCAAAATTTCGGGACTGGGACGGTACCGGTACCGGTCCCGGTCCCGATAAAAGATATGCCAGTCCCGCTCCTGGTCACGGTACGATCCCCCAGTCCCGGTCCCGATAAGAACAAATTCTGGTCCCGGTCACGGCCCGGAAAAATGGTCCCGTTGGAACCTTATGGGCCCACACACGCTAGTTGACATCGGCACCAAATGTCAACTGGTGCCGATCCCGATTCAAAGCTTGCAGACGCGTGGACAAACGAGGTTCAAACGCAATCTTTGAATTAGGAACGGAACCAGTTGACATTTGGTGTAGATGTCAACTAGCGTGTGGGGGGCCCTATCTCCCCCCATCCAACCTTGATCATTCTAATAAACGCCCTGGAATCGTTTTGGTCCAAATTTTCCGTCGGCGTACTAGTTCGCGAAATTTTGCTATTATCATTTTTATCGTCATTTTCATCGTCGGAAATCGCCGAAACCATCGATTTTACGTCGTTTAAAGATTCGAACGATGTGGCCGTACTTAAAGCACGGGAACTTTCCGGTCCGGAACGGGCTGGGGGCAGTCCCAGACCCTGTAAAATGCCCTGTAAAATGTCGAATGTCATGCAAAGTGTCAAAAGTCATGGAAAATGCCCTGCAAAATGGCAACTTGGTTGCCATTTTGCAGGGCATTTTCCATGACTTTTGACACTTTGCATGACATTTGACATTTTACAGTGCATTTTACAGGGTCTGGGACTGGCACCTGATCTGTAGGAAAACTCGTCTTCTGAACGCATTTTCGTGGTGTCTGATCTGTGGGGGGGGGGGATTATTCGAGTTTTTGGGTGGGTATGGTTGTGTTTGACTTGACACTAGTTGACAAGGAAACCAAATGTCAACTGGTTCCGATCCCAATTCAAAGCTTGCTCACGATTAACACTACGCATTATTGTACACACATTTACTTAATGACGGCCTTATCATTGCGTTCACATTGCACATAAACAGTCATATTTATTTCAACACTACAGCTTCATTTGCAACATTATCCAACACTTTTAAATCTGAACGTCATTGGTCAGCTCGTGAGCAAGCTTTGAATTGTGACGGGCCCCAGTTGACATTTATTATACTTGTCAACTACCTAGCGTGTGCAGTGCAGCGCCATTGAATGCAGGTGCCACTCCCGGACCCTGTAAAGTGCCCTGTAAAATGTCAAATGTCATGCAAAGTACGTATTTACGTACGTTTGCAATTTTGCAGGGCATTTTACATGACTTTAAACGGTTTACATGAGATTTGACATTTTACAGGGCACTTTACAGCTCTAGTAACGCCCCCAGCAAGTGATGTGAAAAGCGCCAGAACTTTGGCGTCAAGCGCCAAATGCGCCATGGCGCTTTTCCGACCCCAGCGCTAAGCGCCAAAAGCGCCAGAGCAAAATAGCGCCAGCGCCAGGCATTTTGTTCCTGGCACCGGGTAAAAATAACGCCAAGCGCCAAAAGCGTCATGGCTATTTTTGCTTTGGCGCTAGCGTCAGGCGCCAGCGCCATGGCGCTTTTACATCACTACCCCCAGCCCCCCCCCCTACTCAGTACCAAATGAACGCACTTGATCGAGTACATGCTCAATTCCTCGCTGGGAGCGGCCTCGGGGGCGCCCTTGCTGCGCGAGCGCCGCCGCTGAGAATTTGAGTTCGGCAGAGAAATGTCCCCCGATTTCACGCTGTCTTCCACTGGCTGCGATTGGGGGGGGGGGGGTTGTGTATCCTATTATTGCGTGTCTTTGTGATTGTGGAGAGTTTTTGTGGTGATAGTAGAATCTGGATACCAGGTACTGTTTGAATAAAATCCCAGGGGTATTGTTTTTTTAGGGATCCGTGCACTGGGATTTTTTAATGTCAATTTGGGAACGAGGTCTTATATGATATGTTAGACAGCTGAAACATTTTCTTTGGGTTGGGGGGAGCGTGCAGCGGGGTCAATATGAAGGGTGTGCTTCTAAAAGTACCGATCTACAAAAAATCGATTTTGAGATAATCGCGATTGAAAGTTTGGAGCATGCAATACCCATACATGGGTATTGGGTATGGGAATTTTGGGTAAGGGTATTTCGGCCATATTGTTGGGTATCCACATGCATGGGTATAATCATTGATTATACACATAACACTAGCTACCGTATTTCCTCGAAATACCCCCCCCCCTCGAAATACCCCCCTCAAAATGGACACTATGAACTTATGAACCCCCCCCCCCTCGAAATACCCCCCCCCCCAAATTTAGTGTATAGATAACGTAAAATGACAAAGGCTGCGGTTTGTCATCTGGGTAATGGAAAAAAACACGTTAAAAACGATGACTCTGTTATGTGAGAACAGTGATTATACGTCTACACACCTATACAAGTCTTTAGAGTATTATAAATGGCGATTTTTGTTGCATTTTCGACGTCTGCGTACGTTTCAGACGACAATTTAGTACTTGGTTTTCAAAAAATTTCTGGCGAAATAATAAACCCCCCCTCGAAATACCCCCCCCCTCGTTTAACCCCCCCTCAAAATTCTCACTCTGAAAAAATAAACCCCCCGGGGGTATTTCGAGGAAATACGGTATATAAAATTTAGGGAATTGTATTTTTGTAGTACAGTACATTTTAAAGGAACAAATTGGTAATAGCGGGTAGATCGGTATTTTTTAAAGCACAAAATCAGAAAGCTGTAGATCGGTACTTTTACCCATAATAAAAAAGCACAAAATGAGTTTTTGCGCAACCGGACGCCGATCTGACATCGGTACTTTTAGAAGCACAAAAAATAATGTGCAGATCAGTACATTTAAAAGAACAATTTTGAAAAAAGTGTGTAGATCGGTACTTTTAAAGACACAAAAGCTGAAAAAGCTTGTAGATCGGTACTTTTAAAATTTCAAAAACTGTATTTTGCGATTTTTTTTGCTTTTTTCGACCCCCCATATCTCAAAATTGAATGTCACCCCCCCACATATTATATATATTTTTGAAGCGCATTTTTATGGGGACCCCAAGGCCCAAAAATGGTCCTAACTCAAATTTGAAAAATTTGTAGATCGGTACTTTTAGAAGCACACCCTTCATATGCAGGATTTTCCTAGGTGTAGAATGCAGAAAGGGAGAAACATCGCTAAAATAAGTGAAAAATTTGAAATAAGTTAAAAGTAGACAGCAATTGTAAATATACATATAAAAGTATAAATATAGCCAAAACCGAAGGTGAAAGGATTTGGCCCAGTGCCAAGTGCCAATTTTTTAGCTATTATATTTTGATAGAAAATTATGGCAAAATCACTCGAAATTAGATAGTTAGGCGTTTTGTATGTCGGGAACGATTCAGGCCCAGGGGGTAGTAGCCAAAAACTTGTATGGCTGGAGCTATATTGGGGGTCCCCCACCCACTAGACCCCCTCAAGAGAACCCCCAAAACCAACCTCTTTCGCAGTCGCACCCCCCTGACTGGCAGTAGCACTGACAGTTTCACTTTCCTGCTCCTTCTCCGGCCCGTACACTCGTTCCCTCCATGTCATGTGCCGTTTCACGGGGGGTGCGCTCGTACCCCCGCTCGTTCCCGTGGGGGGTCCCCCCAGTGCGGAAGTGCCGTGTTTGGCTTTGAGGCGGAAACAGCGTTTACAGCGGTCCTGGGGGGGGGGGGTATTTTTGGGTGAGAAAGTTTGGGGGGATTTTTTTATGCTATGTATTTTTGAGAAACTGCTTCCCTGGGCTGGGGGTTATGATATTTTTTGACTTTCGGACTTTTTGAAACTGTTTTTGAATTCAAGTGAGAGTTTTATCTTAATATCTTAACTTGTTTTTATCTTAATCATCGGAACCAGAACCAGGGTCATTTTGGCAAGTGGGCAAGTGACAATAAAAGTGATAAGTGCACATAAAGTTATAAGTAGTAACTTGGAATGTCAAGTGACAACAAATTGCAAAATGGAGACCCAGGGGTTATAGTCTCCGGATGGGAGTTGGTCACGTGCCTCCCCATTATTGTTTATAGGTAATTATTTTTTGAAATTTGAAACCCACTTATAGTTCGAAATTCGAAAAAAGTTGATAAAAGCTACCAAAAATAAATTGAAATTAAGTCATTTAAGTTACAGAGAATTATTCTGAACAGGAAACATACCTTCAGATAAGTCTGCGGCTCAAATCCTGGACACAAATCATCTGCCATCATTGTTTTGCTTCCTCAATTGCAGTTGACTAGTCTGTAAGTTGGATAAAAATTAGCAGAAACTAACTTTGGGCCCACACATATCAGTTGACATCAAAATTTGTGTCAACTAAAGTCAACTAAATTTCCACTCCACTCTCTTATGTGATAAAGCATTGTTAATTGTTCATGAACATTAATTCTAGTTGTTTCTGTTATTATAAGTGTGATGCTTTAAAGATTTTTTGTGTTATTTGGTTGACATTCAGTTGACACGAATTTGCAATGTCAACTGGTGTGTGTGGGCCCTTTGGAATTTTCAAAAACACATTTTACATAAAACATAAACTTTAACTCACTCAAACACTCAGATTCACTTTTTTCTAGCTACGTGTATGTATTTATGTACTTTATATATACATTTACTATGTATTGCAGGGTAGATGCTGCCAAAGTAAAGCAATAGGAAGGCAGAATGTCACCGAAAGGACGAGAAAAATTAGTAGAAATAATTTGCAGGGGAATATAGCAATATAGAACAGCTAGCTAAGCTTTCACATTTATTGAGACACTTAAGTGTGCTCAGATCACTGCTAAAATGCTGGCAAAACTTTTGGAGTGGCTTGTATATCCCAAAAAGTTCAGACTGTCTGTCTGTCACAGAACTGACTTTGTGCATAAAAAGTGGTATCCTTAGAGGGATACTATGATATTATGCATTTGTCAGCTAGCTGTGTGTTTTTGCCTGTTTTCTTGCCTGTGTTTCATAACAAAATTTTGAGTGGCAACAAAATGTCTTGGGAATGAAAAAAAATGTGAAAAAGAAAAAAAATGGGAAGCTGTCATTGAACAAATGCTATGCTAAAGTTTATTTTTCTCTCGCACGCTGCCACATTTTGAGGTGCACAGGTTTCAAGTGCACTTATTGATTGTGTTTCAGGGGAAGTCAAATATTTGCCAAGAGACGTCTAATGTTCTCCTGTTGCTCATATTACAGTAACCAATGTGTAAAAGTGCATAAGTCACCAAAGTTTCATTCTAAATTCATTGTAGTAGTTTATAAATTCAGTCGTTCATTGAAGAAATACCCAATACGCATGTATTTTATTCACCGAATTACGGTATTCAACATTGAGTACCATCACTGTGCACACAGCGCAGCCAGTTGTGTACACACTATATACACATCCTAATTCTTTCGGTGTGCCCTGCGCACATTTCTATACTTTCTACAAAATGCAGTGTTCTGCAGCTGTGATTGTGCACTCTTTATTATATGTAAAACGCATATTTGTGCACTAGGTATGTCAGTGGGATTTGAGGGTGCAAATAGTTTGTATGCCTCAATTGTTTAGATTGTATTTGGCAATCTGCCAAAAGTGTGTTTTGAACATTTATGTAATTTTCACTTATGGAACTAAATTTCTTATGTAAATGAATCCTTGAAAATTTCCCAGAGATCACCTTGCAAAGAAAATTTTTACAAGTGTCTTTTTAGGCTTTCTTCTCCATCACCACAAATAAATTTTCTCACAAGATTTTCAAATATAAGTTCAATTATAAGTATGGGACATAACTTGGAATATGCAATAATTGTAAAGTTGTTCCCATTTTTCAAATAAAGATGGCCCATCCCTACAGTCCCAAAAATTGGAGGGCACTTTTTTAAATGATCAATTTAAAGTGGAACTGCAGCATGATCATACACAATCACAACTTCACACTTGGTATTCAGTACAGTTCATACAGAATGAATGAATAAGATTTTGTGAGGGAAAAGCACCAGACAGCATAGCGCCACAACGTGGTGATCTTTGGCATCTTCAAATGGTGCCAGCACTATGGTTCTAATTTATCACTAGTATACTCAATTGATCTCAAAGTATGTATCCACACATACTTATGTTTTGTGCACCAATGAACTAATGTGATACTTATGCATGCACTTTCACAAAATATAATAAAAATATTTTTAGAAGCAAAATAGCAGAGTCAAGTACAACTGACATGTTTCTTGTTTGGAATGTCTTTCTTTTTGGAACAATTTTCATTTGATAAATTTGACGTCATGATGTTTCATTCATTCAGAAAAATTGCATAGCCTGCTGAGTATCAATACAATGTGTATACTTGGCAGACCGCAAAGTGCACAGAATCTTACCATAATTTAACAAATAAAATCTTGTGATAAATTTTGTATTTCAATATTCCATAGTAAAAGCTGAATATTCTGATGAAAAAAACTGTATAATTTTTGGTTCATTATTCAGATGGGTTACGGTAGGTTTCCATGTGTGATGTCCGCCGGGTATACATGTAACTTTATAAGCTATAATTTCTGTGCACCAGTTGTTAGCACCCCAAGCGACAAGTCTGTCGAAGGACATATGTTCCGTTTCGAACGAGTAATAGCTGCCCATCTATAATGAATTTTGATACAATTCTGATTCCGGAGATGTTTCAGGGATATTTCTTAATATTATTACGTTGAACGTTGAATTCAAATGGTGTTTTACAAGAATATGCAATTGTGAATGATGAGTTTTAGTTGAAATTGTATTGGGGACAATTTCTTTAATTTTGATGTCTTTTCACTGTGCCGTAAATTTTTTTTTCAAATAGACATTATTTGAATGAAAAGCCAGATAGAAACAGCAGAAACAGAAGTTAAAAAAATAATAACCAGTTTTTACGATCACAGACAAATATAGTATTTACGTGATATTTGAAATTCTTTTAAAAACTGCATTGAACCGCTTTTGAAAAAGAACAGTAGAAAATTTAGTGAACAACTGTTGGAATTAGGTAATTTAGAGTGGTGAAAATGCTTGTGATTAATTTGCGATTTGAGTAAATTTTCTGTGAACGTGAAAACTAAATTGTTTTTAAAAATTTTTACACCGTATGAGCAAAAAGCGCGTTTTGTGTTAAATGTTGTAATTAATGATTCCATAGTAAGAGCGAAATATTATGATGAAAAACTGTAAAATTTTGATTCATGATTCAGATGGGTTATGGTAGGTTTTTATACTAAGTGTGATTAGGGTTCAAACGGGACCGCGGTCCCGGTACATGGCTCGGCAAAAAGTCGGGACTGGGGCGGTCCCGGTCCCGGTCTCGGTCCCGACACCCCAGTCCCGGTCCCGGTCTCGGTCCCGACATTAGAAAATTTTTGGTCCCGGTCCGGGTCCGGAAAACTGGTCCCGTTTGAACCCTAAGTGTGATATCCGCAGAGTATATGCAAACTGAACTGAAAATCGATTTCAAGGTGCAAATTGATATCTGATGCCACCCACTCCCAGACCCAAAAAGTGCTTACCGTATTTCCTCTAAATACCCCCCAGGGGGCGGGGGGCGGTGGGCGGTGATTGTTTCATAGTGCTCCCGAGAGGGGGGGGTATTATTTCGCAGTAACTTTTTGAAATCCTAGTACAAGATCGTTGTTTGTGATGTGCGCTGGGGTAGAAAAATGCATCAATAACTGACATGTATAGACTCCTGTAGACTAATATTAGCACGTAGATGGTATAAACACTGTTCTAACGTGTTTACGACATTGTTTTAACGTGTGTTCTGCACTACGCAGAACACAAACTGCCATATTTGTGATGTACGTTCTCTTTACACTCAATTTGGGGGGGGGGGTATTTCGAGGGGGGGGTGATTGTTTCATAGTGGTCTCGAGAGGGGGAGGGGGTCAAACGAGGGGGGGTATTTCGAGGAAATACGGTAAATGTCAAATGTCATGCAAAGTATGAAATGTCTTGTAAAATACCTTAAAAATGTCAAATATCATGCAAAGTCATGAAAGCATGAAAAATTTCTCTACAGTGTGTACAGAAATTTTGTTTGAAACAAAATTTGTGCTGAAAACTGTCCAACGGAAAATAAAATAAGAAAAACCTTTCAAAAAGAGTTCACCTACCAGGGGACAATTTCGACAATTAGCATGCACAAATGCTTGAAGAAATATAGCACCTTTTCAGTACACAAAATACAGCAATACGTTGATGTAAATTTATTTAAATATGCAATAGTTGAAAATGTAAAAATATTCAGATTAATTCACTCTTCAGATTCAAGCGGAGGGTGTAGGTTTAATAAATATTCATTTATTAGCTAATTTTAGGACTAAATTAAGCTCTTTAGTAGGGGAATTTTGCCTCGGTCGCATGTCGATAAAAGTTACTAAAAATTACTACAAAGGGGGAGGGGAAAGGTTTTTAAGTGGGTAAAAAATGCACGTTAAATTTGTGGTATCATTTGTATTTAGATGTTGCAAAAACTACGTTCCCTGTATAAACTGATTATTTCTGAGTTTAAGTGAGTTTTGAGTTCAAACAAAAGTTCCATGTAGTTTCAAAAAAATCAGTTTACATAAATAGTTAGCTTGCAGCACAGATAAAGTTGTTTCTGAATAATAGAAGCTTTATAAACGCTTTTATAATACCACTCAATTGAAATCTGATATGACAAGGTCTATTTTATATGCTGGCCCATTTTTTAAATCAGTTTGAAAAGTTTATTTTTTTGTGAAAAGCGAAATGGTAATGAAATCCGACCAGACAACGATAGTGCTTATTCTGGTGGAAAAATCTGTAAGCACAAAAAAAAATACATAATATACTCGAATAATCCCCCCGCGGAATTATTTTTTCGTCAGACGTTTTTGAGGGGGAATTATTCAAGGGGAGGGAGAATAAATATTTCGTCAAAAATGTTAAGCATGTTTCTATGGTATGAACTGATATCATGAAATATGCTTTATTTACTAAATAACATGAAATTTTTGTTCAAATTTGATGCAAAAACTTTATCATATGCCTAAAGGGGGAATTATTCGAGGGGGGGTTATTTTTTCCTCACTTGTCTAAGAGGGGGGAATTATGCAACGCGGGGGCACCATTTGAGTATATACGGTAATGCATGCATCTGAACATGGTTAATGTAGACTCAGACTAGATCATCAGACACTTTTTATGACCCTTGAAAAAAGTTCCTGACATTTAAAAATCTTTATTTAGTGAGGTAAATATAGGTAAACGCACTTTTTTGGACGGGATAAATTGCCATTTTTCTGGAAGTTTTCCATCTAAATGGTTCTCTAGTCAATAATTTCTAAACGTGAAACCTAAAACTTGGTGTGGAATTAATTGAGTTTTCTATACTTTTATAAAAAGATAAATAAAAAAGCCTTCAAATGTAAATAGATAACTTCAGGAATAAGTTTCATATAAAATATAAAAGTGACTGGGGAGTAAATATAATAAATATTAAAAGGTGCAGCCAAGAAAATTTAGAACACATTTGTAGGCATTTCTGGAACTGAAACTTGACCTTTTTCTATACCATCTAAGTGTGAAATGAGTCAGAAACATAGGTTAGAATGGTGATGTAAAAACGCCAAAAACTTGGCGCCAAGCGCCACAGCGAAATGGCGCCAATAGCGCTAAAAAGAATGGCGCCAAGTGCCAACCACTAAAAGCGCCACACACAAATTTCTGCCTTGAGATAGAATAACTACCGCATTTCTTCTAACAGAATTGCATACCTCCAATAGAATGGCAGGTTTTGGCACGTTTTTGTGCTCATGAAAAAAATAGAACGGCAGCCTCCAATAGAGCGACAGGTGAAAAAGTTGATCAAAAATAGAATGGGGCTCTTCTATTAGAAGAAATACTGTAGGCGCAAATGTCATGGCGCTTTTCCATAATTAGTTCAGGCCCAAACGCTATTTATTGAATATTTATCCCAAAATACTCTAATAGGCATCTTTGCAGAAGTAATTTAGGCTAGAAACTGCAGAAAAATAGTCCAAATAAGTCTAATAATTAATTGAAAACCAATGAAAGCCTGCTTTTATTTTATATTGAATAAAAATAAGAATTTTGTTCGGTGCGAAATTACTTCACACCAACAGATTGACACCGCACAAAAATGACGAAAAAGCCATTAATTTGTGATTTACAATCTAAACTCTGTTGCCAGCTAACTAAATGCATAAAAAATGAAAATAGTGTGGATGCCAGCTGGCGCGTTTGTTTGCAAATGCAAATAAGAATTGGCAAAATCGTAATTGTGCATTTGAGTCCTGGTTAACGATGGCAAACCCTCCAGAAAAAAAGTATTTCAATTCAAAGTATTTTTTTCTGAAATGACTTTTCGAATTTTCGAATTTTTCCCCTAAACAGTTTTCGAATTTTCGAATTTTTTGGGTCGTTTTCGAATTTTTCGGGTAGTTTTCGGATTTTTCTGTGTAGTTTTTGTATCTTTTTCAATAGTTTTCGAATTTTTTGGAGAAAAATTGTACTCAAATGTTTTTACGTTTTTATTACAGCTCAGTCAGACACACCGCAAGCCAAAGTCAATTGATTTAGAATGTTGCACTTAAGAATACATATCACTGCCTTGAATTCCCAAAAAAATTCGAAAAGTCTTTTCGAATCTTTTGAAAAAAATCGATTTTTATGTATTTTTTCACCGCATGCTTAAAAATTCGAAAAGTCAGAAAAAAATCGAAAATTCGAAAACGTTTTCGAATTTTCGAATCTTTCTTTGCCATCGTTAGTCCTGGTTAATTTTTTGCACTAATTTTTCCGAACCTTTTTTCTCGCATTGAATTTTTTTGGAAATTTGAGAATTTTTTTCCAAAGAATGTGATTTACCTAATTTGGTTACATTATTAGAATTCTCTGTTTGTCAGGGGCAAGTGTAAATACATAGACAATAGGTTCTGAAATATGTAGTCATGGAGTCTGAATGACATCATTCTATGACATACCCTAAATCCTCGAATAAGACCCCAGGGGAGTTATTTTTCCCCAGACGTTTTGGTGGGGGTGTTATTCAAGCGGGAGTTATTTGAGGGGGAGTTATCATTTCCTCAGAAAACTTGGACTTAATTCATTGCATGGATGTAGTCTGAAAACTCATGTAATTCATGTATTTAACTGTCCAACAACAACAAAAAGATGTGTATACACATCATGTATTTGCTGTCGCTGCTGTAGGCTAATATTCTTTTGTATTTTTGTATTGTATCATCTTCATCCAAAGGGGGACATATTCGAGGTGGGGGGAGTTATTTTTCATCGCCTCGCCAACAGGGGGGACTTCTGTAGTGGGGGAGATATTCGAGCGGGGGGTCTTATTCGAGGGTTTGCGGTGGGTAATTTTATCGAAATACCCCCAGGGGGTTTATCATTTCGCCAGCAAACTTTGCAGGGGTCAATTCAAGGGGGGGGGGGTTATTCGAGTGGGTTATTATTTCATAATTTTATACTGGGGTATTTCGAGGGGTATAAATTTGCTACGACGTAAATTTTTGTGAAAAATTGAAGTTATGACTTACAGGTGGTATTTGCAGATTGAAATTCTTAGTATTGCGTAGTTTACGGTAAAATAATAAGAACTTTCAGGCGGGAAATTGTGCCAAATTAAGTGACAAGTAGTATGTGAGTTGAACAATGTGAATATTTGTATTTAGAAGTATTGTTGTTCGGTTACATACGAGTAATACTGATTTGAAACCTTGAAAAACAGGTACGTAAGTATTTTCTTGTACTGCTGAATAAACGTTTTATAAATGATAGCGGTTTCCAAAAAGCAGAAAAATCAAAAGATTTATAAAAACACAAACTCGAATATTATACATTAGGTACGGAAACGTTCGAAAACTCATATTTAGCTAAAAATACCAAGACTGGAGTCTTCAGACAAGATTTCATTTGCGATGTGACGTCTGAGAAGTATACAATACTGATGTGAAGGCGATAGTGCCCCAGCGCCAAACCACAAGGTGCCATGGCACCTTTTTTAAGGCGCAAGGCGCCAAGCCGATATTATGTTTTTATATCCAGATCTTATGTTTTTATATCCAGATCTTATGTTTTCGTATCCAAATCTTATTATCCAACATAAGATTTGGATACAAAAAATAAGATCTGGCTACAAAAACATAACGATTTGGATACATCGTTGACATTTTAGGACTTGCCCCCTGGTGCTCGTTCTGCAAGTGGAAAAGTAAAGAGTAGAGTAAAAAGTACAAAGTAGTAGAAAGAGTAAAGTTTTCCTTTTTACTCTACCACTTGCAGAACTAGCCCCAGCCAGGCTTTCTGGCATACTTGGCATCTGTTCCGGATCGAAAGTGGACAAAAATATCCCCAATTATAAATATTTATAATGACGTGACGTGACTCAACCAAAGCATTTGTCCATACGGTCATCTAGTTATGGTAAGGTTTACCGGAAAATTGGCACCGCACCGAATGACTTTATAAAGTGTTGTTTTTGTAAGAATAGAATTGCGCGAAACATCATTTTAACACAAGGGTCACCTTTTTTACTGACATTCATTGTATTTACCTAGGTAAAACACACCGCGAACAGATGGGCACCGTAAATTTTTCAAATTACCTATTGTAAACGGTACAACATTATGTTCACTCTTCATACCAAAGGTAAGTGGTAAATATTCACATTTACCGGAATTACCGGTACGGTAATCTTCCGGTGTGTTTCGATCACTTAGTTGTGGCGTGCAGAGTTGTTAATGCGAATTCATGTTTACATGATGAATCCATATACTCGGGTACTGCGTAAATACGTTTATGTTTCCTCCGAAAAAGCACCTGTACTCACTTACTCGCATACTTTTTGAAAGTACGCGAGTACAGAAAACGTATTTCAAATTTATGGCTTTTATATTGGCTTTTTCAAGACATAACAAGAAAAAAGGGAGAACAAAGCTAAAAAAGGTAAAAATGTCCAAAATAGTTTTAAAAATGGGCACAAACACATAAACTAGTGAATTGGAGGGTGAAAAATTTGGTCATTTGTGATTTTAAGCGAGAATGCGGCCAAAATTTCTCAGAAATACGCACTTTTCCATTTTCTGTGAACAAAAGTAAGTTACGTCAATTCATGAGTAAAAGTAAAAAAAATACGTTACGTTTTCTGTACTCGGCGATGACTAAAAAATACTTCAAAAACTTTTACGTTTACTTTCAAAAACCTTCAGTAAATACTTTGAACAACTCTCGTGGTGTGGCAGGCATCATTTGTTCCTACGTTTCAGCCCACTGCCACCCATTTGAACCCGACATAATTAGGCTATTAGGCAGATGCATTTGCGGCTTTTAGGTGGCGTTTTGAACGAAAAACAGCTGATCGTGTCAGTCAACTCAAAATCACGCTGACTGAACTTTTTGCGTTTTCGTTTTTCCACTTGTCTTTTTGGCGATACAAGTTTGTCGGTCAGAGAAAAGTGATATTTTTGTTTTGTCGTCTCGAATTACACGAGCACTTTTTGTGTTTTTGGGTTTTTAAGATAATTGATTTTGAAGGAAATTCATTCTGAGACGAGGGTGCACTGTTCCACACATAAACCCGTTTCGCACATATGCCCGTTTCGCATATGGATGAAACCCGGACCGCATAGGGTCAAGCCTATTATGCATGTAAACCCATCCCGCATGTAGACCCATTATAGACACATCATATGCACAGGGGTAAGAAAGGGGGCGGGTAACCCCACCCCAAATAGCCCAACTATATATCTATCCCTGGGCCAAATTGTTTTGGCTGTTTTCCCCTGAACACCCCCCCCCCCCCTCCCACAACGTGCCTGTAGCTATCTAGAGCGCTTTTGAGCAATTTTACCTTAATTTTCACCCAAAATCGCTTATTCTTATAGATTCTCACCTTCTAAATTACTAGGTCATGTGTTTTATTGCCTATTTTCACCATGCTGGGTATAATAAAATGTGTTGTGGGTCAACATGTGGGATGGGTTTACATGCGGAATAGTGCAGTGCCAACTGCACATATGCCCCTTTCACACATAAGTGATGCTATGTGAGAAACGGGTATATGTGTGACACAGGCCTATGTGTGTGTCGTGTTTGTGACTCGGCACCCCAACAACACCCCCCAGCAGCACAAGGCTCAAATAAGTTTCCAACATATTTATCACTGTTTCAAGTGAAAATGTGAAAACTAAAGTGACTTGTCATTTGACTTTTCAGTTTTCAACATATTTATCACTTTTTCAAGTGAAAAAATTGAAAAGTAAAGTGACTTGTCATTTGACTTTTCAGTTTTTAGCATATTTATCACTTTTTTCAAGTGAAAAGAGTGAAAAGTCAAATGACAAGTCACTTGACTTTTCACATTTTCATTTGAAAAAGTGATAAATATGTTGAAAACTCATTTGAACCTTGAGAACTTGTTGTGCTGCCGGGGGGGGGGGGTAATGTTGGGGTGCCCAGTCACACGCACGACACGCACATAGGCCCAATTTTGCACATAGCATCAGTTATGTGCGAAACGGGCGTATGTGCGGTCCCGGTTTCATCCATGTGCGAAACGGGCATATGTGCGAGACGGGCATATGTGCGAAACGGGTTTATGTGCGAAATAGGCCTGGCCGTTTGAGACCGCTAATCAAAAAAATTAAACACACCTGTTAAATCATCTGCCCAGGAAAAATATTGCTAATTGACAAAATTCGTCATCTGTTCATATGGAATGACCGAACTATGAATTTTCCAAAAGTTGCAGATTATAAGTTGCCAACTTCTGGAGGTAAATATTTATATCTGGCTGTAAACTTCCTGAAAATGAAGTTTCACTTCACTTCACATTTTACTACTACTCGGGCCAATTAGGGTAGTGGACAAGTGACATGAAAAGTGGACAGTTGCATGTGTAGTGACATCAGTGTTTTTATCTAGGAATTTACTTGTCACTTGACTTACAACTTATGACCCTACATATCACGGACCACTTTTCTATTTACCGTATTTTCTCGAAGTACCCCCCTCGAAATACCCCCCCCCCTCAAAATGGACACTATGAAATAATTACCCATCCCCTCGAAATACCCCCCCCCCCTAAATTGAGTGTACAGATAACGTACATGACAAAACTGTGGTTTGTGATTCGGGCAATGCAAAACACACATTAAAAACAATGAATTGTTACGTTAGAACAGTGTTACACACTTATATAAGTCAATAGACTCTTATATATAGCGGTTATCGTTGCATTTTTCTACGTCTGCGTACGTTACAGACGACAATTTAGTACTTTTCAGGACAATTTTTATGGCGAAATAATAAGCCCCCCCTCGAAATACCCCCCTCGTTTAACCCCCTCAAAATTCTCACTCTGAAACAATCACCCCGGGGGGGTATTTCGAGGAAATACGGTATTATGTAACGTTTCGTCTTGTGGAAAAAGTTTTACTAAAATACACAAAGTGACAAGTAGAAGAGTAAACCGTGATCTTTCAAGTGACTCTGTCAATGCTGATTAAGTACTATCTTATCACAATGAATATGACATGTCAATACTGATTAATAAAATCGATGATGCGTAAAAGTACCGAAAAAAATTTACACAAACTTCATCCATGAAAATCCCGTTTTGTGGCCCGGTGCAGTCACAAAATGGCCCCGGGTTAGCTAAAAATCTCCTGTGGGATTTGTTTACAGTGACAGTGGCACACGACATTCTTAGCTAACAATATGAATGGGTGTATGAGTATAAACGTACGTGTGAGCAGAGTTGTTAAAAGTACCTTGTTTTTAAAGGTATACGCGAGGGTAAAGTATTTTCAATTCAGGCACTCACATCTCGAGTACAGAAAAGATTTTATCATAAAACAATTTTGTACTTAAACTATTTAAATAAAACAGAAACGTAAAGGTACTTTCAGCTGAGAAAATTTTAAAGGGAGTATTTTTTCTAATTGTTACTTGAGAATATTTAGTGTTTTTTTCTAAAAAGTATAAAAGGAATGTCTCTGAATACTCTTTCAGGAAATATTTTCAATACGTCCACAAAATACCTATCCATAAATAATACATTTTTTCAAAATATGTACCGTGTTGATCAATCAGTATTAAAAATACCGCGATACTTTTTGGTGGGAAATGTAAATGTAAATATTTACTCGTCAGTCTAGTACTTTAAACATATTTTTGAGTAAAAGTAAATACCTTTTCACAACTGAGAATGTGAGCACGCTGTATAGCCATTTTCAAGCTAAACTTTGAAAGTCACATGGCCCATGTCATTGTCAGTCACTCATAAATATGTACCGTAAATCCTCGAATAAGTCCCCGGGGGAGTTATTTTTTCCTCAGAATTTTTTGAGGGGGGACTTATTCGAGGGGGGGAGTTATTCGAGGGGGGAGTTATTTCTTCGTCGGAATATTGAGTAAAATACTTGATCAGTATATCATCTGAATGGGGTTAAGTAGGCTGCATAAACGTGTGAGCCAGAATAGAAATCCCGTAATTCATGCAATAAAATCAATGCTAGTGTGCATAAACTGCAAAATAATAAATGCTTTTGTTGATCATATACATACATACGTTTTTAATACGTGGACTTTGTTCCCACCCATAAAAGAGGGGGGAGTTATTCGAGGGGGGGAGTTATTTTGTCCTCAGTCAGTTTACAGGGGGGAGTTATTCGAGGGGGGGAGTTATTCGAGGGGGGGACTTATTCGAGGATTTACGGTATGCTCCAAATACTCAGTAAAATACTTCCTTTAAAATATTGAACCGGTCGGAAATGTTATTTGGCAATGTGCCAATAAATACTTTTGTAAACACCTTCCCGGTCACGTCCGGCACCCATTTTTTGATTTTACTTCTCACATCCTACACCCAGTTCTAGGGTGCCGCAGAGGCTGAAACTTGAGGGAGATATTGGTGCAACCCCCCTCTACCTCGCATGAATTAGGGGGGTCGCCGCGACCCCCCTAATTTATGCGAGGTAGAAAGAAGTTGCGCCAAAATCTCCCCCAAGTTTCAGCCTCTGCGGCACCCTAGAACTGGGTATAGGATGTGAGTCGTAAAATCAAAAAATAGGTGCCGGACGTGACCGGGAAGGTGTTTATTTGGTAGAAAAGAAAAATAGAATATTTTGTGTGTGCAGCTCCGAATTCGCTGCACATTGGGAAATGGGAAGTGCCCGAACTTCATTGTACTGGGTAAAACACAACATTCAATCAGAAAATATGCTACCTATAATCAAAATCTATCTCAAATCTCAAATATATCTACCTACCGTATTTCCTCGAAATACCCCCCCCCATCGAAATACCCCCCCCCCCTGCGTTTGACCCCCCCCCCCCCCTCTCGAGACCACTATGAAACAATCACCCCCCCCCCCTCGAAATAACCCCCCCCCCAGATTGAGTGTAAAGAGAACGTACATGACAAATACTGCAGTTTGTGTTCTGCGTAGTGCAGAACACACGTAAAAACAATGTCGTAATCACGTTAGAACAGTGTTTATACCATCTACGTACTACTACTAGTCTACAGGAGTCTATACATGTCAGTTATTGATGCATTTTTCTACCCCAGTGTACATCACAAACGACGATTTTGTACTAGGATTCGAAAACATTTCTGGCGAAATAATAACCCCCCCCCTCGTTTAAACCCCCCCCCCCTCCCCTCTCGGGACCACTATGAAACAATCACCCCCGGGGGGTATTTCGAGGAAATGCGGTATTTCCTCGAACGATTACCTATGAATTATGGAACAAGATTTTTATACACAGATAAATAGTCACCTATTTGTGAAAATGTAAATCCAAATAATAGTCCTTTGTACTATCAAACTTTACAGTTTTCAATCAAAAACATACTTTTTGGGTAAGGAATTTTTTATATTCTGAATGTGCACGAAAAATTCCCTTCTAGTTCTGTGTTCTTCAAGATTGTCTCAAAAACTAACACAATACAGTTAACTGACCTGTCAAAAATAACATTTGATACTGTGCTTTTTATATTTATTTGGGCAAAAAGTTGACAGGAAAATTGCAGACAGTGCGTATTACTGAAACATGTCAGTTGTTTCTTCATTTTGACAATTTTACATCATGTTCGCAATCTGAATGTGGTCGTTTATTTTTTTTGTCAAACAAGTATTCAGGTAGTTGGAATTATGGCTACCGTATTTCCTCGAAATACCCCCCGGGGGGTGATTGTTTCATAGTGGTCCCGAGAGGGGGGGGGGGTTTAAACGAGGGGGGGGGGGGTATTTCGAAGGGGAGGGGGGTTATTATTTCACAAGAACTTTTTTGAATACCAAGTACGAAATTGTCGTCTGAAACGTACGCAGACGTCGAAAAATGCAACAAAAACCGCCATTTATAAGGTTCTGTAGACTAATATTAGTACGTAGATGGTATGTACACTGTTCTAACGTGACACCGACATTGTTTTAACGTGTGTTCTGCAGTACACAGAACACAAACTACAGTTATTGTCATGTACGTTCCCTTTACACTCAATTTGGAGGGGGGTATTTCGAGGGGGGGGGTGATTGTTTCATAGTGGTCCCGAGAGGGGGGGGGGTCAAACGAGGGGGGGTATTTCGAGGAAATACGGTATCTAAATTAAAATCTTATTTATTCAATTAAGTTGCCAGAACAAACCAAAAATTAACATTTTTTACCGTCATTGTTATCAAAAACGTCAAAATATTCAGGGTTTTTTCGGATAGAATATCTGGCGCCAGTTCCGCAAATTGAGAAGTGAGAAGTAAAATGGCAAAAGCGAAGTGAAACGGCAAGTAGATTGGTAAAGGTGAATAAAAAAATAAAAAAAGTAATTTCTCTTCGCTTTGGCTATTTTACTTCTCAATTTGCGGAACTGGCACCCGATCAAGCGGCTGTGCACTATCATGCAGATGATGGTGAATAGTGATGTAAAAGCGCCATGGCGCTGGCGCCTTTTTGCTGTGGCGCCATTGGCGCTTGGCGCTGTGCTACGGAAAAGCGCCATGGCGCTTTTGGCACTTGGCGCTATGATGTCGTGGCGCCATTGGCGCTTGGCGCTAGCGTTTTAAAAAGCGCCAAAAAAGCGCCAAGGAGTTCAAAAAATATATCATTATCAAAAAATTATCAAATATTATCATTGCTCTTGACTTATAAATAAATTGACTCCTTGACTTCGCTCTTGACTTAAATATAACATGCTTCTTGAAAATTCTTGTAAAATAACATCACAAAAAGAAGAAAACCTGACTCGATTTGACGTTATCTTGCGTCCTGCACAAATAAATAGCACCGAATAGCATGGCTGCACTTGCTGAGCAGCAAAAAATTTTGGCGCTGGCGCTATTGGCGCTTGGCGCCAACATCCTCTGGCGCCATTGGCGCTTGGCGCCGTGTGCTAGAAAAGCGCCATGGCGCTTTTGGCGCTTGGCACTATTTTGCCGTGGCGCCATTGGTGCTTGGCGCAAAAAGTCTGGTGCTTTTTACATCACTAATGGTGAATCAACAGCAATCAATGATCAGTCGTCACCCGTAGCACTGTAACCGTTGAAATAACAACAAATCCATACTCACCAGAACAAACATACTTCAGGGGCGTCGCGCCATCATTCACGCTAGAAAACTTAACAATCTTGTGTGTAGTTTGATAATTCGCCGCGAAGAAGGCGGACTCTATCGACATCTTAATCCGCAGTTTAAAAGATTGGAATAAAAAACGAATGTGTAGACAATGCTGGTGTCTTCTGGTGCCAGTCCCCGACCCTGTAAAATGTCAAAAGTCATGGAAAATGCCCTGCAAAAACACCAACGTATTAGGTTGTAAACTAATGAAGTGTCTTTTTTCGCCATCTCATACAAATATACATTTGTGCTTTCCATTGTGTTGTACGTTGACCGATTTTGATGCCATTTGAGTATGTTGTGGTTTCGGGTCTGGGCTATGATGAAATGTTTTTGTTTGCTCAAATAATCCCCCAGTCCCGAGATAAGGGGGGTCTATAAAAAGGTGGTCATTTTACATGGCCAATATGCACATTGACTTTGAAGCTAAATAACTCAGCCATTTCTGGGCCGATTCGGATCGTTCAACACTTAAAATAACCAGGACAATCCGCATATTCAATTTTTGTGGTCGAGTTAGTGATGTCTTAATCCCGTATGCCGGTTTGACCCGGTTTTTGAACATGAAAAATAATCGTAATTATAATTTTTCAAGACAATTTTTGTGAAGTTGCTATCATATACTATAGACAAAAAGAATAAATCTGGCCCAAAAATTATTTCAATATCTCTCTCCAGTCAAAAGTTATATCACTTTAAACATTCGCCTCCCAACAATAAATAGAAAAATCTGCATGACGAGCAAATGCATGTGACTTCAGAAATCCATATCTCGGCCATTTCTCAGCCAATTTCCACCAATGAACACTTAAAATGATCAGAAAAACCTGTAAGTTCCTTTTTTATGCTCAGGTTATCTGTATTCATCGTTCTTGATTAGTTATTTACATGTATGGGAGGCGGAAGTTTTAAGTTCTATTACTTTTGATTGAAAAGAGATATTGAAATAATTTTTGTGGTTTATGAACCCCATTGTCTAAAGTATTTATATGATAGCATGTTTAGAAAAATTTATTTTTGGTGTTTAAAAACTGGGTCAAATCGGCATACGTAATATAGACATCACTAATCCGACCACAAAAATGGAATCTACTGGTTGTGCTGATCATTTTAAGTGTCGAACGATCCAAATTGGCCCAGAAATGGCTGAGTGAGTAAGGTTCAAAGTGAATGTGTAGATCGGCCATGCAAAATGAACACCTTTTTATAGACCCCCCTTATCTCGGGACTGGGGGATTATTCGAGGAAACAAAAACATTTCTTCATAGCCCAGACCCCAAACCCCAACATACTCAAATGGCATCAAAATCGGTCAACGTACAAAAGAATGTGTGATGCACAAATGTATATTTGTAGGAAATCGAAAAAAGACACTTCATTAGTTTACAACCTAATACATTTGCCATTTTCCATGACTTTTGACACTGCATGACATTTGACTTTTTACAGGGTCTGGGATTGGCACCTGGTGTCTTCAGTACGTCTTGGTGTACATCGGACATTTCTCAATGTCATCGGACATCGGACATTTCTCGGGCTGAATCTCAAATGCCAGAAGATTCAAATGAAGGTGCCCTTGTACATATTGAAGGCCTGCAATTCTATTCGGAGAAATACGGAGGTCAGGCCACGTTAAATGCTACTCACCTTTGTACTCTGGGAATAGTACGATGGAAAAGTCACGGAAAAAAGGGTGCTAAGGGTATGTGTGTGTTTTTTGCATATTACATGCATTTTCCACATTTTGGCAACTGCCAGGGACGTAGCCAGGATTTTTGAGCGGGGGGGGGCGGATTGTATACAGAGCCCGTCGAACGGGGGGGGCGGCGCCCCCCCTAAAATTTTGCCCCTGTAGTAGGGGAATGGCGCCATGGCTCTGGCGCCATTCGTAGGCGCCATTGGCGTTGGCATTGGCGCCAAAACAGCAGTATACGTCTGTAATTTACAGACATATAGAGCGACATGGACACGAATTGAGTCCATTTTCACTGGCTTTGAGGTCGCGGAGGCCGGTCAACCGAAAATATATGTTATGAAGTGAAAATGCGCGCTTGCGCGCAAAATTTTTCAAACTGTCGACAAAATCGTCTTCTGAAAGTGCCATTTCTGGCATATTTTTTGGTCCGGCCCGGGAAGGGGGGGGGGCGGCCGCCCCCCCCGCCCCCCCCCCCCTGGCTACGTCCTTGGAAACTCCCCACCCCTGACAATTCCATTAGTTATCTTATCATTGTTCTGTCATCCTATTTTTTGTCATTCTACGTCTAGATTTTCGAATGTGGCACTAATTTATCATGCTTTGTTTGTGCACAATGACAGGTGTTGTGTGGTAATTGTGCATTTGTGTGATGTTTTTTGGGACATCGATATTCAAGTACTGACAGCTAGTGATGGAATGGCGCCATGGCGCTGGCGCCATTTGAGGGCGCCGCGCCATGGCGCCATTGGCGCTTGGCGCCCTTTTTCCGTGGCGCCCTTGGCGCCTGGCGCCCTGCCCTAAAAGGGCGCCAAATTAAAATTCTAGTGGCAGGTGGACCTAATCCTCGCACATAATTTTATAGTGGATGGCAAATCCGAGCCAGGTACACAAAACGTTCTTGGGCGGCACTTCGCTGTACATTGAGCGTTTTGTCTGCCTGATCCATATTAGCGGCCAGAGAAAACAAGAAAATCAAACCCGAACCATTTTGATACACCGTTTTACAATCTCAAACGTACCCTCCAGCCGCCGTATTGCTTAAACTCTTTGGCACCCCAAGCGCGCGGTGTTATAGTGCGAGCAGCCAGGGGAGGTTGATCCGTGCCTTCGGACGTCATGCTTGGAGTTTTGCCAAATAATTATCTGAGGCGAGCCGATATAATATTTTACAAAATTACCCAATATTTCGAAAAAAGCAATATTGACAAGAAATCAACCTGAAAGAGGTAGATTGACGTATAAAATCGCCATCCGGCTGGCCAGTGTTTCGAATCAACGTCACCGACCACGTGGCGGAGCAAATGCCACCAGGGGGCAGTCCCAGACCCTGTAAAATGCAAGGTAAAATGTGAAATGTCATGCAAAGTGTCAAAAGCCATGTGAAATATGTACGTTTGCCATTTTACCGGGCATTTTACATGACTTTTGACACTTTGCATGACATTTGACATGTGACATTTTACAGGACATTTTACAGGGTCTGGGACCGGCACCAGTTGATAATATCTACAACCGCACTAAATCCGCCGGCATTATTGTGGATTGTCGTGCACTTTTTTGCCGTGGCAAAGGTGCCAATTCGCAAATTGAGAAGTGAGAAGTAAAATGGCAAATGCGAAGTGAATTGAGAAGGAAATTGGCAAAAGTGAGAGGAAAATTCTCTTTATTTTTATTTTTTTTTAAATTTGCTTTTGCCAATTTACTTGCCGTTTCACTTCGCTTTTGCTAATATTCATCTCAATTCACTTCGCATTTGCCATTTTACTTCTCACTTCTAACGATGGCAAAAAAGATTCGAAAATTCGAAAATATTTTCGAATTTTCGATTTTTTTTGGAATTTTCGAATTTTTTTTCCACCACTGGAAAAAAACACTTAAAAATCGATTTTTTTTGAAAAAATTCGAAAATTCATTAATTCGAAAATAGTTTTCGAATTTTTCAGGGAATTCAAGGAAATAAAACACATTCTTAGGTTCTATGTGCTAAATCGATCGATAATTGATACGCGGTGCATCTGGAAAAGTCTATCGAAACAGAAAAAAACGTCAATGAACGTTGAAATGGTATCCATGGCGGACACAGCACTGGAATCGGGGAAGGCATTTTAGGGGGTGGGTCCACCAGACTTTGTGTCGCCACATTCTGTTGCACTCAACCAAATTGTTTTGTTTCCTTGAATCGTCCCCCAGTCCCAAGAATTCCCAAGGTTTCTATTTATAAAAACGTGTTGATTTTACATGGCAGATCTGGCTACCTAGTTGACTTTGAAGCTTAATAACTCGGTCATTTCTTGGCCGATTTGGACCGTTAAGTACTTAAAATGACCTGCAGAACATGTAGATTCCATTTTTGAGGTTTGATTAGTGATGTATAAATTAATTATACAATTTGACCCAGTATTTCAATGTGTGAAATAAATTTTTCTAAACATGCCATCATATACTTTATATAAATACTGTATATCCTCGAATAAGTCCCTCCAGTGGGGGGGGGGTATTTGTTGTCAGTGATTTTTGAGGGGACTTATTTGAGGGTGAGTTATTTGAGGCTGACTTATTGAAGGATTTATGGTAAATATATAGATAAAAATGTACAACATAATGGAATGACACAAAGGTCAGGTGGACCCCCCCCCCCATAACAGCCACCCACAATTCCAGCTATGGGTGGACCCGGTCACATAAGGCAATGTGCAGGAATGCACCAAGCACCCATAACTATTTCAACATAACTACTTAACAGTTCAAAGCTCTTAATTCCATATTTTTTGCAAAAAATTTGAAAAGTTTGTTAAAAAATTTGAAAATTACCCAAAAAAATTTGAAAATTGCCCAAAAAGATTCGAAAATTAATTTGAGGAAAAATTCAAAAATTCAAAAATTCCTTTTGGAAAAAACACTTAAAAATTTAAATACTTTTTTTCGGAGGGTTTGCCATCGTTACTCACTTCTCAATTTGCGGAACTGGCCCCAGATGGTGCGAATGCCACAAGCTCGTGTTTCTGGTGAGTGATTCACATTGGGAAATCACTGATTACCATACCGTATTTCATCGATATACCCCCTGGGGGTTTATTTTTTCAGAGTGGAAACCTTGAGGGGCGTGACCGAGGGGTGATCCTAAATTTCCTAATCCTAACCGAGGGGTGATCACAACCTAATTTTACATCATCATTTCACATCAAATGCCGCTGAGCTGTAATCCTGGCTTTAGGGGTAAATATTTGGTGTTATAATAACTCAGTGTTCTCTGGGGGGACGTTTTTTTCCATTGATGATACAGTGCACATCCTCCACACGCACAGAAGTGATATCAACTGATTTAGCAGTGCAGCAATGAAATCAAGAACCCCAAATGCCATCTGCACGTGGAATGATTGACTGCATTGAGTATGATCATTTCATTTATGTGTGCGGTGGATTTGGACCATTCCACACTTGCCTTAGGTTGGAATAAGTGATGTAACATGAACTTGGTGTTCTGGTGTCAAATTTGTTGTGATGGATCTACAGCAAATTGACATATTGTACTGTTCAGACATATACTCTTGTTAATAGATGCAGTGAATTGACAGGCATGTGGTAAAAAAATTTGACAAAAAACTCCTCCCCTCAAATAGCCCCCCCCAAATGTCTGATAAATATAGGCTATTTACACAGGCCCCGGCCAGGGACCGGTCCCCGGCAAAAAATTAAAATTGTCAAAAGTCAGTAATTGGTGTGTATGGGTTGGATGCATGTAAATTGGGTTATTCACACCAAATTTGCATGCACAAAATTTATGCAACACGGTTACACACACCCATGCATATTGTTTTGGGGGTGTGTGTAAATTTATTTTGATTTGGCTCAAATTTGGCATGTGTGTACTTCTTCGCTTAGTGAGTTCGCATGCCAAATTTCAGCTCAGGGCAATTAGTGAATCCTATTTTTTACACTTTAATTTTCATTGATCACTGTATTTTTGTATAGTGATTGAAATCCTGCCGGGGACCAGTCCCCAGCAATGTCGAAATGGCCTTGACCGGGGTCAAACGTCCCCGGTGTGAAAATTTTTTTCTCAGTAAACAAAGAATTTTGGTCCCCGGCAGGGGACACATTTTTAGTCGGGGACCAAAATGCTTTGTTTACTGAAAAAATTTTTCTCACTGGGGATGTTTGACCCCGGTCGGGGCCATTTCGACATTGGCGGGGACTGGTCCCCAGCAGGATTTTGATCACTATACAAAAATACAGTGATCGATGAAAATTAAAGTCTAAATAAAATAGGATTCACTAATTGCCCTGAGCTGAAATTTGGCATGCTAACTCACTCAGCAAAGGAGTACACACACATGCCAAAATTCAGACAAATCCAAAAAAATTAAACACTCCCCCAAAGAAAATGCATCAGCACGTGTAACCGTCTTGCAAAAATTTTGTGCATGCTAATTTTGGTGATAATTCACCTAATTAACATACACGCCAATTATAGACTTTTGAAAAATTTTATTTTTTTGCTGGGAACCGGTCCCTGGCCGGGATCTGTGTAAAAAGCCATAACAATATCATTCAACCAGAGGTAATATTCAAGAATTTACAGTAATTTGCACTACCGTATTACCTCGAATTATCCCCCCCTTGAATTGACCCCCCCCTCGAATTAACCCCCCCTCAAAATGGGCTGGGGAAATAATAAACCCCCCCCCTCGAAATACCCCCCCCCCCTTCGGAATGATGTACGTCACGTACATAATAAATACGTCATGTATACAATGTACATGATGTATATTACTGTTAATTTACATTGCAGCTACACATAGACTAGTTTGTGTAGCTATCTACGTTTTTATGTCCAAATATATACTGTTTGGACACATTTATTACCTGTTTTGGGTATGAAAATGCCTAAAATTTACTACAGTCCTTACGAAAATTTCTGAGGAAATAATAAACCCCCCTCGAATAAACCCCCCCCCTCGAATAAACCCCCCCTCAAATTAACCTCCCCTCAAATTTTGCTGGCGAAATAATAAACCCCCATGGGGGTATTTCGAGGTAATACGGTATTTGGAATTTGGTATTGGTGCAAAGACTCAGAGAATCAAGTTATTCAGAAATCACAATTTCTTAGAAAGTTCCGCCCACATACCAAATTACCTCCAATTGGAGGTATACCCTCAATTCAAAAGATCATTTTGTTACTTTTTTACCCTACCTTCAATTAGAGGGTGCCTCCAATTGGAGGTAATAAGGCATGACATCCCAGCACAGGTTCAATGGCTCACACTGGGAGACGCTGACAGCTACACCTCTGCCAATGGCAGGTGACTCTTTAAAGTTTGCCCTTCATTGGGACACACTGTATCTGTTTGGCATGCGGCAGAACAGACAAATGGTAATCAGAATGGATCCAAAAACTGGACAGTGGCATTATGTACAAGACTTGGTGAATGAATTTGTACAAGGTGGACTGGTGATTGTTTGAAGAGATTATGTGATGACTTTACACATTATTTAGACATCTTTACACATCATATCATATTTACCTGAATAATTCAACTTTTGAGACGAAGTTCTGAAAAACGCATTTTTTTTGTTTTCTTATGAGCTATAATTTACCACATAAAACTTGTCTTACTGCTCGTGATTTTTTTACTTGTCCACTTGTTTTTAATATTTCAGGAAGAACCATTTTCAAATGGATCTGGTCACGCATGAGAACTTGTTCTTTAGTCCAAGCTAGCCAACCGATTTGACCCACGTCCAAGTTCAAGCGATTTTCCCCCATTTTTTGCGCAAAATCACTAAAATGCGCTCCATTCTGCCGATTTTTTTACGTTCATAATCGCAATTTTTGTATGTATACATGGTTATATACTAATTTTTACCCTATTTTATTTATATTGTTAGTTATGTCAAAAAGTAGGCAAGGTGCCAAGTTCCCATACGGATACTCTTCCTTTCAAACACATTCACGCTGGAAACGTTGTCGAATGAATTGTGCAGTTTGATAATTTGTCGCGAAGAAGGCGGAGTCTATCTACATCTTAATCCAACGTTTGAAAAATTCGACTGAAAAAACAACGTGTAACGGAGGCCCGTGTTTTCACAACATATTGATGTACAGATCTGCTCGAAGGTTCTATTGAAGGTGCCCTTCTACATATCGGAGGACGTGATTCTATTCGGAGTAATGTCAGAGCCAGAGGTTTACCAGAGGTCAGACATTTCAAGAAATAACGACATTTTTATGTACATTTTACGTGTATTTTTTGGCTCAGTGCCAACATTTCGTAGCGTTTTTATTGCTATGCGATGCACTTTCAGGATGCCGTGCGCACTTCGTCTGGCTGTTACATATCGCATAGTATTGTACAGTGAAAGGTCCGTTGACTTTACTCAACAAATTTTATCACATTTTCTTGTATTTCATCTAATTTTATCACGATCCACACGTGAACAGTGATGGAAAAAGCGCCAGAACGCCAGCACCAAGCGCCAGAGAAAAATGGCGCCAGAAGCAAAACACGGTGCTTTTTGCGTTGGCGCCGCTAGCTTCAAGCGCCTGCGGCATGGCGCTTTTCTGTCGCTACACATGAATATGGCTATAAAAATAACAGCGAAAACTTTGGCATACCACTGCGAAAATAAAGAGGGAAAAAAACAATCCCAATCTTGATCCGGGTCCCGAAAAGTGGATCCCGTTTGAAATCTATCACAGGGTGGTGGTAAAGTGACAGTTACGCGTTTGCATGAATAACTTGAGAACGAGTGAAGCTATCGCAGCCATATTTTCAGGGATCCTTTCCTATTTAGTTGTTAACGTTGACCTACAATGTGATGTTAATCCGACCTACCAGTGACAACAGGGACGTATCCAGGATTTTTGAGAGGGGGGGGGCTGTTTGTTTACGGAGGCCAGCGAGGGGGGGGGGGCTCAGCCCCCCCCTAAAATTTTAGCTATTTTCATAGTGGTGGAATGACGCCATGGCGGTGGCACCAGCGCCATTGAATGCTGTATATGTATGTAAATAAACATAAACTCGGCAGACATGAAACGAATCAGCTTTCCTTCTTTTATGTACAAGTAATATATGTAGGCCTCGAACTCGACTCGACTCGACTCGACTCGACTTGTGACTCGAGGGTAAAACAGGGTACCGACTCGACTCGTCTGACTCGACCAGAAAAATTTGGCCCAAACTCGAGACTCGAGGTTTTTGCCTGACTCGACTCGAAATTTTGGCAAATTTCGAGTCGGGGTTTCCATTGAATACTGTCCTAAAAAATCAATTTTGATATGAACTTTTTAACATATTTTCCAAAAATTTTGCGCGCAAGCGCGCATTTCCATACCACATGCGTGATATATTGTCGATAGGCTTGACGTATGTATTGAATGGTGTTAAAACTCAAATTTCTTGTTACCATACAAGTCTACATAATGAAATACACACACCATCCATGATATACGCACCACCTCAAATGCATTGCACACTGTTGGCACTGATCCAAAAAAATGCTGTAAAAGATGTTAATTATCCATCCGTAGGCTGATTTTATTTTTGCAACTTTATTTGTAGCAACATGAGTGATAAAAAGTTAAATTTTTGCTTTATCTTGATATTTAAATGAACTGTTGGCATTTAGACTTCATTAAGTGTGTGTGAAAACATTGGAAGAGAAACCAGTATCAAAAATTTTCACAAGGGTCATACCAGAAAGTAATGCATCCGACTCGACTCGAGACTCGAGATTTTTGCCAGACTCGACTCGACTTTTCAGTGTCTTGCCTGACTCGACTCGCCGACTCAACCGGAAAAAAATTGGGGTTGTGACTCGAACTCGAGTTTGAAAAAAATCGAGTTTCGAGCCCTAAATATATGTCTCAATTTCGAATTCGAATGGACGGATTCCGTTCGATTCACAGTTTATTTAAACCGATTGAACGTTCAAATGTGAAAAATAAATGGATTAAGCACGGATATAAAAATACATAGTCGGAAAGCTAGATATCTCGCTCAAACCGTGCTCAAGAATTCCTAAAAAGGACAAATGTGATAGATATCCGGTACGTTAATTTGGCACGCGTCGGGTAACGTATTATACGAATGAGGTGAAAGACGCAGGATTTAGTTTGCGTTACTCGTTACGTCTGTGGAATACAATCGAGCGACTGGAAATGATCGCAAATGTGTCAACTAGTGTACGGGCCGCTATTTGTGATGATTTCCGGTCGATTTATTGCATTCCGCAGCGATAATCAGTGACGCGAACCTGCGTTTTTTGCTCGCAGTTGTCTGAAACGCAGAGCGACTTGGACGTGGGCCAAATTCACATGTGACCCTATTGTTAGTTTATACCGCACTCGTACAAAAATTCCTTAGACCATTGACTTCCATAATGTCCGCCGAGTTTACAAAACAGCAGAAAGCACAACACTGAGCGTGTTTAGACTGATTTGCGGCCACATGGAGCAACTCTGATGATAATACGTTATGTCTGGCAAAGAATGCGCGATTGCGCGCAAAATTTTTTATGCTGACATTGAAAAAGTTGCATTTTCCGGTCACTTTCTGGTCCCGCCCCAGGAAGGGGGGGGGCTGCAGCCCCCCCCCCCCCGCCCCCCCCTGGATACGGCCCTGAGTGACAAGTTATTCAAAATCTAGCTAGAGCGTATGTCTAAATTGCCGCACCCTGTATAGTTAAGTGTTTATATGCATTTATGAGGTAAACTTGGCGGGTCATGAAACGAGTCAGTGTTTTGGTCCTTGGTTACCAATGATGTATGTTTTTTAATTCGAACTTGATTGGATGTGATGTGCTGTTTTTGCACCATCAATATTTGTGTACGAACATCATAATGCCATTGTCAATTTTGCCACCATCTTTCTGACCAGGAGTATAGATTTAAGCTTTTATTCAACATCACATTTTGAGATCAAAAATTTAAATAACATTCATCATCAGTACAATTGAAATTACCATATTACCTCGCTCGAAATACCCCCACCCGGGTTTTTCGGTTTCGGGTAAGCGTAAATACACTTTCACAACTCTGGTCAATTTTACATGGCTGATCTGGCCAATTGATTTCGAAGGTCAATAAGCTCGCCATTTTTTGTGCCAATTTGGACTGTTCAACACTTAAAATGATCTGCACGACCTGTAGACTTCATTTTTGAGATCGTATTAGTGATGTCTAAATTCCGTATGCTGATTTAACCTGGTTATTCAACAAAATACTACTTCAGACAAAAAGAAAAATTCTGGCCAAAATTGAAGTCAATGCTAGTATATGCTAGCATGTCCAGAAAAAATTATTTTTTTGGTGTTAAAAAACAGGTCATCAAAATCAGCCAAAGTGCAACAGAATGTGATAACACATAAGTCTGGTGAACCTCCTCCCACCCCCCCCCCTCCCCGAAAATGCTCCCCACGGTTTATGCTATGCGTGTATCCCAACATGTCTGTTCAGGAGTGTACTGAGGTGTCTGGGCAAATTGAGGAGTTTGTTTCCGAAACCCGTTATCTCCACGTTTTTCAATGTTGTCAAAAATTGCATTGGAAACTTTGACATTGGCCCGAGCCAGCATGCTTTGAGTGACAATGCTTGCCGCAAACTTTTCGAAAAGGCCATGAATTTCTCTACATTTTCCATATTTACAACCCTCCGGCTGGCAAATATGGTTAAAGTTATGACCACTTGATTGACATCACGTCAACATACGTACATGGAGATTTCAGACTGCGTTATGTGCCAACAAATAAAAAAGTGAAAAAGTTCCATAAATCCGGAATAAAGTTCCATATCTGCAAGAAAAAACAGTGAAGTATACTCACTGGTTCAGTGTACACACATGCCAAATTTCGGATAAGTCGGGCTATTCGTTCCATAGTTATAAGCATTTAAAAAATTTGATCAAAAAAGAGAACCGACAACGTCAAATTTTTCAAATGCCTATAACTATAGCACGCAAATCCCGATTTATCTGTAATTTGGCATGTGTGTACACTGAACTAGTGAGTATAGTTCACTGTTTTTTTTCTTGCAGATATGGAACTTTATTCCGGATTTATGGAACTTTTTTACTTTTTTATTTGTCGGCACATATTGCAGTCTGAACGCAGCTGTATGGGTTTCGAGTGCAAAATGCATTTTTGTATGGGGATTGCGCTCCCTCCCTACTAAATTTGTAACGGGTTTCGGATGCAAACTTTTTTCTGTGGAGATAACGGGTTTCAGGTGCAAAAAATGATAGATTTTTTGGAGATAACGTGTTTCAAGTGCAAATTCATCCAATTTTGGGCTGGAGATAACTGGTTTCGGATGCAAAATTCCATTTTTTTCAAATTCCATTTCCATTTTTATCTCGGGAACGGTATGAGATATTGAGATGATTTTTTTCTATCGAGAAGAAAAACATATATATACGTCAGATCCGCACATAACTCAATTTTTTTCACTTTGGTCCTTAACGGGTTACGGAACCAAACGCCTCAATTGCTACCATCGATGGTAGCAATGGCGCTGAAACAGATGCCAATCGATAAAGTCATCAATCGATGCATTTCAAGCTTCAAATTCATCATTTTTCCAAAAAAATCAAAAAGTGCCAAAAAAGATTTGAAAATTCAAAAACTAAATCTAAAATTTGAAATAGATTTTTGGGAAAAATTCGAAAATTCGAAAAGTCATTTTAGAAAAATACTTGAAAAATTAAAGATTTTTTTCCAGGGGGTTTGCCATCGTTAATTCTGTGCAATAAAATTTGACCAATAACATCTGAGAACGCAAATTGCATGACAAAACCTTGCAGAAACATTTTCATGTGCACAAGAGAAAAAAAAAGCATTTATCAAATCATTCTGACGACTAAATAGAAAAGTGGATCCTGTGAATCTACAATATTTCCTCGAAATACCCACCCCCCCCCTCGAAATACCCCCCCCCCCTCAAAATGGACACTGTGAACTTATAAACCCCCCCTCGAAATACCCCCCCAAATTTAGTGTATAGAGAACGTAAATGATAAAGGCTGCGGTTTGTCATCTGGGTAATGCAAAACACACGTTAAAAACGATGACTGTGTTATGTGAGAACAGTGATTATACGTCTACACACTTATACGTCTTTAGAGTCTTATAAATGGCGATTTTTGTTGCATTTTCGACGTCTGCGTACGTTTCAGACGACAATTTAGTACTTGGTTTTCAAAAAATTTCTGGCGAAATAATAACCCCCCTCGAAATACCCCCCCTCGTTTAACCCCCCCCCTCAAAATTCTCACTCTGAAAAAAACCCCCGGGAGTATTTCGAGGAAATACGGTAGTCAACGATGGGTGAGTTCTCAAAATAAAAACACTTTCTGTATTTTGAGTTTTTCAAAAATGAATATCTGTGTTTTGAGTTTTTTTCACGAAAAAAAACTTAGTTTCTGTGTTTTTTGAAAAAACTAGAGTTTTTTGATAAAAACTCAAGTTTTTTAGTAAAAACTCAAGTTTTTTTTGGTAAAAACTCTAATTGTTTTACAAAAAGTTGCATTTTACATTATGTTACTGTTGAAACGGTGATTTTCTTATCAAATATTGGTTTTGCATACGTTTTGTCACGTATTGGAAAATTTTCATTAGTTCACTGGAGGTAGTTCCAAATGGGTGACCAATACCTTTGACAGCTTGGGAGGTGAGGAGCCCTCAGCTCAATTGTGTGAGCTAGCAGACCCTGATAGACACTCATCAACACTTTGATCACAGTCCATAATATTGTCAAAACCACCAGGAGCTGTGGACACCGTTTTTTGGATACTTTTTTCATCATTAAACTTGGATACTATGCACATATTTACACACTATACATACATGCATACCTTATGTATGCACATACCGTATTTCCTCGAAATACCCCCCCCCCTCGTTTGACCCCCCCCCCTCTCGAGACTACTATGAAACAATCACCCCCCCTCGAAATACCCCCCCCCCAGATTGAGTGTAAAGAGAACGTAAACTGGTGGCACATTTAAATGAGAAATCAGGTACCTCATTTTTCATAACAATCTCACAGGGAAACGTGCAGCCCAATATGGCTTCCATTTGTTGTGGGGGTGCCCACAACATTTGCCTACATAAATGCCAAGTGGCACCCCATGGCACCCCCCTGTTCTGCTGCTACAGATAAATGAAAAAATTTTGCCAATTTTTTCCCGGAAAATATAAATGAGAATTTTCAAAAAACCACACAAAATATGGCTGCGGTAATGTGTGCAGCCTTTTTTTGGTGTGCTGACAACACAAGTGATGAATACACTTGTGTTGGTGCTTTTTCAAAAAATCAAAATTCCTTGTGGCTTGCCCAAAGCCATCTTTTGACCCACTGGTAAGTAGGGGGTATATTTTGACCCCCAGCCCACTCCCCCACACAAAAATTACCCCCAATATACAGACATGTGCCACGAAGCCATGTCAACAATGATTTTAAACTTTGTGATTACCTAAATTGTGTTTGTAATTAAAAAACTGTGATTTTTTATTTTCTGGACATGACTTCATTATTTGTCTGGGCCAGTCACACTAGATAACGGGCACATTGCCCATCAGCCCCTATAGGTTTTTATCAGATAATTAGTGCCCACATTGAATGGGCACAAGTATTTTGTAATTTGCATCATGACACTGCAGGCGCTGGACGCGCTGTCACGCGAGTGCCCTCTTTACACAGGGCTGCTTTTATCATTTGCTATAAAAAATACATAAGTGCAAAAACAGAGCCCAGGAGCATCCATATGTTGCCCCTGACACTGAGCGAGCCAATTCTGACCCCCATGTGCTCCATAAATAGCTTGGGATAGTGGATTATCCACTTTTTCTAACCTATGTTTTTCTCCAAAAAAATTTTTTTATTTGATCAACAATGCCATCATCGTGTGGGGCTTCTGGGGTTTCTGAGGGGGTAGAAAAGTTGCACGTACTTACACTCTACCAATGTCAAAAAAACTTTTTTGTCTAAAGTGTCTAGAAAAAAATTTATTAAAAATTTAAATTTCATCGGGAACAAAAATTTTTATGGAATTCTCATTTATATTTTCCAGAAAAAAATGATTAAAAAATTATTTTCTGCACCAAGGGTGGCCTGAGGGGGGTGCCCCCTAGGGTATATATAGTGAACACTTGGGGTCACCCTCACACAAGATGACAGCCTGACAGCTTGCATGTGGGATCTGTAAAATACAATAAAGTGATTTTCTCATTTATATTTTCCACCAGTTTACATGACAAATACTGCAGTTTGTGTTCTGTGTTGTGCAGAACACACGTTAAAACCATGTCGGAATCACGTTAGAACAGTGTTTATACCATCTACCGCATTTCCTCGAAATACCCCCCGGGGGGTATTTCGAGGAAATACGGTACACACATTGTTCAGTTCAAATCTTGTGCCTTCAATTGCTTGAATAAAAAACTCATAAAAACATTTCCGTATTTTCTGTGTTTCCGTGTTTCCGTGTTCTCCAAAAAAGAACTCATTTGAGTTTCCATGTTTTTCAAAATTGTTGAGTTTCCGTGTTTCTGTGTTAAACAAAAACACGGAAACTCAATGAGTTTCCATATTTAATATGTGTGTTTTTGCCATCGTTGACGGTAGTCCTGTTTATCAATTGGGAACTGTTTATTATTAGCACATTGTTTTGTCGGTCAAAAATTTCAGATGCAATAATTCAGCTGGATGATGGATGCGAGCATAATACGAAATGATATTTGATCTATGCTTGAAAATGAAATATGCTGGATGGTGCTGTCGAAATATCATGGTCATGAAGATGAAATTTCATAGATACCATTAGTGATGGAAAAGGCACGGGAAAAAATGGCACTGCACCGGCACGGGTGCCATAGTGTCAAAATGGAACTTGTTTTGTTACCTTGGGCACCGGGGAAAAAATGACACCGCACCGCACCGGCACCAGTGACATAGTGTCAAAATGGAACTTGTTACCTTGGGCACCGGGGAAAAAATGGCACCGGCCGGCACCGGTGCCACTTTGAAAAAAATAGCACCTGCACCCTGGGGCACCGCACCGGTGCTATTCTTAAAAAAATGGCACTGGCAACCGCAGGCCACCCTCAAAAAAGGGCATCGAAGCGCACCAGCACCGGGGCACCGGTGCCTTTCCATCACTAGATACCATGCCATAAAAATATAAGTCTAGACCTCAGTGAGCCACCTGCACAGCACACCATAGTTGTTAAAATGTATCTACTTTTACTCGATAAGCACGCATACTCGAGTATGTACATGGTATTTTAAATACATTTACATTTTCCTCCAAAAAAGTTCCTGTACTCGCTTTTATGTATACTTTTTGTAAGTACTCGAGTAGTGATGGAAAAAGCGCCAGGATGTTGGCGCCAAGCGCCAAAAGCGCCATGGCGCTTTGCGCACCAGCGGCGCCAAGCGCCAATAGCGCCAGAGCATAATGGCGCCAAGCGCCAAAAGCGCCATGGCGCTTTTTGCTTTGGCGCTAGCGCCAAGCGCCAGCGCCATGGCGCTTTTCCATCACTATACTCGAGTACAGGAAACATTTTTCTGATAGGCATTTATTTATGTTTTTTAAGGCACTGATGGGAGAAAAGGGTGAAAAATAGCCAAAAAAATCGACGCATAAGACCATAGATAACCAAACAAAAGCTATAAATAAGCAAATTTGGTATTGAAAATGGGCAATACATATGAAAATTAATGATTTTAGTGAAAAATGGGGCAAAATTTTACAAAAATACTCACTATTATGTTTTCTGTGGAAAATGTATTTTTACTCACATTTACTCATGAGTAAAAGTAAAAAAGTGTTTACCGTATTTCCTCGAAATACCCCCCCCCCTCGAAATACCCCCCCCCTCGAAATACCCCCCCTCAAAATGGACACTATGAACTTTTAAACCCCCCCCTCGAAATACCCCCCCCCAAATTTAGTGTATAGAGAACGTAAATGACAAAGGCTGCGGTTTGTCATCTGGGTAATGCAAAACACACGTTAAAAACAACGACTCTGTTGTGTGAGAACAGTGATTATACGTCTACACACTTATACAAGTCTTTAGAGTCTTATAAATGGCGATTTTTGTTCCATTTTCGACGTCTGCGTACGTTTCAGACGACAATTTAGTACTTGGTTTTCAAAAAATTTCTGGCGAAATAATAAACCCCCCCCTCGAAATACCCCCCCCCCCTCGTTTAACCCCCCCTCAAAATTCTCACTCTGAAACAATAAACCCCCCGGGGGTATTTCGAGGAAATACGGTACTTTACGTTTTTCGTACTCGGGGTGAGTAACAAAACAACTTTTTGTTTATGTATACCGTATGTAAACCGTACGGCTTGTTTTGAGTGCCATGCTTGAATTGAGTGCCATGCTCGAATACAGTGCCAGGGTAATGCCGTTATGAAACAATACAGTACCATGCTTGAATTGAGTGCCCCCCCCCAAAAAAAGAATGAAACGTGGCGCGGGAAAGCATCATGTCTGCATAAAACATGACTGCATGCGCATGGCACAAGCCGCTTCTGTTGTTAGGTAAATGTTTTGTCGTTGAGAGTGGTTAAACTTGGTGGCGGCAAAAGCAAACCCACAAAGGGCGGGACCGTATTTATGTTGAGGTTTTGCGATGGATTAGACGATGTGTTTTGCGATGAAGTATGAAACGTGAGCGTGTGAATTGCAAAAAAGGAGTGTGATCCACCCAATATTGAGCAATATGTACCTGTTATGGAATTGGAGTATCTTGTAAATGTCTTACGAAATAATACAGTACCATGCTCGAATTGAGTGACATGCTTGAATTGAGCGCCACTGTAAGGACGTTGTGAAAAAATACAGTGCCCGGGGTTCAAAACAAGCCAATACAGTATTTAGAAAAAAGTTTAGTATTTTTAACAACTCTGCTGCACACAGTCACAGTGCACTTACCATATTTCTTCTAATAGAAGGGTGTCTCCAATAAAGTGTACACTTTTTGACTTTATATGGGCCACAAAATAGATAGAAGGGCAGTCTCCAAGAAGTGTCCATAGAAGGGCAGGGTCAGAAACTGCTGGACATATGCCAAATACACAAAAAAGATGTCAGTGGACACTGTTTTTTAGTGTCTCTACTCCATTGATGTGTGGTGCTACTTTTACATTAAACGTAGCATGAACTTTATAAATCATCATTCTTTTAATCATCTGTGATGTAATACCTTGAAAAACTTGGCAGAACTTGGAAAAATTGGCTGAAAAATTATGAAAAATAATAAGAGGGGGCTTTCAATAGAAGCGCATCTCCAATTGAAGTGTGGGTAAAAAGTTGATGAAAATGTAGGAGGGTGCCCTTCTATTAGAAGAAATATGGTAACTTAACTGGCCTAACTCTATTACATTTACCGATTAGGCAAACATACCACACTACATACAGCATGCTGAATTTATGATATGAAATTAAATTAATGTTTTTGTTCTATATATGGCTTTGCTAGGTGTGTGTCTGCAGTGGCAATAAATATTTTTGTCCATGGCACCATTGACACTAACTCATACTCATACTTTCATATTTGTTTACTAAATCAAATAAAACTAAACTTTTGAATTACCTTTACAGACATCCACTTTAGTTGTGCAAATTATGAGTTATCATGTATAATGGTGAACTTGAATAAAAATTAATTAATAAAAAAGTATGACTTTTAAAATAAACAACATATTGGCTAAGATATCATTGGTTTGCCACATTTGGCTTGTACAACTACCCAATGGGATGCACTGTAGTTTACAAGGTGAGAAATTTCCAAAAAATGTTTTCATGGAGAGAAGGTTTCTCTGTCAAGGTAATGACAAGGTCACCACACAGATGTCAAGAATTCCTCACACTGTGAAGCCAATTCAATCCTGTACGTTGGTTTGTGCTGGACAGTGGAAGAGGCAGGCAAGAACTGGACGGCCGCCTGGGGCAGCTTCCACCTGGCCGCCGCTGTGCCCTTCTGGCAGCTGGCCAACGTGCACAGTCCAGCTGTCAGACTCGCAGTCTTTGCACTACTGCAGGTGTGCTGTTGTAATGCAAGTATCATGAAATGCCAATAAATGGCTGAAATGAGTGGGTTAGAACATTTCAACCCAAAACCCTTTTACCCAGAGAAGAAGTGTGCCACAATTATAACAAACATATTTTATAGTTGTCAACACTAGTGATGTGAGAGGCACCGGGAAAAATGGCACCGCACCGCACCGGCACCTTTGCCAACGCATGGAAAGGGCACCTGGCACCCTGGGGCACCGACCAGAAAATGGCACCGCACTGCACCGGCACCGGTGCCTTTTGGAAAAAATGGCACCGGCACCGAAGGGCACCGGCGGGTTGCCGGTGCTAGCACCGAAAGGCACCGCACCGGGCTCGAATTACTGAAGTAAATATCGGGCAGTTTCTCAGTGGTCTCACCTTTGGAAGTGCATATTTCCATGAATTTTCAACCGATTTTGATGGTTGAGCACTTAAAATGATCAGAATCATGTGGCAATCACTTTTATGAGGCAATTACTATGATTACAAATTAAATAAAATATTTAATACACTACATTACCCATAGCCACTATTATCTACTGATCGGAGTCATTGCTGTACAGAGAATGGAACTATCTCTGTCCTAAACTGATAACAAATTTTGAACAAAAAAGTAAGATAAAAATAAAGTATAAAAATGATTTAAAATTCAACAAAATTTTAGATTTGCTCATCAGATCACGTATCGGGTATAATGGATTTCACAGTAGATATATTGATTTGATGGAGGTTTACAAAATAGGCAAAAACGGTTGGGTAAATATATCGCTGTTTTTTGAAATATGAATAAGCACATACTATGGACAAAATTGCACAGCACATGAAGCCTTGGCCGGTGCCTTTCCCGGTGTCATTTACTTTGGCCCTGGTGCTAGCACCTTTGGCACCGGCAAAAAATGGCACCGCACCCCACCGACACCGGTGCTATTCTGAAAAAAATGGCACCGGCACCAGCATGGCACCCCTGAAGATTGCAATGGCACCGCACCAGCACCGGTGCTGGTGCCCTTCGGTGCCCAGCACCGGGGCACCGGTGCCCCGGTGCCTTTACATCACTAGTCAACACTTCTGTGGGTTCTCTGCTTGTACATCATCAGTTAATTGTAGTGAGTAAACTTTGAATGATTGATGTTTAGAAATACTTTTCAAAAAATTTGGAGCAATTGGCAGCTCAATTGGCACTTCATGTAATTACCACTAGATTGTTGTCACTCAATTCTAATTGTAACTTCTTAACCAAATGTAGAATTTGAATGAGACCCAGCAAGTCAGGGTGGCCTTGCACAGAAACACTACGGACCTGTCTGAATACACATACAGAGACGATTATGTTGGGTGGCAGTGGCTCTCAAAGGAAGCCAGTAATTCTTTGTCTGTTCCTGAAGAACAACTTCAAGATGCCTGGCACACGCAAGACTATACAATGCATGAACCAGTTGACAGGGCCACTGATAATATAGAAAATATAAACTAGGCATACCCATCAAGAAGTTCATTTGCTGGGATGATATTAGATTTGTCACCTGAATTTGATTTGGTAACATATCTGTTACCAAAATTCATGTTTGTAATCTTATACTCCACCTTTGCACCCCACTTTTGGCCCCAAAGTTGAACTGAGTTTCTTTACTAGCCCCAAAACCAACCGCCATGTATACCACCCAGGTCTGATACAAAATTTAGACCCTTTTCAGCAACATTTTTTAAACTTGTATAACACCTGGGTGTCAGGTCAATGGGGGTATAATGTATACATTTCTACATCCTAACATTTTTATTTTTTGGTTTCCAACATCCAACTCATTCAATGGAAAAATGTGCATGCCATGGAATTACAATGAGTGGTGCCATCTCACAATATTCATTCAGTTCAAATTGAGCAGATATTTTTTGCATCCTTGCATAGCACCCTGGGGCAGGGGTTCTATAAAGCCGTGTAACACTCAGGATGTTGTGCACGGGGGTGGGGGGGGGGGTGGTTTACACTATGAATAACAGTAATAACAGCCTCACTGTCTACTCAGTCCTTGAACATTAAAAAGTCAGTCCCAGTTCTGGTATGTTAAAAAGCATGTTTCTTGATTTGAAAATCCTGTCCTTTTTACATGCATCTCAATTATATGGGATATAATATTGAGTATACTTCTATATAAGTGTTAAACAGTATCAAAAAATGACTGAAATATGTACAACCATATGGTTGGTCATGTAAATACAGTTTAATAGCTGCACACATGTGAAAAACCCACCAACTGAATTGTCCTATGAGAGGACATCAGGGACACTGCTCGGAGGCATGTTGCACTCTGCGACAGATGAGGCCCTCCTCCCAAGTCTCTACATGTATGGTTAGTCAGTTCAGCCACTAAGACCACTTTGGAATGAATGCAATTTCCAAATCCCACTTTCCAGAACCAATTTCAATGCAACTTCAAACAGATTTCGCTTGTCATCCCTGCCGGGCTGGGTCAGAGTCCATTTTGGCAGTGCATGAAAACACAGCGCATGGAATGTGCATGCGCGAGTGCAGCCAGTTGCCCCTGTGCGCTGCCTACAGCCACCGAGCCAGCAAATGCCTCCTGCATGGACTGGGCTTCTCTGCCGACTGCACAGTGGGCAGGAATGGGGCTGCAAAGTTCTGCCAGAAGGTTCCCGAGGTCAAAGGTACAGTAAATAATCAGCTAAATGTAGGCAATGTAACATATTTCTTCATAATTAACCCTCCCCCCTCTGAATTGACCCCCCCCTTAAAATACACCCAGGTCTGAGGACGATGAGGAAAGGTAAACCACCATCAAAATAGTCCGTCTGGAATAATGTACATCATGTATGCAATGTACATGATGTGATCATTGCTGCCATTTCACAGCTACACATGATCAAATATTACATGCCAAGTATTACCTCAAAATTTGCTGGTGAAATAACAAACTGCCTGGGTGTATTTTAAGAAAATATGGTAAATGTGTGCCTTTCTCTAACAGTGTTTAGATTTCTGATCCTTTAGTCATACTCAGGTTGCATCGAGCCACCACTGGGGCCAAATGTGGCAATTATATCTGAAATGCATGGTGTATTTGGACAGGTAACAAAAATGATGTGCATGTGTTTGAACTTTGGGTTGATCCCTGATGCAAAACTTCTTACACTCATAGTTTGTGTTCATCAGTTTGTAATCTGGCATGTGCATTGCGCGGTAGTGTTATAAATACATGTCATTTCAACCATATAAATGACTTTGGCACACTAGTACATCCACTGCAAAGCTTTCTAGGGTTGGGAACCTGACCAAACTCAAACTGAACTAATTTAGATACCCACACATTTTTGGAACCAAAACCAAGCCCAACTCTGAATAAATACTACCAAAACCTGAACCCAATATCCAACCCCTGCATTGATAACCCCTCAGTTGCACATTTTTGGTTGTGGGGATAAAATCAAAGATGAAAAGGGCAAGTTGCTCAGCCCCACAACAAACTGAAATTGGGAGTGGGATTTCAGTGTGTCAGGCAGATATGACCTGGAGTCTGCCCATGACACCCGAGAGATTCTGTGCTGCAGGTGACGTTTCAGTAAACTTGGTTTGGATGTTTTATGATCCAATCAATGTTTATCTTAACAGCATGTGAAGAAGTCAATGATGATCCAAGCAATACATATGAAAACCCACCAAAGCTCACTAATGATGGCGTTGATTACTACTTACAAGGTAATTAGATATGCTGTATATGTCCCCATTTGGTTGTGTGGCACTTTAATAACCTTGAATGAACCCCCCCCCCCTCTGTTTGAATTACTCCCTCCTCAAAATACCCACAGATCTATTTGAGCTGAGGAAAAGATTACCCCCCGTGAAATACGCCCACTCTTGAAAGATGTACATGATGCATTTTTGATGTCAGTTAGCATCACAGACACACATATACACAGTTTATGTATTGACTTATGTTTATGCTCCAATATATTGTATTTGGTTCAGGTATGTCAAACATATTCTGTACTACAAATGGTTAGAAAATTTCGGACGAAAAAATAACACCCACCCCCTTGAATAAGCCGAATTAACCCTCCTCAAATTTTGCTGCCGAAATAATAAACCCCCACGGGGGTAATTCGAGTTAATACGGTATATGCTTGAAGGGGTACTGGATCGCATCATTCACTGATAGATGGCAACGCAATTATGATGGTACAATTCATGTCTTTGCAGAATGCACAATATTTTCAGTCATTGATAAAAAATCACCAAATCTCCATCACACCTTCCAGGAACACATGTGGATCTGAATTGCAGTTATGATACACCATATCATAGCAAGTTTGGCACTGAGGAATACATGATAACAACTCAAGTTTGTGGGGGTGATGGCCAGTGGATGCCAGCTGATGCTTGCAAGCCATATGGTGAGCTATGCCATCATTTACATTCATGCATAGTGACGTTTAAGCCACTACTAAAAAATACTTCACTGCAAAGTACCAGCACAAGAATCGTATTGTATATTCCAATGGCCATGGTATTGAACCTAAGGTCACCAGCAGTGAACAAGGGCACCATACTACACTGTGGGGGCAGTGTAGTGCCTCTGTCATATGTTGAGCACTGGTTAATCAATGCACATTGTAATCTATTAGTGCAGTGCAGTAGGCTCCCTGCTGCTAACATCCATGTTTATGGGCTCTGCGGTGTTTCTTAGGTTTTTCAGTAGCCATAAACAAATGACCCATTGACCCTTGTTTTTCACTCTTCAGTAGGATTGGAAATCAACTCAAATTCTATTTCAAATAGCAATTTTCACATTCCATATGTGAAACACACATTTATTATATGAATTTGGCATTTTTTGGAGAATAATTACGCATCAAGCTGGTGGAGCTGTAACTTGGGGATTGAACACAAGGTTTTTCTTGATACACTCTTCTCATATTCTTGATGCATCAATTCAACATGTCCAGTTAGCTCACTCTTATGGCCAGAGCTACACATATAAAAGCTTCTAGTTGAGAGTCAAGCAAAGCAACAGTCATCAACACGGTTTACACAGACAACTCTGATGGCTCATGCAATGCATATTATCAAAATATACACTCACATACAACCAACTTACATGTTATACCCTCAATGCAGTTTGTGCACACGAGCAGCCTGCAGATGGACTGTCCACACTGACATTCTGGGATACTTATGTCTCCCTGTCGGGGCACCCAGCCCTTGCAGATGGCAGCTACTCCCGTGTGAGTATTCTAAAATGTTTGTAAAAATTCTAAAATGGAATTTGTGGAAACCAAAAAATATTTTATACATTGATCCAGGTGGGTCATAATGCCACCCAGCAATGTATCACATATTATGCAATTGATGGCAACCACACGGTGAGGAGCACAGTGGTTTCCTGTGAACCTGGGGGCACCTGGGCACTCAGACCCTGCATCCAAGTTGGCAAGTTCATTCCGGAATTTTTTGGTACCTTAGATACATGCAAGTTTGTTGCATTTTGAAAAAATGAATAATGGTTATGCAACATTTTAGTTACTGTATTTACATCCAATTGTCAGCATACCTCCAATTCAATAAGGGGTACCCTCTAATAAGTGGTGCAATTTTGGCCTTTTTACACAGCTAATTTACATGCAATCAACCTATACACAACAATTACTGACTTTTGACAATTTTAATTTTTTGCCAGGGACCGGTCCCCGGCTGGGGCCTGTGTAAATAGCCAAAGTTTTTTTACATTTTCTATACTTTGTGGTGAGTAAAAAATAAATACTTACATTTGTATATACTTTTTTTAAAGTTGAGTAATTCTAACAAGTCTAGTCGCAATCGCAGAGCAACACTACCCGGATCCGCGTTGGGATGGGCATCTGATCAGCAACTGGCTGTGCCTAACCCATCCTTGCGGGGGGGAATCGGAGGCGGCGCGACGCTTCTGCATAAAGATGGGTCACGCAAAGGCCATCGCTTTCCACGTCACGTTCGCACAACTTTCGACTTGATGTCTTTTTTTGTCTTGTGCTTAGCATTCAAAAAAATCACCGATTTTTTGGAAAATATATATAAATATATCACTCCAACACTGGAAAAAATATAAATATATATAAATCACTCTAGGTCTCCAGAAAATATAATTAAATTACTGAAAAAAATAACTCTAAGCTCGAAAAAAATCTCAAAAAATCACTTGCGCCTTGTTTCAATTTCAAGCGATATTCTGGGCTTTATTTACTATTTGCAAGCACAAAAAATGTACTCTAATATACCACAGTCCATTTATTATTATTCTACAAGCAGTATTCATTTATACAATATTTTACAAGTGAAAACATCAAGCAAATATTACAGAAAAATTAACCTTCAGTTCAACCTCAATGACAACTTCAAAAATATTTTGCACTGCAAACGTTTAGCACTCAACCTATAGCGCCTGGTTGTGGCAATGGATGTTTGACTAAATAGGTGCTCATGCTTAGCACTTTTTCTATGGTGGTGTGCTGCGAAAACTCATTTTTGGTCACATGGCTACATTTTGACAACATTATGATGACACTAATGGCACTGGTGACATCATGGTGACAGTTTTCCAGTGTTCCCCATATTTGAAAACAGCTGACATTGGTGCATGTCACCAAGCATTGTCAGTTTTCAAAAATGGTAAACTGAGCTTTCATTCACTGTATATAAATTGTGATCACATCAAATTGGTATTTTTGATTCAAAGTCATGTTTTATTTCAGAAAAGTATGTTTTAAGATAGAGATGTTTTATACCTAAACATAACCACAGAATTCATAGCGGGATGACATAAATACAAAGTTGCTAAAACAGTTTACATTTTTGTCACATACAAAATGAAAACTAATTGATGGTGATATCACCATTTGTCATCATTTGAGTTTAAGTTGTGATCAAACTAGTGATTTGCCAACACCATCCCACCAAAATTCATGTTATTTGTTAAAACTGAACATACATATATAGCATTCAGTCAGTGACGAAAAATGTGGCGGTGACGCAGTGATTGTCACCGCCTGCTTTTGGGATGTCACCGCCACAAAATGAGATGTCATCGCGGTGACAATCACCGCCCGATTCATTGATTAGTGGTTCTGTGCAAAATTGTTTAAATTTTTTCTGGGGGGACATTCCATAGTAGATGCATTAGGCAGCGTGCATTCCGAAATTAGCATTCTGCGCACAAAAAAGTGTTCTCGGGGCTGGGCCATGGCGAAGCCCGCTGCACGCAGCAGTGTGCACCCGCCTAAATTCAAATATTTGAAATACCTAGTGTACGTCTGCGTACACATTTACATGAAAAAGGTGACTGGTCAAGTGAGTGTAGAAGCCGTTCAGTCAATGCCTTTGGGATTTTGCTTTGCACTCTCTTACGCAATGCAGTTCCGCAAAATGAGAAGTGAGAAGTGAAATGGCAAAGGCGAAGTGAAAGCGCAAAGGCGAAGTGAAACGGCAAGTGAATGAGTAAAAAAGTTAGTAAAAGTAAAAAAAAGAAAAAGAAAAAGTAATTTCTCTTTGCTTTTGCTATTTCACTTGGCCAGTAAAAAATTAAAAATATAAAGTAATTTCTCATTGCTTTTGCCATTTCACTTGCCAATTCACTTGCCTTTTCACTTCGCCTTTGGGCTTTTACGTCAGCTTTGCCATTTCACTTCTCACTTTGGGGAACTGGCACCAGATAGATAGATAGATAGCTGAGCGATTGGGGGGGGGGGTCTCAGGGTGTAGTAGCCAAAAGTTTTGCCTCTGGACAGATAGATAGCTGAGCAGCCTCTGGGATAGATAGATAGCTGGCTGGCAGATTTGGGGTGGGGGCAGAAAAATTTCTAAATTTCAAAATATAGAAAATTTGCCAAATTTCATTACTTTTTTCCCAGTTTCACCTTCAAAACCACTATTGTGCCGTGCCTATTAATGCTATTATTGCCCATTTTTAGACTATTGTTGGCTATATATGTGCTTAAATACCTATTTTAGTCATTTTCACCCATTTGTAGCGATTTTTCTCAGTTTTTCTCATTCTACGACTTGAAAAAGACTATATATTGTCACCGCCTCTAGAATACCTGTCACTCATTGTCACTGCCAGAAATTTGGAACATTTTTTGTCTATGCATTCAGTAGTGGAAAACTTGATGGAAACATGTCACCATTTCTGGCCATTTCAGTTTTCAAAAAAGTCAGGGTGAAAACTAGTGTGTGTAGGCACAATATTTACCTGCTTCAAATACTATTTTAACTCAACAATGCTCTACATATGAAGGGTGTGCTTCTAAAAGTACCAATCTACAAAAAAATCGATTTTGAGATAATTGCATCGCAATATAAAGTTTGGAGTATGCTATAGCCATACGTGGGTATTGGGTATGGGAATTTTTGGTATGGGTATTTTGGGCATATTGTTGGGTATCCACATGCATGGGTATAATCGTTGTTAATACACATATAACACTAGCTAGGTATATCAAATTTAGTGAATGGTATTTTTTGTAGTACAGTACATTTTAAAGGAACAAATTGGTAATATATAGCATGTAGATCAGTACGTTTAAAAGCACAAAATCAGATAGGTGTAGATTGGTACTTTTACCCATAATAAAAAGCACAAAGTTAGTTTTTGTGCTGAAAACATCGGCTGTGCTTTTTGTGCTAACTATTTGACATTAGTACTTTCAGAATCACAAAAATTAATGTGCAGATCGGTACCTTTAAAAGCACAATTTTGGAAAAACTGTGTAGATTGGTACTTTTAAAGGTACAAAAGCTGAAAAAGCTTGTAGATTGGTACTTTTTGAATTACAGGATCTGTATTTTGCCATTTTTTCATTTTTCAACCCCACAATATCTCAAAATTGAATTTTGCACCCCACATATTATATATATTTTGAAGCGCGTTTTTATGGGGATGCCAAAAATGGTCCTAACTCAAATTTGAAAAATTTGTAGATCGGTACTTTTAGAAGCACACCCTTGATATACTCGGCGTACGTGATACTCTACCCTCGCACTGATTTATGTCTTGTGTTGGAAGCGGGCCCATGATTATTAAATCATGCGATTTCCGTAAAAATATGAAAAAAATTCATCGATGTGAATATGTTAATGAATGACATTATAACAACAATCAATTTTGTCATCTTTTTATGAAACTCGCATGCGTTAACCATTGTTGGCACACTTTCAGCGAGAACCACGCGTGCAGGGTGTGAAGTAACTGGAGTATATGCAGAGAGATTTTCTGGAGAAAATTTCTCAAAAATGTTCAAATTTCCTTTGCACAGATTACATGTTTTAGTCATGAAGTGCAATCATTGTGCCACAATGTATCAAGTATGAGTGATTTTCTCAGTGATTTTTTTTCAAATTAAAAAAATATATATAAATATATCACTCATTATTTGGATAAAATATAAATATATATAAATCACGGGTTATTTATATTTATTGTGATTTTTGAAAATATAAATCACGGGTTATTTTTTGAATGCTACTTGTGCTTTTAGGTGATTCTGCGAGATGATGTCTAACGATGGCACACCCTCTCGAAAAAAGTATTTAAATTTTTAAGCGTTTTTTTATGATACATAAAAATGACAAAATGACATTTTGAATTTTGAATTTTTCCAAAAATAGTTTTTTGAATTTAGTTTTCGAATTTTTGAATCTTTTTGATAACTTTTCAAATTTTTTTTGCACAAATTTTGGAATTTTTAGTCAATTTTCAATACATCTTAATGTATTACATCATTCTACCATATTACCTCGAATTATCCCCCCTTGGATTAACCCCCCTCGAATTAACCCCCCCTCAAAATGGGCTGGGGAAATAATAAACCCCCCTCGAAATACCCCCGCCTTTGGAATGATGTACGTCATGTACATCATAAATACGTCATGTATGCAATGTACATGATGTATATTACTGTTAATTTGCATCGCAGCTACACAAAGACCAGTTTGTGTAGCTATCTACGTTTTTATGTCCATATATATCCTGTTTGGACTAAAGATGGCAAACAGTCAAAAAAAAAGTATTCAAATTTTTAAGTGTTTTTTCTGAAATGAATTTTCAAATTTTCGAATTTTTCTTCAAAATAATTTTTGAAATTCGAATTTAATTTTCGAATTTAGAATTTTCAAATCTTTTTTGGATATTTTTGAATTTTTTTTGGCTTGTTTTCAAATTTTTTCAAATAATTTTCGAATCTTTTTGAAAGAATAGTGAATCTGAAGCATTAAACACAGAATTTGGACTGTCTTCATGTTCTGCTCAGTTGTTATAACCTTTTTTTTACCATAATCAGCATTAAATCAGCAACCATCAGCATTAAATATGGTGGAAGGATGCTGATGTTTCTGGTGCCCCCTGGCGCCTGGCGCCATTATTTTGAATGGCACCATGGCGCCATTGGCGTAACTGATAATGTCAACCCCTGTATTTTGTCGTTTTGCTGCGATTACAGCTCGGGCGTAAAATTGACGGGCGTAAAATTGATTTTTGGGCGTCAAATTTATTACAGGTAAATGGATAAAGATATAGCATTGTAATTTCAGTCAAAGAAAGTGCACATGCAGATGTTGCTTGTGTCCAAAGCTCATCAGTTTATTTCAATTGTACCAGAAGTTATGAATTTTGTCGCAAATTTTGTTAATTATATGCCCTAATTTTACACAACTTACAGCGCATAATTGAAAAAATTGTGCTAAAATTCATAACTCCCGGTACGATTTTAGTAAACTCATGAGCTTTGGACACAAGAAACGTCTGCATATAAGCCTTCTTTGACTGAAATAACAATGTCATATCTGTATCCATTCATATGTAATTAATATTACACCTGGTCAATTTTACGCCCGAGCTGTAATCGCAGCATTATGGTGCGATCACAGCTCGGACGTAAAATTCCAGCGTAAAATTACATCGCCAAATTTATTACATGAAAGTGGATGATGATACAGGTCTGCAATTTTTCATGGAGAATATGTTTATCAATACCTCAACTGTGACCAAGGGTCATCATCCACGGTCACTTCTATTTTATTGTGAAAATTCAAATTTTTTTATTTTTTGTCGAAATTTTACGTCAGCTGAAGAAAAATCAATTCTACGCTATGCCATTGCATGCAACTGGCATCAGTAAAACAGAAACTGCAAATTATCTGCACAGAAACTGTTCAGTTTTTGCATGCTGAGATTATTGCTGTGTAAATAAATGTGCACATGCAAAGCGTAACCCATATCTGGTGATGTAAAAAGCGCCAGGACTTGAGCGCCAAGCGCCAAAAGCGTCATGGCGCTTTTCCAAAGCTAGCGCCAAGCGCCAATGGCGCCACAGCAAAATGGTGCCAAGCGCCAAAATCGCCAGCGCCAAAATAGGATAAGTTTAGTTAAAATCAGATATGATCATCTATAATTCTTTTAGCATTAAATAAAATAGCCAAAATTCTTCTGTAAGTTGGAGGCTGCAGTTATTAGATAAAATAATGAAACTCTTCATGTGAGATATGATATTACAACAGTAAATATGAGATTATAAATTTATTAGCCTTAAAGTAATTGCCTTACAGTGCAAAAATTACCGTATTTCCTCGAAATACCCCCCCCCTCGAAATACCCCCCCCCTCGTTTGACCCCCCCCCCTCTCGGGACCACTATGAAACAATCACCCCCCCTCGAAATACCCCCCCCAAATTGAGTGTAAAGGGAACGTACATGACAATAACTGTAGTTTGTGTTCTGTGTACTGCAGAACACACGTTAAAACAATGTCGGTGTCACGTTAGAACAGTGTACATACCATCTACATACTAATATTAGTCTACAGAACCTTATAAATACCCCCCCCCCCCTCGTTCAACCCCCCCCCCTCTCGGGACCACTATGAAACAATCACCCCCCGGGGGGTATTTCGAGGAAATACGGTAGCTATTTTTATAGGAAAAGTTTTTGTTGCAAAAGTGCCAGTTTGCTAGTTAAGCAGATAGATAGTTAAGCAATTGGGGGAGGGGCATTCGGGTGATAGTGGCCAAAAGCTATTAAGATAAATTTTACAAAATTTGGGTGTTTATCAGATTTTTTGCATCAATTGTTGCTGTGAATTTTAAACTGTGTGACGCTTTTTTGGCGCTTTTCAAAACACTAGCGCCAAGCGCCAATGGCGCCAGAGCATTATAGCGCCAAGCGCCAAGAGCGCCATGGCGCTTTTTGCTTTGGCGCTAGCGCCATGGCGCTTTTACATCACTACCCACATCACACCATACTGATATGGTATTTATTTTGCATTACCAGAAACATTTATTTTGTTTTAAGCCAATTTTGATATAAAGCCCACACCGTATTCCTTCTAACAGCAGGGCGGGTCTCCAATAGGCCGGAATTAGAGCTCAGCGTCGATTCGACGTGAAATGATGACGTGAAATGTCGTCGTGAAATTAATTACACGAGTGTGGATCATGCTACGGGTCTACAATTTTCTAAGGATATATATGAATCAATACCTTAATCGTGTCCAATACTGAGTGTTATCAGCCACAACTAGAGCGAATTGAAAAATTCAATTTTTATCATTTCACGTCATCATCATTTCACGTCAGACTATTGCAAGCAGCAGTCTGACGTGAAATGTCAAGTTGTTCCCTGACACTGTGACGTGAAATGATGATGACGTGAAATGATAAAAATTGAATTTTTCAATTCACTCTAGTTGTGGCTGATAACACTCAGTATTGGACACGATTAAGGTATTGATTCATATATATCCTTAGAAAATTGTAGACCCGTAGCCAACGATGGGTAAGTTCTCCAAAAAAAAACACTTTCTGTGTTTTGAGTTTTTCAAAAATGAATACCTGTGTTTTGAGTTTTTTTCTCGAAAAAAACTTGAGTAACTCTGTTTTTATTTCTGTGTTTTTTTGTAAAAACTCGAGTTTTTTGAGTTTTTTACTAAAAAACTTGAGTTTTACCCAAAAAAACTCAAGTTTTTCCAAAAAATTATGATTTACGGCATTTTGATGTGGAAACAGTGGTTTTCTTATAAAATATTTGTTTTGCACATGTTTTTGCCCCACATAACATCTGTGTATTCATTCAAGTGTCGAAAAAGTCCATAAAAATGTCCACAATGAGGACATCCACATCACAACACCAGCATCAACAAAATGCCCAGAAATGACAATTTACGCAGTACTCAAAAATTCTTCAATGGATGTGCACTGTATGGAAGGCTACAGAATTGATTTTAACTACAACTACTGTATTACCTTGAGATGGGAGTTTATTATTTCACCAGCAAATTTTAACAGGGGGGCTTATTTGAGGGCGCGGGGGTTATTGTTTTGTCAGAAAATTTCATAAGGATCATGGTAAATAGTAGGCATTTACATACCCAAAACAGGTTATAAATGTACAAACAGGATATATTTGATAGCTGCACAATCTAGTACGGCATATGTGTAGCTGTGATGCTAATTAGCAGTAATAAATACACCATATAAACATTTACATCTTACATGTACATCATCCCAGAGGGGGGTATTTGAAGGGGCGGCCTATTATTTTGCCATTCCATTTTGAGGGGGGTTTATTCGAGGTAAGATGGTACACTGAAACATGTTGAAACTGAAATTGTCAATTCCATCAGGATATGTGCAATTGTGCATGCAATCTTTAATTTCTTCTTTGTTCCATAATAATATATGAATACATTTATGTACATATTTTTCACAAATACTATACATGCATATCATATCTTGTTTAATTAGTTTAGCTGAATTCATGTGAATTCAACCACTTCGCTGAAAAAACTCAAAAAAAACTCGAAAAACTTTTCTGTGTTTCCGTGTTTCTGTGTTTCTGTGTTCTCCAAAAAAAAACTCATTTGAGTTTTGAGTTTTTCAAAATTTGTGAGTTTCCGTGTTTCTGTGTAAAACAAAAACACAGAAACTCAATGAGTTTCTGTGTTCAATTTCTGTGTTCTTTCCATCGTTGCCCGTAGCATGATCCACACTCGTGTAATTAATTCCACAACGACATTTCACGTCATCATTTCACTTCGAATCGACGCTGAGCTCTAATTCCCGCTTTAGAAGGGCATCTCTAATAGAAGGTACACTTTTCAGATTTTTTTTGTGACAAAGCAAATAGAGGTGCGTACTGCTGGCATAGTGCCAAATGCAAAGAATAAATTAAAATTAAATGTAAAAATATTCGGAAAAATTTCCATTTATTTTTAGTTTCTATGCTTTTTTCAGAAAGATTGAGTTATATTTTTTGTGACATGTTCTACTAAAAAACAAAATATTTTTAAATCTCTCTGGAAAAACCTGGAAGGAATATAACAAACAGGTAATTTTCTACATATTCTCATAAAAAATATAAATCTTCCATGAACACAGGCATCAATGGTGGGCTAACATGCTTCATCTGCAGGATGGGATGTTTTGCATCGGAAACTTATTCAAAGCATGTGACAAAATATATGCTGTAACGTGTGCCTTTTACCTATGATATACCTACCGTATTTCCTCGAAATACCCCCCCCCCCCTTGAAATACCCCCCCCCTCGTTTGACCCCCCCCCCCTCTCGAGACCACTATGAAACAATCACCCCCCCCTCGAAATACCCCCCCCCCAAATTGAGTGTAAAGAGAACGTTCATGACAAATACTGCAGTTTGTGTTCTGCGTAGTGCAGAACACACGTTAAAACAATGTCGGAATCATGTTAAAACAGTGTTTATACCATCTACGTACTAATATTAGTCTACAGAACCTTATAAATGGCGGTTTTTGTTGCATTTTTCGACGTCTGCGTACGTTTCAGACGACAATTTCGTACTTGGTTTTCAAAAATTTTCTTGTGAAATAATAACCCCCCCCTCGAAATACCCCCCCCCCTCGTTTAACCCCCCCTCTCGGGACCACTATGAAACAATCACCCCCCGGGGGGTATTTCGAGGAAATACGGTATGTGTGATTTGTCTGATCTAATTTGCTGACAATCAGAGAAGTAAACTCGGCAGACATGAAACGAGTCAGCTTTCCTTCTTTTATGTTCGAGTAAGATATGTATCAAATTCGAACCGATGGATTCCCTTCGATTCACAGTTTATTTAAACCGATTGAACGTTCAAATGTGAAAAATAAATGGATTAAGCACCAATATAAAAATACACACTCGGAAAGCTAGATATCTCGCTCTGCTAACGAATTCCTAAAAAGGACGAATGTGATAGATATCCGGGTATGTGAACTTGGCACGCGTCGGGTTACGTATTTTACAAATGAGGTCAAAGACGCAGGATTTACATTTGCGTTACTCATTACGTCTGTGGAACACAATTAAGCGACTAGAAATGATCACACATGTGTCAACTAGCGTACTGGCCGCCATTTGATCATTTCCGGTCGATTTATTGCATTCCGCATCGATAATCAATGACGCGAACCTGCGTTTTTTGCTCTCATTTGTCTGAAACGCAGAGCGACTTGGACGTGGGCCAAATTCACATGTGACCCTATCGTTAGTTTATACCGCACTCGTACAAAAATTCCTTAGACCATTGACTTCCATAATGTCCGCCGAGTTTAATGAAATAACGCAGTCAGCTATACTACATAGTTGTAAAAACGCGTTTACATTATGAATAGTGGAATATTTGAACATTTATGTGGTAATATTTTGAATGTCTATTTACAAATGTCCTGAATCTTATTACCATTCTGCACCGGCTGCTGAGTGGCATAACACGAAGAATTTGTTAAGTGGTAATAACCGATTTTGAATAAAATACTTTGAATTTTCTTGGGGAAATGTTGATTTTGAAGCTTTGAATGCTGTATTTGTATAGTTTAAATGGTTGGATCGCTTTTTCAACTTACCGCATTTCTTTGAAATACCCCATCACCCCCAATATGAAGCCCCCCCCCTCAAAATATGTCCAGGTCTGAGCATCCAGTCTGAAAAAAAAACTCTCTGAGTAGGTATTTCGAGAAAATGGCAAACTCGGGGAACTTTGGGACCACACACGCTAGTTGACTTCGACACCAAATGTCAACTGGTTCCGATCCCAATTCAAAGCTTGCGTTTGCACGTCGTTCGTCGGCTCGTCAGCAAGCTTTGAATCGGGATCGGTACCAGTTGACATCTGGTGTCGATGTCAACTAGCGTGTGGGGGGCCTATATGCCTTACATTTTCTCCCTGGAAAACACTTCAGCGGAGCGATGCGTCATAAAGTTTTTGTCTAACTCGTTCCGGTGTGAAATACAGAAAAGATAATCGTTGAAATATTCGATCGATCAATTCAATACTGTCAGAGCGAAAGGCCACTTTTTGTTCCGGATTCTAAAGGCCACTTTCTAAACGTTTCGCCGCTTAGCCAGTTATAAGTTCCGCTGAGGATAGCACAAATTCTGGCTTCTGGAAACACGACATATTTACGTCAGAGTTGTTAAAAAGTACGTACGTTTACTCGAAAAATACGCGTACGCTTGTACGCGGTTAATACATTTACATATACTTTTCAAAAAAATACCGTACGTACTTGTACGCGTACATTTTCAAAGCGTACGCGTACGGAAAACGTATTTATGAAAATTCAATGTGGGACATATTTATAAAGTAACTACACTGCTATGTATTTACAGAAGTGGTTCCATTGAATATTTTGCGTATGCGGGGGTAGTGCCTTTAAAAATTTCAAAATTCGCTACCAAATGGAAATGGTTGTGGAGACAATGGATGTGGTAAACGAGTCGGGAGAACGATGATTTTTATCTCCTAGAAAAAAGAGACCTTGAAAACTATATAATCTGTCATTTGCTTGTAGAAAAACATACGTTGTGCTGTACACGCATGAAAAAGTGCCCACTTGTACACATTCTAAGAAGAAAAGTAGTTGTTTCTACACTCACAAAAGGTACCCACATTTACGCGTATGTACTAGTAAAAAAAAGTATTTTACGTTTTCTATACTTTGTGGTGAGTAAAAAAAACAACTTTATGTTTACATATACTTTTAAAAAAGTTCATTAATTCTACCAACTCTGATTTACGTAAATATACCGTATTTCCTCGAAATACCCCCCAGGGGCCAGATTAAATTTGCCCTACAAATATTCTTAAGTTATGCACTACTCCCGACACGCATCTCCCTACAGGCCCGACAAAACCGTGCACAATCCATAGCGGAGTTATGCATGTAAGGCGCCCTACACACCTGTTTCCTATTAAATTCTCACATTTTGTTGGGCGCTTGGCCGACAAAATAAAAAGAAAAATAATATTCCGCCCTCCAGCAAAATAACGATGGGCAGGAACAAAACTATGTTGATAAAAATATAAAAATCACGATTAGAAAAAAAAAACTTTATGAAATTTTTTTAAATAGATAAACTCGGCTGACATGAAACGAGTCAGCTTTTCTTCTTTTATGAACTAGTAAGATGTGTCTCAAATTCGAATTCAAACGGACGGATTCCGTTCGATTCACAGCATAGGCGGCGCAAGGTCCCAATTTGTGCTTGTGACATTCACAATCACATAGGCCAAAATTTGAACTTATGACACTTTTACTAGGTAAACATAGGTATTTCTGCTTGTGACACCGAAAATTCCGCTTGTGACATTCACAAGCGCACAAGCACTTATGCCACCTATGATTCACAGTTTATTTAAACTGATTGAACTTTCAAATGTGAAAATAAATGGATAAAGCACAGATATAAAAATACACAGTCGGAAGGCTAGATATCGCGCTCAAACAATGCTAACAAATTCCTAAAAAGGACGAATGTGATAGATATCCCGTATGTTAACTTGGCACGCGTCGGGTTACGTATTTTACGAATGAGGTGAAAGACGCAGGATTTACGTTTGCGTTACTCATTACGTCTGTGGAACACAATTAAGCGACTGGAAATGATCACAAATGTGTCAACTAGTATACTTGTGATAATTTCTGGTTGATTTATAGCATTCCGCAGCGATAATCAGTGACGTGAACATGAAACCTGCGTTTTTCGCTCTTATTTGTCTGAAACGCAGAGCGACTTGGATGTGGGCCAAATTCACATGTGACCCCATCGTTGGTTTATACCGCACTCGTACAAAAATTCCTTAGACCATTGATTTCCAAAATGTCCGCTGAGTTTACGCACACTTCACAATGTATTCACTCCGTATATGCATAAGCACGAGTCACCAAAACAGAGTTCTACGCGTTGGATACAGCGTGCATGATATGACATCATGCGACTCATTGTAGAGTATCATGTACGCCGAGTATACACATTTTCTTTTTTTGTGAAACACTAAACAAAACAAATAAATATGCCCTACACCCGACACGTGTTTCCCGACACGCAATTGAATTGCGTTTTGTTGTGTCGGGAGACTGACGTGTAGGGTAGGGCATCCGTAAACAATTTGTAGGCCGGCTGCCCGATTTTGGGTGCATTACTTTCGGGTAGGGCACATTACTCGAGAATTAAATCTGGCCCCAGGGGGTGATTGTTTCAGAGTAAGAATTTTGAGGGGGGTTAAACGAGGGAGGGGGTATTTCAAGGGGGGGGGAGCTTATTATTTTGTCAGAAATTTTAAACTCCCAGTACTAATTTGTGGTCTGTAACCAGGGTTGGCAAAATCTCAGAAAAAAATAAAAATAAAAATAAAATGGAAAATTAAAGAATAAAATAAAATAAACTGGAAAATTAATGGCTATTTACAAAGGTCCCGGCCGGGAACCGGTCCCCGGCAAAAAATAAATTTTTTCAAAAATCTATATTTGGAATGTATAGGTTGTTTGCATGTTAATTAGGTGAATCATCACCAAATTAGCATGCACAAAATTTTTTCAACATGGTTACACCTGCCAATGCATATATTTTTGGGCGGGTGTATAAAATATTGTGATTCGACTCAAATTTGGCATGCGTGTACTCCTTTGTTTAGTGAGTACGCATGTCAAATTTTAGCTCCGGGCGGTTACCGGTTTTGTTTTTATTTATACTTCAATTTTTTTACGATCACTGTATTTTTGTATAGTGATTGAAATTTTGCCGGGGTCCAGTCCCCGGCAATTTTGAAATGGCCCCGACCAGGGTCAAACGTCCCCGGTGAGGAACTTTTTTTTCAGTAAACAAATGATTTTGGTCCCCGACCGCGGTCGTTTGGCCCCGGTACCGCACAAAAATTTGCGGTACTTTTTGGGACTTTGTGGTAATTGTCCCCGATGAGAAAAAATATTTTTTCAGAAAGTATTTTTTTGTGATTTCACTGAAATATGCATGGTCGGGCTGAAAAGTCCCTGGACAGTGCTCGCCATTCGAGCTAGGGGTAAGCTACAGTCATAAAATTTTAAAACGTATACATATCAGGTGTTTTGAGTTTTCACCCAAAGTTTCACCCCTCTAGCTCCACCCACTGCGGAACTGTGGGGGTTACAATTTCGGTCATTGTACTGATGTACACATGGTGCTCTATCTCAACGCTGCTTTAAGTTGTGATCATGAAACTTTGGCCAGTGTAAGCCAGTGTGTTGGCAATGTGCTGATAGTATTCAACACTTTCATCAACATCATTGCTATTAAGGTAAAGTTAATATGCAAATCAGGGTGATGTGCAAGAAACGTGTGAACTGTGATGGATGTTTTGGTGATCATCTGAGATCATGTTGTATTGCAGTGATTTTAATGTGGTTTTGAAATGTGCAGTAAATAATTATATACATTAAATTTCATTTGTGTTGTGATCAATTATTTTTGGTTGCTCAAATAATCCCCCAGTCCTGAGATTAGGGCGTCTATTCAAGGTGTTCATTTTGTATGCCTTATCTGGACATTGATTTTGAAGCTTAATAAGGTGGTCATTATGGGCTGTTTATGAGCGGTTGACGATTAAAATGATCAGGTCAGCATGCAGATTCAATTTTTGTGGTCGGATTAGTGATGTGTAAATTTCATATGCTGATTTGATCCAGTTGAATGAAAATGCATGCAATTTCAGAACTCAATATCTCAGCTATTTCTCAGCCGATTTTCACCAATAAACACTTAAAATGATCAGAATCACCTGGAGCTTCCATACTTATATTCTGATTATCAGCTGCCACTCCTAGACCCTGTAAAAGACCATGAAAAGTGTCAAAGACCCTGTAAAATATCATGTGTCATGTAAAATACCATGTAAAGTGTCATGTGTATCCAAATCTTGTTTTATCATATCCAAATCTTATGTTTTTGTATCCAAATCTTACTTTACACATAAGATTTGGATACAAAAACATAAGATTAGGATATGATAAAATAAGATTTGGATACACATGACACTTTACAGGGTATTTTACATAATACATGACATTTTACAGGGTCTTTGACACTTTTCAGGCTCTTTTAAGGGGTATTTTACATGATACATGACATTTTACAGGGTCTTTGACACTTTTCAGGGTCTTTTACAGGGTCTTTTACATGACACATGACATTTTACAGGGTCTTTGACACTTTACAGGGTCTTTTATAGGGTCTGGGAGTGCCCCCAGCATGTGGTCTATGCCTTTTCTAGTTTACACACTATTATTATTTTGCATATGGCCTACAGCAACATCTTTTGATCTCCAAATGATCGAGATTGTGATTTATGATGATCTGTGGTGCACAGCAATAATTACTTTGAATGGCTATGTCAGCGACAAATTGTTGTTAGAATTGTTTTTTACAATGGGGTATTTATTGTGGCATAAACTGTATTTTCCAATGGGACACATTTCTCAATTGAAAAAAGTTCACATTGATGCGATTGAGTAGTGAATGTTTGATTACCGTATTTCCTCGAAATACCCCCCGTGAGGTGATTGTTTCATAGTGGTCCCGAGAGGGGGGGGGGGGGGGGTTAAACAAGGGGGGGGGGTATTTCGAGGGGGGTTATTATTTTGCCAGAAATTTTTTCAAATCCTAGTACAAAATCGTCATTTGTGATGTACACTGGGGTAGAAAAATGCATCAATAATTGACATGTATAGACTCCTGTAGACTAATAGTAGTACGTAGATGGTATAAACACTGTTCTAACGTGATTACGACATTGTTTAAACGTGTGTTCTGCACTACGCAGAAACACAAACTGCAGTATTTGTCATGTACGTTCTCTTTATACTCAATCTGGGGGGTATTTCAAGGGGGGGGGGTGATTGTTTCATAGTGGTCTCAAGATAGGGGGGCGGGGGTCAAACGAGGGGGGGGGGGTATTTCGAGGGGGGGGGTGAGGAAATACGGTAATCAAGTGGAGCATTTGATGTTTGCATGTGTTTTACTCTGCTCCAACACATGGTTTCTGCATGGTAGTTTTACAAAGTGCAGAAAACTCCTAACTTACATGTTTCATTGTCAAAATTGAAACAGCTACTCAATTGAGCCCTCAATAAATTCCACTTTGAATACGCCCACCCCCACTTGAAAAACTGAACATTGAAAAACCTCCGTCTAAATAACTCCTCTATAAAGTTGGCCTTGAATGATGATGAAAAAAGCGCCAGACTTTTGGCACTAAGCGCCAAAAGTGCCATGGCGCTTTTCAAGAACACAGCGCCAAGCGCCAATGGTTCCAAAGGATGTTGGCGCCAAGTGCCAATGGCGCCAGCGCCAAAAAATTTTGCTGCTCCTCAAGTGCAGCAATGCTAATGCAGTGCTATTAGCTTGTGTAAGATGCAAGATTATGCCTAATTGAGTCAAGTTTTCTTCTTTTTGTGATGTTATTTTACAGCTGAGAGTTCCGGTTGACGATGGCAAGCCATCGTGGAAAAAAGTGCTTCAATTTGTATAGATAATGTCATGTGTCACATGAAAAACTCTGTTTAGTGTCAAATGTCATGTAAAATACCCTTTAAATTAAAGTGTCATGTTTATCTAAATCCTATTTTATAGTATCCAAAACTTATGTTTTTTGTATCCAAATCTTACTCTTTTACATAAGATTTGGATACAAGAACAGAGGGTTTGGATATGATAAAATGAGATTTGGATATGATAAAATAAGACTTGCATACACATGACACTTCACAAGGTTTTTTACATGATATTTAACACTTAACATGGTTTTTACATGACACCTGACCACGGTTGGTTGTATAAAAATTATTTGTGTACAAATTGTACAAAAATTGTATTTTATATTAATTTTCTTCTTGTTTCATTTTATTTTATTTTATTCTTCAATTTTCCATTTTATTTTTATTTTATTTTTATTTTTTCTGAGATTTTGCCAACCATGCACCTGACATTTTACAGGGTCTTTTACACTTTACAGGGTCTGTTACAGGGTCTGGAACTGGCACCAGTTACATTGCATATAATATCAACATAAAACTTGATTGTCAACACAACGCAACACCATGCATTTGAACATCTCTCATCTGCCCATTATTTGGGAAAGTGTTGAATATCTTTGCAATTGCATGAACATGTATACCGTATTTCCTCGAAATATCCCCGGGGGGTGACTGTTTCATAGGGGCCCTGAGAGGGGGGGGGGGGGGTTAAACGAGGGGGAGGGTATTTCGAGGGGAGGGGGGGTTATTACTTCACCAGAAATGTTTTCAAATCCTAGTACAAAATCATCGTTTGTGATGCACACTGGGTAGAAAAATGCATCAATAACTGACATGTATAGACTCCTGTAGACTAATAGTAGTACGTAGATGGTATAAAGACTGTTCTAACATGATTACAACATTGTTTTAACGTTTGTTCTGCACTACGCAGAACACAAACTGCAGTATTTGTCATGTACGTTCTCTTTACACTCAATCTGGGGGGGTATTTCAAGGGGGGGGGTGATTTTTTCATAGTGGTCTTGAGAGGGGGGGGTCAACGAGGGGGGTATTTCAAGGAAATACAGTACAAAATAAGCAGTAGAGGGTTTGTTCTTCCGCAATACACTTACAGTAACACATTTACTTCTGTAAATCAAGCACACAAAATCTTTTCACATAAAATAGTGATATATTTTTTGAACTCCTTGGCGCTTTTTTGGTGCTTTTTAAAATGCTAGCGCCAAGCATCAATGGTGCCATGGCATCATAGCGCCAAGCACCAAAAGCACCATGGCGCTTTTTTGTAACACAGCGCCAAGTGCCAATGGCGCCACAGCAAAAAGGTGGCAAGCACTGAAAGCGCCTTGTCGCTTTTTGCTTTGGCGCTAGTGCCAGGCGCCAGTGTCGTGACGCCTTTACATCACTAGCCTTGAATAACACCCCTTGAATAAATCCCTCCTCATTGAGTAATTCCTTGCTTGAGTAAGATGTGATTGAGATTGATTAGTCCTTAGTTGGTAAATTTTGTGCACAATTCCTGCATGGTACTTGCAGACAGTGCAAAGAAGTTGTAACTTACATCTCTCTTTGCCAAAATTGATAGAGCTACTGTATTTACTCCATTTTATCCCTCTCTAACTCCCCCCTGTCAGTTGAGTGTAGAAAAAATAAAAAATACCTGCTCCCTCTAAAAAAACCCCACTCCCTAGTAAAACTCTTCTTCGATTGATGTCTGAAAACATTAATGGGATAAAATATGTTATGTTTGTTTTCTTTTTGGTCATATATTCTTTTGTCTGTATTTTGGGGCTATTTACAGCAGCCTCTATAAGGAACTGGTCCCCAGTGAAAAATAATTTTTGCAAAAGTCAATAATTGGTGCATGGCGCTTGGCGCCAAATGTCTGGCGCTTTTTACATCACTACTCCTGTCAACATTTGAGAATGCAAATCGCAGGTCAAAAGCATGCAGCAACATAATCATGTGCACGATAGAAAAAAGGCATTTATCAAATCCTTCTGAAATATCCTGGCGACTAGAAAAGAGAACCCTGTTTATCAATTGCTAACTGTTTATTAGCACATTGTTTTGTCGGTCAAAAATTTCAGATGCGATTAATCAGCTGGATGATGGATGCGAGCATAATCCCAAATGATATTTGATCTATGCTTGAAAATGACCTACCGTGTTTCCTCGAATTACCCCCCCCCCCTCGAAATACCACCCCCCCCCCCAATTGAGTGTAAAGAGAAGGTCAATGACAAAAGCTGCGGGTTTTGATCCGGGCAATGCATAACACACGTGAAACAATGATTGTGTTACATTAGAACATGGTGTATGGTGTATACCATCTACATATTTAATTATATTTATAAGGTTGTAGTGGTGGTTTTTGTTGCATTTCTGTGTCTGCGTACGTTATTAGTACTGGGAGTTCCCCTCCCCCATCGACTTCCCCCCCTTGAAATACCCTCCCTCAAATACTTGCACTCTGAAAAAATAAACCCCCTTGGGGTATTTCGAGGAAATACGGTATGCTCGATGGTGCTGTCGAAATATCCAGACCGGGCTACCACAAGGAACTTAATAGACAGGGCGCCATGAAAAAATGTCAGAAAACCAAACCACCCGCATGAAATTAAATTAAAGTTCAGCTAGTAATGCTAGTCTAGCAAAATAGGTCGAAACTAGCATGTGAAGATATATCCAAACATTTTTTTATTGTTCAGTTGATAGCGTTGCCAGGTGTGTCTCCAGTGGCAATAAATATCATTGTGCACATCCATGGCGTCATTGACATTAACTCATACACATTGTTTTCATATTATTTTACTAAATGAGTTAAAAATAAACTTTTAGATTACCTTTGCTGACATCCACTTTAGTTGTGCAAATTTTGAGTGATCATGTATGATTGCGAACTGCTTAAATTAAAAATCTTTTAATTGAAAAATATGTATTTTGGAATAACCAAGATATTGGCTAAGATATCATTGGTTTGCCACATTTTGATGGTACAACTACCCAATGGGATGCACTGTAGTTTACAAGGTGAGAAATTTCCAGAAAATGCTGTCATGAAGAGAAAGTTTCTGTGTCAAGATGATGACAAGGTCACCACACAGATGTCAAGAATTCCTCACACTGTGAAGCCAATTCAATCCTGTACGTTGGTCTGTGCTGGACAGTGGAAGAGGCAGGCAAGAACTGGACGGCCGCCTGGGGCAGCTTCCACCTGGCCGCCGCTGTGCCCTTCTGGCAGCTGGCCAACGTGCACAGTCCAGCTGTCAGACTCGCAGTCTTTGCACTACTGCAGGTGTGCTGTTGTAATGCAAGTATCATGAAATGCCAATAAATGGCTGAAATGAGTGGGTTAGAACATTTCAACCCAAAACCCTTTTACCCAGAGAAGAAGTGTGCCACAATTATAACAAACATAATTTAATAAACACTAGTGATGTTAAAGGCACCGGGAAAAATGGCACCGCACCGCACCGGCACCTTTGCCAACGCATGAAAAGGGCACCTGGCACCCTGGGGCACCGGCCAGAAAATGGCACCGCACCGCACCGGCACCGGTGCTATTCTGAAAAAAATGGCACCGGCACCGGCATGGCACCCCTGAAGATTGCAATGGCACCGCACCAGCACCGGTGCTGGTGCCCTTCGGTGCCCAGCACCGGGGCACCGGTGCCCCAGTGCCTTTACATCACTAGTCAACACTTCTGTGGGTTCTCTGCTTGTACATCATCAGTTAATTGTAGTGAGTAAACTTTGAATGATTGATGTTTAGAAATACTTTTCAAAAAATTTGGAGCAATTGGCAGAGTTGTGCAAATACTGGTATTTTTGGAAAACGTAAACGTAAACGTAAATACCTTTACCAAATCAAAAGTATAAATACTAAAACATAAGGTATTTTTAAAATACCAAGGAATACGTAAAAAAAACGTAAACGTAAAAAATTTACACACAGTATTTGCCATTGTGCTTTGGAAAATACCATTATTTTCACCTTTGGATGGGTAAATCGCTCCATCTGCACCACTTTCTGTTGTAAGTGTGGCCAAATCCAACTACGCTGGTGATTCTGGGGGAGTCCCAGACCCTGTAAAATGCTTTGTAAAATGTCAAATGGCATGCAAAGTGTCTAAAGTCATGCAAAATGCCCTGGAAAGTGGCCAATTTTTGCCATTTTGCTGGGCATTTTACATAAGTTTTGACATTTGCATGAAATTTTACATTTTACAGGGCATCCTACAGAGTCTGGGATTGCACTCGCCCCTCCAGGTTCAAAACGTGTGCTACTCACAGTTGTTACAAGTGGCATCGTCGGAATTCATCACAAAAAAATTTATAAACGCAATGCTCTACAAACAAACAAAAAGGTTTCTGTGTTCAGCATTTGAACACATTTTTGAATATGTACCCGTAATTCCATGTGTACGTGCAAGCATGCAGTCACTTTTTACATACACCGCTTTTTTGTACATAAATATGTTACATTTATGCAAAAACATGAGAATATTGTTGTCTGCAGGTGGTGCGGCCCATTTGAACATGTGCACGTGAGAACGATCACAAGTTTTTTACGTTTTCCCTAGTACCCGGGTATTTTGGTTAGGAAAACGTAACAAAACGTAATGGTATTTTTGAAAAACGTAAACGTAAACGTAAGTAAAAATACCCGAATAACCGGGTATTTCGGGTAAACGTAAATACGTTTTTCCAACTCTGGCAATTGGCAGCTCAATTGGCACTTCATGTAATTACCACTAGATTGTTGTCACTCAATTCTAATTATAACTTCTTAACCAAATGTAGAATTTGAACCAGACCCAACAAGTCAGGGTGGCCTTGCACAGAAACACTACGGACCTGTCTGAATACACATACAGAGACGATTATGTTGGGTGGCAGTGGGTCTCAAAGGAAGCCAGTAATTCTTTGTCTGTTCCTGAAGAACAACTTCAAGATGCCTGGCACACGCAAGACTATACAATGCATGAACCAGTTGACAGGGCTACTGATAATATAGAAAATATAAACTAGGCATACCCATCAAGAAGTTCATTTGCTGGGATGATATTAGATTTGTCACCTGAATTTGATTTGGTAACAGATCTGTTACCAAAATTCATGTTTGTAATCTTATACTCCACCTTTGCACCCCACTTTTGGCCCCAAAGTTGAACTGAGTTTCTTTACTAGCCCCAAAACCAACCGCCATGTATACCACCCAGGTCTGATACAAAATTTAGACCCTTTTCAGCAACATTTTTTAAACTTGTATAACACCTGGGTGTCAGGTCAATGGGGGTATAATGTATACATTTCTACATCCTAACATTTTTATTTTTTGGTTTCCAACATCCAACTCATTCAATGGAAAAATGTGCATGCCATGGAATTACAATGAGTGGTGCCATCTCACAATATTCATTCAGTTCAAATTGAGCAGATATTTTTTGCATCCTTGCATAGCACCCTGGGGCAGGGGTTCTATAAAGCCGTGTAACACTCAGGATGTTGTGCACGGGGGTGGGGGGGGGGTGGTTTACACTATGAATAACAGTAATAACAGCCTCACTGTCTACTCAGTTCTTGAACATTAAAAAGTCAGTCCCAGTTCTGGTATGTTAAAAAGCATGTTCCTTGATTTGAAAATCCTGTCCTTTTTACATGCATCTCAATTATATGGGATATAATATTGAGTATACTTCTATATAAGTGTTAAACAGTATCAAAAAATGACTGAAATATGTACAACCATATGGTTGGTCATGTAAATACAGTTTAATAGCTGCACACATGTGAAAAACCCACCAACTGAATTGTCCTATGAGAGGACATCAGGGACACTGCTCAGAGGCATGTTGCACTCTGCGACAGATGAGGCCCTCCTCCCGAGTCTCTACATGTACGGTTAGTCAGTTCAGCCACTAAGACCACTTTGGAATGAATGCAATTTCCAAATCCCACTTTCCAGAACCAATTTCAATGCAACTTCAAACAGATTTTGCTTGTCATCCCTGCCGGGCTGGGTCAGAGTCCATTTTGGCAGTGCATGAAAACACGGCACATGGAATGTGCATGCGCGAGTGCAGCCAGTCGCCCCTGTGCGCCGCCTACAGCCACCGAGCCAGCAAATGCCTCCTGCATGGACTGGGCTTCTCTGCCGACTGCACAGTGGACAGGAATGGGGCCGCAAAGTTCTGCCAGAAGGTTCCCAAGGTCAAAGGTATGGTAAATAATCATCTAAATGTAGGCAATGTATCATATTTCCTCAAAATTATCCCCCCTGAATGAACCCCCCACCTTAAAATACACCAAGGTCTGACGAAGATAAGGAAAGGTAAACCCCCCTCAAAATAGCCCCATCAAGAAAAAATGTACATCATGTATGCAATGTAAATACATTATGTAATCTTTGCTGCCATTTCACAGCTACACATATACTAGATGGTTTAGATATATATTTACTTCAAATATTACATGTCCAAGTATTTATTACCTCAAAATTTGTTGGTGAAATAACAAACTGCCTAGGCATATATGGTAAATATGGTAAATGTGTGCCTTTCTCTAACAGTGTTAAGATTTCTGATCCTTTAGTCATACCCAGGTTGCATAGAGCCACCACTGGGGCCAAATGTGGCGATTATATCTGAAATGCATGGTGTATTTGGACAGGTATCAAAAATGATGTGCATGTGTTTGAACTTTGGGTTGATCCCTGATGCAAAACTTCTTACACTCATAGTTTGTGGGTTGTGGGTTATTACTACTGGAGTCCTTGTTATTGTAGCATCGTGGATGGGTAGCATAATCAGGCATGTGCATTGCGCGGTAGTGTTATAAATACATGTCATTTCAACCATATAAATGACTTTGGCACACTAGTCCACTGCAAGGTTTGCTAGGGTTGGGAACCTGACCAAACTCAAACTGAACTAATTTAGATACCCACACATTTTTGGAACAAAAACCTAGCCCTACTCTAAATACTACCAAAACCTGAACCCAATATCCAACCCCTCCATCGATAACCCCTCAGTTGCACATTTTTGGTTGTGGGGGTAAAATCAAAGATGAAAAGGGCAAGTTGCTCAGCCCCACAACAAACCCCAATTGGGAGTGGGATTTCAGTGTGTCAGGCAGATATGACCTGGAGTCTGCCCATGATACCCGAGAGTTTCTGTGCTGCAGGTGATGTTTCAGTCAACTCATGTTGAATGTTTTTGATCCAACCAATGTTTCCCTTCGCAGCATGTGAAGGAGTCAATGATGATCCAAGCAATACATATGAAAACCCACCAAAGCTCACTAATGATGGCGTTGATTACTACATACAAGGTAATCAGATAGGTGTCATAGGTAGGGTGTCAAAAAATATTTTTTTACGGAAAACAGAAAACAGAAAGGTAAAATGTTTTCACTTTACGGAAAAAAAGAAAGGATAAAAAAAATTTGCCAGAAAATGGTAAACGGAAAGGTAAAAAAATTTCACTCAGCGGAAAATGGAAAGGTAAAAAAAAGTATTGGCCGGAAAACGGAAAATGGAAAAATGAAATGCCAGAAAACGGAAAACAGAAAGTGAAATTTTCACAGAGACAAAAAATAAAGTGAAATTTTCATGGAAATGGAAACAGAGTGAAATTTGCATGGGAATGGAAAAAATTGCAGGTTTGCCTGTTTGGCTTTGATTACACAAGTACACTACAACAACAATAAGAATTTAGCAAAAGTGAACTTTGATGTAACTGAACAGTAAAAAGTATACTCAGCAGACTGCAAAGTATGTCCAAAATTACTTATGTATTTGGCATGCAGTTTCACATAAAGAGAAAATATTTAAAAATGAGAATACAGTTGTATGAACACGCAACTATGTTCATTTCCTGCATTTTTTTCTTCTTTTTTTGGAACATCTTTGATTCTATAAACAATGACAATGGCATGCAGTCTGCTGAGTATATAAAAGAGACACAAGAACCTGGTAGTTATATACACCATGGTGGAAAACGATAAATACAGATGGGAAAAATAATAGAACAAAGGTAAAAAAGTTTTGGCTGCCCGGAAAACGGAAAACATAAAGGTAAAAATTTTTCAGCTGCCAGAAAGTGGAAGACTTCCTGCTGAAAAGCGGAAACGGAAAACGGGAACTGAAATTTGACACCCTAGTCATAGGTGCTGCGTGTTCCCATTTGCTTATGAGGCACTTCTTTAAATGTATGCTTGAAGTGGTGGTGAATCGCATCGTTCACTGATAGCATGCAACATGATGGCACAATTTATGTGTTTGCAGAATGCACAATATTTTCAGTCATGGATATAAAAATCACCAAATCTCTGTCACACCTTCCAGGAACACATGTGGATCTGAATTGCAGTTATGATACACCATATCACAGCAAGTTTGGCACTGAGGAATACATGAGAACAACTCAAGTTTGTGGGGGAGATGGCCAGTGGATGCCAGCTGATGCTTGCAAGCCATATGGTGAGCTATGCCATTATTTACATTCATGCATAGTGATGTTTATGCCACTACTTACGGACACAGCAAAAAATTGGTGTATGATGCGTTGTGAAGTGTCATGAACTGTCTTCACGGCGACACTTCCCGACGCTGTGAAGAGCTGGATGGTGCTTCCCGGCGCTTTGCTGTGAAGGTGCTTTACATCACAGATGTGCATCACAACGCTTCACAAATGTTTTGTGAGGTGTCTTCACTTTGTCAGCGTCAGGTAGCGCACATCACGAAATTTTGGACTTTGTGATGATAGGTGAAGTGTGTGGAAGACACTTCACCATAAATTTCATGATGTGTGGTGAACTGTGTGGAAGTCACTATTAGTGCAGGGCTGTCAGCTCCCTGTTGTTAATCCATGTTTAGGGGCTCTATCTCATTTCCATTTTCTTCTCTGATCCATCAATTCAACATTTGCAATTCAATGCAGTTTGTGCACACGAGCAGCCTGCAGATGGACTGTCCACACTGACATTCTGGGATACTCATGTCTCCCTGTCGGGGCACCCAGCCCTTGCAGATGGGGGCTACTCTTTGTGAGTATTCTATATTTTGTGAGTACAATATCTATGCAAAAGTACAACTGCTTCATTTTTACACAAACCATAGATTGATTTTGAACTTTTTTGTCAAAAACCAAACAATTTTTTGAAAACATTGATCCAGGTGGGTCATAATGCCACCCAGCAATGTATCACATATTATGCAATTGATGGCAACCACACGGTGAGGAGCACAGTGGTTTCCTGTGAACCTGGCGGCACCTGGGCACTCAGACCCTGCCTTCAAGTTGGTAAGTGCATTCCACAATTTTTGGGTACCGTATTTCCTCAAAGTAGCCCCCTTGAATCAACCACAAAGCAAAAACAGTGCAGGTGATCTGCCGTGATCTGTGGTAAAGTGCCTTAAGGTAGAAACACACAGTCATTTCAACACACTTCACAAATTTCCAAGCATTTACAAATGCAAACATGGCAGGCATGAAACGAATCAGCTTTCCTTCTTTTATGTACGAGTAAGATATGTCTTAAATTCAAATAGGAACGGACAGATTCCGTTCGATTCACAGTTTATTTTAACTGATTGAACTTTCAAATGTGAAAAATAAATGAATTAAGCATGGATATCAATATACAGAGTCTCGCTTGATATACCTAGATATCTCGCTTAAACAGTGCTGACGATTTCCTCCGGAAAACTGCAAATGTGATAGACTAGCAGGATTCTCTCCGACCTTCGGTCGGGTTTTGTGGTTCTCTACAATTAATACCATTGGAGGAAATATGATAGTTTAGTTAAGTTTGCCCACATGCTAGGCATGTGTTTTGAAATGTGGTATGTAATGTAATACCAACAATAACAAGACCAATACCAAAGATGCAATGTTTTGGAATGGATTTTTTGTAAACTTCTGTAAAATGGTTGGGCAGTGTGCATTTTGTGTGGTATAGGTTTTGTGATATGATAGTGTGGTTTTTGCAAGGTGTCAAAATTTGTTGTTATCTTAAATTGGTTACATTTGTGCTTTGCTGTTTTTTTTGTGTTTGTAAATCCTTGTGGTATAAATTGTAGAGAACCACAAAACCCAACTGAAGGTTGGAGAGAATCCTGCTATAGGTACCCACTACTCAGAGGCTTGCAAAAACTGACACCCCAGTGGGGACCCCCCTCTAAATGGCATCACCCAGGGAACCCCCCAAAAGTGGCACCCCCTGGGAACTGCCCAAAAATGGGACCCCCTAGGGCCCCACAAATATGGCACCCCCTGAGGACCACCAAAAAATGGCACCCCTTAGTGACCCCCCAAAAATAGCACCCCCTAGGGACCCCACAAAAATGGCACCCCCTGGGGACCCCCCAAACATGGCACCCCCTAGGAACCGCCACAAAAATGGCACCCCCTGGGGACCCACCCAAAGTTGGCTCCCCCTGGGGACTCTTCAAAAATGGCACCCCCTGGGGACCCCCCCCCCCCCTAAAATGGCACCCCCTATGGACCCCCCCCCCCCACAAAAAAATATAGCACCCCCCTAAGGACCAACAAAAAACGGCACCACTGGGGACCACCCAAAAAATGGCATCCCATTGGGACCCCCTTGAAATGGCACCCCCATATGTGCCTCCAAAAAATGGCACCCCCTGGAGACCCCCCAAAAATGGCACCCCATGGGGACCCCCTCTAAATCCTGTAAACACAGCCCCTAGTTTGGAAACTCCTGTAAACTCAGCCCCTAATTTGGAAACTCCCATAGACTCAGCCCTAATTTGGAAACTCCCATAAACTCAGTCCCTAATTTGGAAACTCCTGTAAACTCATTTTCAGGTTTATGGTAATGTAGTGTCAAAATAGAATGAATATTTGAAATAATCTCTAGCATCAATCCACAAATGCATCAATTCACAATCTTCAATTTTTTAGCCCCAGGGGTTAGACTTAAAGGTTATGGTTATGTAGAGTAGAAATGGAGTGCACATCTCAAATCACTGCAATAAAAAACCCACAAATGCATCATTTCACAAATTGAAAGTTTTTGGGCCCAGGGGTTCATTATCAGGGTTTTAGTAATGTGGTGTAAAAATTGAGTGTATATTTGAAATTGCTACAATCAGAAACCCACAAACACATCATTTTATGATTTGAAAATTTTTAGCCCTGGGGGTTCATTTTCAGGGTTATGGTAATGTAGTGTCAAAATGAAGTGCATATTTCATTTCAAGGCAATCAAAAAGCCAGAAATGCATTATTTCACAATTTCTAATTTATTTTCAATTTTCAATTTAAGGCTTACAGTAATGTAGAGTTGAAATTGAGTCATTTCGAATCAGTGCAATTAGAAACCTGCAAAATGCATCATTTCACAATTTGAAATTTTTTGGTCTAGGGGTTCAATTTCAGGGTTTTAGTAATTTAGTGTCAAAATGGAGTGCATATTTGAAATTGCTACAATCAGAAACCCACAAATGCATCATTTTATGATTTGAAAGTTTTCAGCCCATGGGGTTAATTTTTAGGGTTATGGTAATGTAGTGTCAAAATGAAATGCATATTTCAAATGAGTGCAATCAGAAACCCAAAAATGAATGATTTCACAAATTGAAAGTTTTTGGCTCCAGGGGTTCATTTTCAGGGTTATGGTAATGTAGTGTCAAAATGAAGTGCATATTTCAAATCAAGGCAATCAAAAAGCCAGAAATGCATTATTTCACAATTTCTAATTTATTTTCAATTTTCAATTAAAGGCTTACAGTAATGTAGAGTTGAAATTGAGTCATTTCGAATCAGTGCAACTAGAAACCTGCAAAATGCATCATTTCACAATTTGAAATTTTTTGGTCTAGGGGTTCAATTTCAGGGTTTTAGTAATTTAGTGTCAAAATGGAGTGCTTATTTGAAATTGCTACAATCAGAAACCCACAAATGCATCATTTTATGATTTGAAAGTTTTCAGCCCATGGGGTTCATTTTTAGGGTTATGGTAATGTAGTGTCAAAATGAAATGCATATTTCAAATGAGTGCAATCAGAAACCCAAAAATGAATGATTTCACAAATTGAAAGTTTTTGGCTCCAGGGGTTCATTTTCAGGGTTATGGTAATGTAGTGTCAAAATGAAGTGCATATTTCAAATCAAGGCAATCAAAAAGCCAGAAATGCATTATTTCACAATTTCTAATTTATTTTCAATTTTCAATTTAAGGCTTACAGTAATGTAAAGTTGAAATTGAGTCATTTCGAATCAGTGCAATTAGAAACCTGCAAAATGCATCATTTCACATTTTGAAATTTTTTGGTCTAGGGGTTCAATTTCAGGGTTTTAGTAATTTAGTGTCAAAATGGAGTGCATATTTGAAATTGCTACAATCAGAAACCCACAAATGCATCATTTTATGATTTGAAAGTTTTCAGCCCATGGGGTTCATTTTTAGGGTTATGGTAATGTAGTGTCAAAATGAAATGCATATTTCAAATGAGTGCAATCAGAAACCCAAAAACGAATGATTTCACAAATTGAAAGTTTTTGGCTCCAGGGGTTCATTTTCAGGGTTATGGTTATGTAGTTTTCAGGGTTATGTAGTGTCAAAATGGAGTGCATTATATATCAAATCAGTGCAATTAAAAACCCACAATGCATCATTTCACAATTTGAAAGTTGGCCCCAGGGATTCAATTTCAGGGTTATGGTAATGTACTGTCAGAATGGAGTGCATATTTCAAATCATTGTAATCAGTAACCCACAAATGCATCATATCACAATTTGAAAGTTTTGGCCCCAGGGATTCAATTTCAGGGTTATGGTAATGTACTGTCAGAATGGAGTGCATATTTCAAATCATTGTAATCAGTAACCCACAAATGCATCATATCACAATTTATATTTTTTAGCCCCGGGGGCTCACTGAAGGATTATGGTAATGTTATTGTTAACTCCCATAAACTCAGCCCCAAATTTGGCAAACACCCATCAACTCAACTCCCATAAACTCAGCCTCTAATTTGTAAACTTGTGTCAACAGCCCCTTATTTTTAAACTTCTGTCAACTCAACCCTAATTTATAAACACCCATCAACTCAACCCTGAATTGAAAACTCAGCCCCTAACAACTCAAGTTCACCCCCTATACATGTGCAATTGCATTCTTGGGAAGCAACTTTGCCATCTACTAACCCTGTTTGTCAAGATTGTAACGTGTTTGTAAAGGGCATTTTGTACTAATAAATAGTGACTGCATTGTGTGCAAAAACACACACGAATCGGGCAAAAAATGAGGCTGTGATTGTGCCCCTATCTTTTGCATTAGGCATCCTTAGCGTGCAGTTCTCTCGAAATTGTATAGGTGGAGATATCCAGTATGTGAAATTGGCAGGCGTCAAATTACATATTATACGAACAAGGTGAACGATGCAGGATTTACGTTTGCATCACTCATTATGGCTGTGGTATGTAACTAAGCGCTGGAAATGATCACAAATGTGTCAACTAGTGTGTGGCCTGCAATTTGCGATCATTTCCGGTTGATTTATTTCATTCCGCAGCCATAATCAGTGACGCGAACATAAAACCTGCGTCTTTCGCTATCATTTGTCTGAAACACAAGGTGACTTGGCTGTGTGCCAAATTTACATGTGACCCTATTGTTCGTTTATACCGCACTTGTAGAAAAATACGCTAGACAATTGACTTCCATAATGCCCATTGAGTTTAGTAATAAAATCTGGGAAGTGCATCCTTTGGTGATCAAGCTTGATGAGGCTCTGAAGAATGATAATGGCCATAAAGTGCCTTGTGATTAGGGTGTCAAATTTTCGTTTTCCAAAGGCAAATTTTTTCCATTTTCCATTCCGTTTTCCGACCACTAATTTTTTTCTCCATTTTCCAGCTACAATTTCAGTTTTTCTGGCTTTTTTTCTGTTTTCCGGCTAAATTTTCTGTTTTTCCACCTTTTTCCATTTTCCGGCACATTTTTTTCCGCCTCATATTCCCTTTTTCCGGCTCAATTGTCTGTTTTCTGTTTCAGCCAAACTGGTAGACATGCATGCAGGTTTTCAACTATGTGAAAATTATGTTAATTTTTCCCATTTTCCATCAAAATTTTTAGCAATTTTTTTCCATTTTCCAGCAAAATTACGGCAATTTTTGTCAAATCGGTGCAAATTTCATTTTTCCATTTCCGGTTTTCCGGCCTTGTTTTCTGTTTTCCGGTCACTGAATTATTTTCCATTTCTGTTTCCATTTCCAGCAAGTGCAATTTTTTGTCCATTTTGTTTTCCAGCCGCTGATTTTTTTCTGTTTCCACTTCCATTTTCTGTAAAAAAACTTTTTTGACACCCTACTCTAGGGTTCAAACGATATATTGTATCGAATATCAAATATCGGATATCGACCATTTTTTTTATATCGAATATCAAATATCGATATCGAAAATATTGAAAAAATATCGAATATCGAATATCGATATCGAAAATTTTGAAAAAATATCGAATATCGAATATCGATATCGAAAATTTTGAAAAAATATCGAATATCGATATCGAATATCGACCATATTTTCGATATATCGAACCTGTATAATGTCCTTAATTGAGTTATTATTTTTGTTTTGAGATATTTGTGATTAATTTGATTTGCTTATAGTATCTAAGTTGATGAGTAAAAGTAAAGTATTTAATGTTATCTTTGTTGGAGTGCTTACTCCACATTTCTTGTATTTGGTTTGGCCACATACCTACTGAACTACCTACCTCATATTTGAAGCCAGAAAATGCTGATATGCTGCTTTTTTTGCAACATGCCCTTAAACAATTGGGTTATAAGTATGAATTGTTGTATCTACCAATTTTTGTTTGTCTGATACAATTTGATTCGTCATGTTTTTTCTTCGATTTTTTCATTCTGACCATTGTAAACCTTGTTAAAATCAATTGTACTTTTCAGTAAAGAGATAATCAACCATGTTTGCAACCATATGAAAATACAACATGCTGCTTGAAATATGCCTTGCTATACCAAAAGCTAAATATCGAATATCGAAAATATCGAAATATCGATATCGAATATCGACCATTTTTTAGTATCAAATATCGAATATCGATATCGAGGGTCCATATCGTATCGAATATCGATATCGAAAATTTTGAAAAACTATCGAATATCGAATATCGATATCGAAAATTTTGAAAAAATATCGAATATCGAATATCGATATCGAAAATTTTGAAAAAATATCGAATATCGAATATCAATATCGAAAAGTGATATCGTTTGAACCCTACCCTACTCGTGATCAGACATGATCACGATCTGAAGTGTGAAGATTGGGGGGGGGGCACTTCAGACCACTTCAGTGCCCTTCATGAGCACTTAATTAGCTGTGACAGCCAATTTAAACAATTACAGAGGTGTACTACCATGACCCCCGCTGGTTTAATGGGCAGAGGATTAGCATTGAGAATTGCATATTCGGGTGTGTCAAAGGGGCTGCCGAGGCAGCCAGACTTTTCTGCACACAGAGGATGGGTCATGTAAGGTCCATTAGACACAATGTCGCGTTAGTTCAATTTTCCACTTGATGTGCACTTGATTTTCCACTCAATCGAGCAGCGTGCATAATTTGTCCCAACTAAATATGCGCCAACGTGCGGACTGCAGAGTTACAAAAGTGTATTTACACTTACCTGAAATACCCAGGTAAATGGGTATTTATATTTACATGTACACTTACATGTTCATAAAATACCCGTACACTTTTTTACACTTTCCTGGGCAAAAGACCCGGGTACAGAAAGTGTATTTTTTTCAGATGGCCCTGTTTTATGCTTTTGAGAAAGCATAAAACAGGTTCATGTACAAAAAATAACTGCACAGTGCACATATGCAGTTATGCATTCATTGTAGAAAATATGGCAAATGTGCAAACTTACCTCTGACCTTTGAACAGTACTCATGGTATTCTACAGTTTCATTGAGCTCAACTTCTACCTTTGAGTCCACTGGACTGCGTCTTGCAGAATTTTTAACAAGAAAAATTGGTGATAATTGACATGCATCCTTGAATAATACCCCATGGGCTTTTTTCCATAAGAGCTCATCATATTGGAGGATATATGGTATTTTTTCATTAATAAAAATAGAAATCTCTCGTGCGCACAGGTCCCAATATGCCAGCTTTTATCGCATCCGTGATGGGACATATTGTTGGTCATCACCAGGGTTGGTTTTATAAAAATTCATTTTAGTAAAATTGTATAAAAATTGTATAAACATTTTATTTTATTTTAATTTTATTTGTGTTTCATTTTATTTTATTTTATTTTATTCCCAAAAGTCATTAATAAAATAAAATGACACATTTTACAAAAATTTTACAAAAATTTTACAAAAAATCAGAAACATGCATGGAAGGCCAGAAAAATGTTATAATTAGACCTATACATGAAAAACCTGTGACAAATTTTTCCCTTACATTTCAAAAGTTGCATGCAATATGTATTGTTAGCTAGCTGCAAGTGTAAAGTTACAATTATAGATAAGAATGGTTTGCATTTTCAGTAGAAGGACTACTGGAGTGTGCTGGGCACATTTGTAAAATGTCATGCAAAGTGTCAATTGTCTGACAAATGTAAAGTAAAGTATCAATTGTCATGCAAAATGTCAAGTGTCATGTAAAATTTCAAGCAAAGTGGCAATTGTCATGATAAATGTCATGCAAAGTGTAAATTGTGTATCCAAATCTTGTGTTTTTGTAGATTTGGATCCAATTTGGATACAAAACATAAGATTTCGAAATAAAACATGAGATATGAACACAATTTGCTTAGCAATTTATACTTTGATTTTTACATGTCATGACAATTTACACTTTACTTTACATTTATCATGACAATTGACACTTTGCATGACATTTTACATGACATTTGACACTTTTACAATGCTTGGGACGGCCCCCAGATCCATGAATAAACAGGTAGAGACTCAAGCAATGAGACAAAATCTTACAAAAAATATGAATTTTTATACAATTTTACAAAAATTTTACAAAAATTCGAATTTTTATACAATTTTTATTTTTATTCTTAAATTTTCCATTTTATTTTATTTTATTTTATTATTGAATATTCCATTTTATTTTTATTTTATTTTTATTTTTTTCTAAGATTTTGCCAACCCTGGTCATCACTCTTCGTTTACTGCATAAGGATATGGGGTGTAACGTGTGCCAATTACCCCTGACATGGCCAATATGATTTGTGTGATCTAATAATGCTGACAATCAGTTGACAATGAAATAACACACTCAGCTCCGAGTTGTAAAAATATGTTTACATTTACCTGGATTTCTATTTAGACTTACAAAAACATGTCTGGTCCAGATGTTAGTGTGAATTAGTTCAATTATTTCGGCTTGTTATAGTGTCCCGCTAGTGGGACTGGACTGGGGTTACGCAATCACAGCAAAAAATGTGTGTGATGTGTCGTGAAGCGTCTTGAAGTGTCTTCACGGCGACACTTCCCGACACTGTGAAGCGCTGCTTTGCGCTTCCCGGCGCTTCACAAAATTTGTTGTGAAGGCACTTCACATCATGGCATTACGCTTCCACTGTAACATGGCATCTGTTTGATGCGTGTGGAAGCGTCAGCGTCGGGAAGTGCATTTCACGATATTTTGAGTGCCGTGATGATAGGTGAAGTGTGTGGAAGTCACTTCACGAAAAATATCAAAAAATCTCGTGATGTGTGGTGAAGTGTGTGGAAGTGTCTTCACAGAGGCCGCTTCATGCACATCCAGCCCGCTTCCACACACATCACGAACCTATTTTTTGCTGTGAATGGAATGTTTTTGTGAAATGTGTTTTATATTTTTTTCACCATTTTTTTTTTGTCATTTCCTGTGATTTTAAGCCTTTTCTATTGTGGTATTTTTTACAGTAATCAGTCTCATTTTATATGCTTCCCATCAGATATTCAAGTTACCGTTTCCCCAAATTACCCCCCCCCTTGAATAAACCCCCCTCAAAATACCCCCAGGTGTTTTCGGGCTATGGAAAAAGTGAACCCCCCTCGAAATACCTCCGTCTGAAATAATGTACATCATGTATGCACTGTACATGATGTATTTATTGATGCCAACTTGCATCACATATACACATATACTGTATTACCTCGAATTATCCCCCCCTTGAATTAACCCCCCTTGAATTAACCCCCCTCGAATTATCCCCCCTTGAATTAACCCCCCTTGAATTAACCCCCCTCGAATTAACCCCCCCTCAAAATGGGCTGGGGAAATAATAACCCCCCTCGAAATCCCCCCCTTCGTAATGATGTACGTCATTTACATAATAAATACGTCATGCATGGGCAACGCAAGTGCTTAATTTGCATTGCAGCTACACATAGACTACTTTGTGTAGCTATCTACATTTTTTTGTCCAAATATATCCTGTTTGGACACATTTATTACCTGTGTTTGGGTATGCAAATGCCTACTATTTACTACGATCCTTACGAAAATTTCTGATGTAAAAATAAATCCCCCCTCGAATTAACCCCCCCTCGAATTAACCCCCCCCCCCAAATTTTGCTGGCGAAATAATAAACCCCCATGGGGGTATTTCAAGGTAATACGGTATGCTAATATGTATACAGATGTACGTCTATATACAGCAAATCCTCGAATACGACCCCCCTCAAATAACTCCCCCTTGAATAAGTCCCCCATGTTGGCGATGTGAGGAAAAAATAACTCCCCCCTTGAATAACTCCCCCCTCTTTAATCACTCCCCCCTCTGATGAAAAAGATTCAATACAACACTATAAAAGAATAGTAGCCTAGGGCAGCCACAGCAGATACATAATGCGTATGCAGTGTATACACACTGTTTTGTTGTTGTTGGACAGTGAAATACCTGAATTACACGAGTTTACATACTGCATCCATACAATGAATTAAGTCCAAGTTTTCTGAGGCAATAATAACTCCCCCCTCGAATAACTCCCCCTTTAATAACTCCCCCCTCCAAAATTTCTGACGAAAAAATAACTCCCCTGGGGTCTTATTCGAGGGTTTAGGGTACCCAATGGGCCAATATATCCCATTTTCTCACATATATTGCCAGTTTTGGGTATGAAAAAGTGTACTCTTTACTATGATGTTCATGAAAATATCTGACAAAATAATAACCCCCCCTCGAATAAGCCCCCCTCGAAATACCACCAGCCCAAATATACCCTCTGGAGTCTGGGGGTATTTCGAAGAAATACAGGATTCAAAATTTTCTGTTGTCCATGTTCTGTTCTGTTTACATGTTGTCCCAAAATAATTAATCCCAAAAATGCAATAATTTCCCTGCAAGACAATCTATCTTTTTGACTAATGGCTCATATCAAAGAACATATGATGAAACTTGAAACATAAAGATCATTGGCACAATGTATGTGGATGTTTCTGTCCATTTTTATCATTCTCTGTCAAACTTAGTCAACTTGGTGCCAGTTCCCCAAGTGGAGAAAATGAAAGCGCAAATGGCAAAAGCCGAGTGAAAAATGGCAAGTAAATCGGCAAAAGCGAAGTGGAATGGCAAGTCAAGTTAAAAAAAGCGAATGCTCCATTTCACTTCTCACTTGTCATTTTAAAGCGCAGTTACGGCACAACGAAAAATAGAAGCTGAAGCGACAAATACATGTCGCCGCAAATTCGATTACACAAGAACGCTTAGAGATTTCTATCCACGAAATAGACGTGTTGAAGGTACTAACCGATATCTACGTCGTGTCGAAAAATTATCCAAAAACTCTAGTGGTTCTTGCGATATAAATCTGAATTCAAAATTTCGCCTTTTGTCCGCAAAATTTCACGTTGAGATTGCAAACAAATACCGCAGTTTTGAATTTAGATTTATATCTCAAGAACCACCGGTTTGTTTTGGAAAATTTTTGGACAGGGCATAGATATCGGTTAGTGCTTTCAACAAGTCAATTTAGGGATGGATATCTCTAAGCGTTCTTGTGTAATCAAATTTGCGGTGTGTGTCGCTTCATCTTCTATATGTTGATGTGCTGTAATTTCGGCTTTACTTTGCTTTTGCCATTTGCGTTTATTTCACATCCCCACTTGCTGAACTGGTCAACTGAACTTCAACTGGCACCTGGTCACAATCCCATTCAAAAACCCACAGTGCTGAAACGATGGTAGTGTGGATTCCAGAACAGTCACGTTGGCACCTGCAAGCTCAGATTTTGCTGAATTTTTTTTCAGATGACCCGGGTGGCCCACGTCTTTGGCACGGTTTTGATTGGCCCCCAACACATCAATTTTGAATGAAAACTGCTCGAATTTGGTATGGGGGTAAATAAATGTACCCCATTTGTTGTGTTAAGTGCATAATTTCATATCGCAAGATATTGTGTCAGAACGTGAAACAGTTTCATATTTACGTTTTTGAATGTGTCCCATTGTAGATGGTCCTGTGGAGTGACTAGGGTGTCAACTTTCCGTTTTCCGTTTTCCATTTCCGTTTCTGTTTTCCGGCTGCTAAATTTTTTTTCCATTTCCGTTTCCGTTTTTCCGGCTCATTTTCCGTTTTCCGGCTAAATTTTTGGTTTTTCCGCCTTTTCACCGTTTTCTGGTTCAATTATCTGTTTTTGGAACTTTTTTCACTTTCCAGCTCATTTTTTTGTTTTATGTTTCAGCCAAACTGGTAAACATGCATGCAGGCTCTCAATTATGTGAATTTTTCCCATTTTTAGCAAAATTTCTGCAAATTTTTTTATTTCTGGATAAATTTCTGCAATTTTTTTTCCGTTTCCGGCAACATTTCAGCAAATTTTTTCCGTTTCCGGCATATATTTGGCAAATTTTTCTGTTTCCGTTTCCGTTTTCTGGCCTTTCATTTTTCCGTTTTCCGTTTTCCGGCAAGTGCCAAAATTTTTCTGTTTCTGTTTCCGTTGTCCGGCAAGTGCAAAAAATTATCCGTTTCCGTTTCCGTTTTCCGCCAAAAAGTTTTTGTTGACACCCTAGGAGTGACGTTGTTTTGCATACGATGTGATAAATGTGAAAATTTAGTGATATTTGCGATTTAGTGATATTTAGTGATATGTGTGTGCTTAACATACTAAATAGGGTACATTTATCTACTGTTGTCAGATATTTTACATCTTTACTAATTTAACTAGTTTCCGTTTTTTTCCATTTTTACTAATTTTACTAGTTTTTACAAAATACGCCTGCGGCAGAGAATTGGAGTTCCCGGTCCCTTTGCATTAAATGTGTGCTAATTAAATAATTGGTTGTTTTTATGGTACGGGGATTTTTACACGCAATTCAGGAACAGCACCAGTACCCCTTGAGGTCCTGGCAAGTTCCCAAGGATGGACACGTCAACTTACCAACCCTTTTCGTAATTGCAGCCGGTGTTTTGTTTCAATTAGTCGTTAATTCAAGCCGAAATTAAACTGTTAAATAATTCAATTAACATCAAAGCAGTTAGTATGCTTCAGGGGGACCAAGTTGATTTCACGGTAACTTTATTTAGCGAGTGTCTGAGTCAAATCACAATAGCACAAGTGAGTCGTAAACCTCTAATGGGTGTGAAAACTGCAAAATCAGAGTGTTTTATAATCACTAAAATCATACCATAATGCAAATGAATACTATTTTCAAGACACAACAAAATGACCGTAATTAAATAACATAAGGCAAAAATTTGATCACTGGAAAACAAATAGCATGACATAAAGTAAAACGTGAAAATTAAACAATAGCCAGATAAGTGACAATAAAGCCTAAATGAAATGAACAAGGAATGAAACGTAAATATAATTAATTTATGTGGCTAATTACTCTACGGGAAGTGTCATAAATTGGGCTTCTATTCAATAGTTTCAGTACAATTGGAACAGGTGGCGTGCCACTATGTTATCACCTCGCGCCGTTTTAGGTGAAATATTTTTATAGCCCAACCAAGGCCACTGAAAGAATATGTGTTGCGGGGGTTTGTTCAAGGTTGTTTCATTGCCGGGTAAGGGGTGGGAACTTTGGGCATGAGCACGCTCTACAACAACACTAGCACTTTTGATTTCACCAAATAACCCTAAGTGATGGGAATAATTAATTGGCACCGCTGTGCTCTTCACTTCATGCTGTGCTCTGCATGTGTCATGTGGGCGCGCATGACAAGAGTTGGTTTTTTAGCCACTTTCCCGCCCGTTACCTAATCCTAAGTAAAAATGCACCTGGTCGGGGGAATTTTTGAATATTATCTCTTGGGGCGCTAAAGGGTGTTTAAAAAAGTGCATGCCTTTTTGACTTAGCAAGAATTTCCTAAGCCTTTCTAGCCCGTTTTCAGACACTACACCTTTTCGAACAAAAATGCAAAGTACTCAGAAATTGGAACTAAGAATAATTGTCAAATGTAAAAACAGCAGAAATGAAAATGATCAATTCAATTTACTTAATTCAAATGCGAATGGGAAACTAATGTAATTAGGCATCAGAAAACTCAAAAAAAATACGTGGGGGTAATAACTAACGATGGCAAACCCCCGAGAAAAAAGTATTTAAATTTTTAAGTGTTTTTTCTAGAACTAATTTTCGAATTTTCGAATTTTTCCCCAAATTAATTTTCGAATTTCGAATTTAATTTTCGAATTTTTGAATTTTTGAATCTTTTTTAGCAATTTTCGAATTTTTTTGGCCAGTTTTCGAATTTTTTCAAATAATTTTAGAATTTTTTGGAAAAATATCGAATCTGAAGCTTTAAACACATTATTTGGACTGTTTTCATATTCTCCTCAGTTTTTATAACCTTAAAACGTCCCATAATTTAGCATTAAAAATGGTGGAAGGAGTTATACGGACCAGTGTCCTGCTTCTTCATTTAATTCACACATTAACACATTCAATTCACCAACGCAGCAAAGGCAATAAAAACAACAATTTAAAAATCGGTATTAATCAAATAGAATCAAATAGAAAATCAAATAAAATATTGGCATCAAATAGAATATTGGCATCAAATAAAATATTGGCATCAAATACCGTATTTCCTTGAATTAACCCCCCCCCCCCTGGGGGTCTATTACTTTGCAAGAAATTTTTCGAAATCCCAGTGCTAAATTGTTTTTTTTTTGTAAGTAACACAAATGTAAAAAAATGCAACAAAAACCGCCATTTATAAGACTCTATAGACTTAATATAAGTACGTAGACTGTACAAACCCTGTTCTAACGCAACACAGTCATTTTTTTCACGTGTTTCCCAGATAACAAACCGCACAAACGTTCTCTATACACCAAATTTGGGCGCGGTATTTCGGGGGGGGGGGGGGGGGTTATAAATTCATAGGGCAAATATTGAGGGGGGTATTTTGAGGGGGGAGGATATTTCAAGGAAATATGGTATAAAAACGGATGTGTCGAAGTCCGCATCTTCCGCCGCGGATGACATTTCAATGTTTTTTTTTTGTTACGTTTCGCTTTTTCATACGCGCCGCATGTCAATTGTCGCTTTATTTAGCACATTGAACTTAAGAATGCGTTTTGTTGCCTTGAAATGCCTGAAAAATTCGAAAACTATTTTCGAATTTTTGAATTTTTGAATTTTCGAATTTTTTGAAAAATATATCGATTTTTAAGTGTTTTTTCTAGGGGTGAAATAAAAATTCAAAAATTCCGGAAAAATTCGAAAATTCGAAAATGTTTTCGAATTTTCGAATCTTTTTTGGCCATTGTTAGTAATAACATAATTAATGGAAAATTACTAATTATGTTTCATGGCTGCAGCAGTTTCCATTCGGGCGTACCGTCCTGGGGGCTGCAGCCTTGTTGGCAGAGTAGCAGTGCACCGCGAACTTCGCGTTCACTGTGACTTCCCTGTGCACTGTGTGTCTTCATTTGGTCGCGCATGGTTGTTTTCGAGTCATCAGGTTGTCTGCACAAAAATGTTGTTATGATTTTTTGCATGGTTAACTAGCCATATTTCTACCTACACTGTCATGCCAAATTTGGATCATTTTTATAAATAATTGGTGCTTTGGTAGACAATTGCCTGACATGCGCCACACTCAAACACACAAACACATTTTTGCTTCATGTTCCGACATGAATTTTTGTGATGTGGAACCGTGCACTTAACACAACAATTGACAGTTTTGATTCAAAATTGACGTGTTGGGAGCAGGGTTAGCAAAATATCAGAGAAAAAAACTAACTAGAAACACTAGATTGTGTATAGATAACACTTCCACTACAGCATACAATGATATCTGTAGGAAGCTGGGGTTAAGAAAACAAGATATCATAAAAAAATCGAAAAATGACATAAAAAGTCAACTAGTTGACTTGATGAGGAAAAAAAAGAAGAAAACTCGGCATGTAAACAGACGGTAGCAAAATACAGGGTTATAGGGAAGAATAGAACCCAGATATCAAGTGTGAGATATGATGAACTGTATTGGTTCAGAGCCAGGCATAATGGCCTGTGTCTCTACAAGGGTAAACATAAAAAAGTTTGTGGTTTCTGTAGTATTGGGCAGGTCAAAATACCTCTCAATTTAGATCATAGATTGAAAATATGTCAGGGCAATGAATGAGAACGGGTGGAAATGAAACAGGCACGTTGCTCCATTCCTTGTAAATTTATGACACATCTACTAGGTAGTCAGACATGTCACACCCATAGAGTGACATGTGGAGTTATGATAGAAAAAGGATTAAGCTATGCTAGATAGGGCATAAACTCCATGTATTAGGATACCCTCGTGTGTTGCACGAAGGCTGGCTACCCCAGTTGGTGTGATACACGTAAATGTATAAAACTTCTTTGAGTACACAACTCTGTTTACAGATGTGGTATACACATCCTCCTTGGCCTACAAAAGAGAATTCTATGTCTGGAATACGTTGAGCCCAAACCTTACATTTACGCTCTGGGAACCAAAATCACATGTACGGTGCAGAAATTGGACCCAGGGGCTCACCTTGAAATTGATGTGGCTACCAAATGTGCAGAAATTTGAACTGGTGGTGCCACATGTGAAAAGGGGTGGTTTGGCGGATGAGAAATGGTCAAACGGTTAGTATGGAGCTAGTCAAGCTATAGGCAGCTTACAGTTATAACATTTTCTAAAATGTAAAAATTGCTTCTAGGATGTCTACCTGTGAGCGGGCAGGGGCGCGCAAAAATTCTCATTGGAGCAGTGGTCGATGGACGCGGTGATTTGGAGCTAGTGATTGATAATCTAAGTGGAATTAGCGGGCAAATAGTACACATGAGGAGTTGGTCATGTCTGCCTGATACCGTAGGTACTGTGACTGTAAACGGCTTTTTTACGGCCCAACATACCACAATCGGTGTGGCAGGGCCATTAGGAGCTCAGGCCTAGGCAGGCGCCTCTATCAAGAAGATATAATGATGGGTAGGGAAATTCAGAAGTGAAATAATACTGTTGTTCGTGTGACTGCCCGTGTAATTTTGATATCTCAATTCAAAGTTTCTAGCTAAAATGTTGACAGTTCTGGACTTTATTCCGTATAAATAAAATGCCCTGCGTGCCCCTGTAAGGGAAGAAAACTCAAAATCAAAATCATCGTGTTTTTGATGCGATTCATGTTATTCGACGAATAGTAAGTGGGATGAAAAGATAGGCGGGAGAGACAACCCAACGGTATAGTCTCAGCCATACGGCAATCCATATATCACAAATACAAATACAAATACGATTTGTATACAAATAATTTTTTATAAAACCAACCCTGGTTGGGAGCCAATTGAAACCGTGCGCCTGACGTGGGCCACCCTTTATTTACTGTACAACAGTCGGCCTTTTTTCATAGCTGCAGACAAGATTTTCATCTCATGCAGCTATACTTTTTATTGGAGGTGATATGGTAATGTGTTTTTATTTTGCGTTTTTTCAAAACGTCAAATAATGGAAATCAAGTTTTCTTGCTCAGCAGTGAGAATGATAAACTTGGCAGACGTTATGCTCTACATGATCAGAATGGCGTCATTTCGTTGGAATTTGGCCAAGAATAAAGAATGTAGAATACAGTAAACGATAAAGAGCGCAATCTAAATGGCGCAATCTTCGCACGTTCTAAAGTCAACAAACATTTCTCTATACAATTTTGTTCTGTTTATCTACGATGAATAATGTGTTGATGTTTGACTTTGGACTGATAGAATCCATTCAGTTATTTGTTGAATAAATTCCGTCCAAACTTTAAATGGGAGAAATTGTTTTTTGGATCAGTGCCAAAAATGTCGTTGGCGCGTGTTTAGGATTCGTACTCACCCGAACATCGAACGCGAAATCCGTACTCACCCGTCACTTTTCTTGTTCCGTTTTGATGGAGTGTGCATATTTGATGAAAATGGATTCGTATGTCACTAAAATGGGTAATGTTACCCCTAAAACAACAGAAATGTGACCGTAAAAATGCTTGATGTCACGTTTGAGCGTTTTTTAGGATTTTAACCACTTGTCCCACTAAAAATAAGTGTTGTGATTAAATATTAGAGATTGTAAGCAAATTAGGTAGTCATTTGCAATTAAGTGAATGCAATATAATGATCTTCTCAGGTCACCGGGTCTACCATGTGATGTCATGTTTCACGGGGGAATTTTTTTGTTGATATTGTTTCACTTTTTGCATCAGAATTTCAATTTCTGTATGTTAGAATATAATGATAACCTGTGATATGTTGAAAGTTAACAATGTTTGATAAAAGGTTTTATATGTAACAAAACAACATAAAATGGATTTTTGGTAGAAAAAAACAACTTATTATTTATTCATGTCTCCAAACATTGTTGATTCAGATAGTTATACCCCGATCACACCACAACATCAACACACAAGGGTAACTAAGACTGGTTCAAATAGATAGCAAATTGCCTCACTGAAGTGGTAGCAGCTGAAAGATTGTCTGGGGGTTGGGGGTTGCAGAGGTTCAATACTTCAATCTATTGGATATTTCAAGATTTAAACTCCAAACTGTGAGATAACAGGGTAAAAACAGCTAAATAACATGTATGAGTAGAATACCTATGTAAAATAAGTAAATACTTACATGGTCAAAAATTGCTGAAAATAGGCGATAAGGCACATGAACACCGCGGCACAATTATCACTCTCTGGCAATTTTTTGGCGCTTAAAAAATGGTAGCGCCAAGCGCCAATGGCGCCACTGGAAAGTAGCGCCAAGCACCAAAAGCGCCGTGGTGCTTTTCGGTAACACAGCGCCAAGCGCCAATGGTGCCACAGCATTTTAGCGCCAAGCGCCAAAAGCGCCATGGCGCTTTTTGCTTTGGCGCTAGTGCCAGGCGCCAGCGCCATGGCGCTTTCACATCACTATGCATGACATTTGACATTTTACAGGGCGTTTTCAATGCATTTTGACACTACCTGACATTTGACATTTTACAGGGCATTTTCAATGACTTTTGACACTGCATGACATTTGACATTTTACAGGGTCTGGGACTGCCCCCTGGTGGCATTTGCTCCGCCACGTGATCGGTAACGTTGATTCGAAACACTGGCCAGCCAGATGAAAATGTTTCTGTGGACTTTCTCACTTTTAGATGTGATTGGACCGGATATACTGTGTTTCATCGAATTAACCCCCCTTGAATTGACCCCCACTCGAAATATTTACACCCAGGTCTGAGAAACCTTGGGAAATAATAGACCCCCCTTGAAATACCCCCACCCGAAATGAGTGTCAAGAAAATACAGTATTTGCACAAAATACTCCTTGGGGTTTCTTTTTTCACAGTGAGAATTTTGAGGGGGGTGTTAAGACCGGGGGCGGGAGTGTTACAAGAGGGTTCTTATTGATACGTAAATTGTTAATAATTGTCAATAAGGGGGTTATTGATATAAACCACATGAAATTTATCACCTGAACATTATCACTTTACATTTATCACTTGACATAAACCACATGAAATTTATCTCCTGATAGTTGTCAATTAACATTTATGATCTGATATAAACCACATGTCATTTATCACTTACCATTAACCACTTGACACTGATGATTTGGCATTAACCAGTTGACAATTATCACCTGAACATTATCACTTGACATACTTGACATTTGACTTGACATTTGACTTGACAATAACCATCAAACATTTATGACCTGAAAGTAATCACTGACTCCAAGATTTGTAAATCTCAACCACAATTGCCAAAAATGGGCTCATGTGAAAGCTCTAGTACTGGTGCACATCAACAATTTTTGTTTATTGCCCCATTTGTATTTATTTTTTAATTTATTGATGTTTGAAAATTTCCAACAGCTATGGTCCCAAAGTGGGCGGAGCCTGTGGAAAAAATGTCCAAAAATAATAAATGGCATCATATGCTCTTTCATATGAACCACTACTCGTGAAGGTCGGTTCTATAAAAGAGAAGTTATTGCAGCTTGAAGATTGTCAGGAGAACAAGAACAAGAACAACAACAACACTACCTGGGGGCAGTCCCAAGCCCTGTAAAGTGGAAAGTCAAATGCAAAGTCAAATGTCAGATGTAGAGTAAAGTGTCAAATGTGAAGTTAAGTGTCAATTGTGTATCCAAATCTTATATTTTTGTATCCAAATCTTATGGTTTTGTATCCAAATCTTAAACTTTCTTATCCAAATCTTATGGCTTTGTATCCAAATCTTATTTTTCGGCATAATATTTGGACACAAAAACATAAGATTTGATATGAAAAATAAGATTTGGATGCACAATTGACACTTTACTTTACATTTGACATTTGACTTTGCATTTAACTTTACATTTGACACTTTACTTTACATTTGACACTTTACTGTACACTTTACAGGGCTTGGGATTGCCACCTGAAAAAGAAAATCTGAAAGGAGTAATAACTTCCTTCCAACTCAACCGTTTGATCTAAAAATTTGCATGGTGGTATTCTTCTAGATGGGCTTTTCAATGGTGCAATCGGTTTTGCGCTAGCTTATTGCGTTCTGATTTTTTTTGGAATTTGAATTTTGTGATTTCGCATTTTGGTATGTCTGACCATATTATGGGTGGGTCGCTTTCACCCTCCCTCGGCGGCGAGCATGGATGGATACACTATAAAAAAACTTTACATATGATATCGGTTTTCGGCTCTGGAATCCTGCTACTTTTACTCGAGTAACTGGCACCAAGAATGTTTATCCTGAAATGTTTGTTTTTTTGAACAATTTTACTTTATTACTGATGACATCATGATGGAGGCTTTCCTTCAGAAAAATGCATAGCATGCGGTCCGCAGAGTACACGTCGCTAGAATTATTTATTATTATTTTTTTTATGTCATTATTTTTATTATTTTTTATTTATTATTACCGTATTTGCCCTGGGGGATTATTATTTCGTCAGACATTTTTGTGGGGGGAACTATTCGAGGGGGGAACTATTCAAGGGGGAATTATTATTTCGTCAAGCATATTTCTAATAACACATTTCACAAAATATGTTTAATAAACACAATAACGTGCCATTGTTGTCAAAATTAGCTATAACAAGTTAATCAAACTTTTAAGGGGGGGATTATTCAAGGGGGGGAATTATTATTTCCGCACGCATCTTACAGGGGGGATTTTTCGAGGGGGGGGGGAATTATTCAAGGGGGGGGGACTATTCAAGCAAATACGGTATACTCGGATGACATTACACCGTACATTTTCCCGGAGGAAACACTCCCGCGAAGCATCATAAGAAAGGGAACGAAAGTGCACAAAACATTACGGTAGTTTTGGAGTAGCGCCAAAAAAAATATTTGGATACGGTTTGTAGTTTCAAGTAACACGTTCTATAATCAATTTTGACAGCCGGACGAGTTTTCATCGGGGACATAATAATAGATTCGTGCACATGTATGGATAAAAAACCAACAAAAGACATAATTTGCACAAATTCACCCAAGTTAAAGTTTTGAATAATATAAATATGCACTGTGGAAATGCGGGTGCCTTTTCTGATCGGGTCATGTATGGGAACTAGCCTAACATCTTAGTTATCTAAGCGATGTTCCCCCATTTTTGCTCAAAATCGCTAAAATATTCTTTATTTTGCAAATGTTCACCTTCATAATCGCTATTTTCATCTATATATTTGGTTATGTACCTATTTTTAGCCTTTTTATTTATATCTAAAGCGATGTCAAATTTTTTGGCTGGCTGCCAAGTTCCCATACTTCCGCCATGTCTTGCGCTGAACGCTCAATTCAAAAGGAAATGCATAAAATTCCGGTTGCAGGGGGGTGGGGGGGTGAATGTATATGAACTTTATCATGGCCGACCCAAAGCGTGTGCTTTTGATATGAAATATCATTCAAACGCGTTTTTCCAGAAAATCGTATTTATTGTATCTTTGAGGCAGGTATTTTGTAGGGCGTTGGGGGGGTGGGTCGTACCTAGGGATGGATTAAAAAGCGTTTTTTTCAACGGCCCCACTTTTTTTTAAAGCGCTCTTTAAAAAAACACACTTTTTTCACTTTTTTCAAAAAATGTCAAGAGACATTTCCTAAAACGCTCCCAAATATGGTTCTGAGTGAATATATACAGGTATATCATACAAGTGGCAGTATTTGTGATAATATGTATATAGCCATGGAATAGTGCTTAAATCAGGTTATCAGAGAAGGCTAATACATTAAGACTGATGTTTCCCACTGTAGCAGTATGTGGAAGCACATTGGCTGGTATTATATACTACACTAACATATCACAGCTTATTATTTTATGATACATAGCATGCAGGATAGAAGCAATGACACAAAAAGACACAAAACCAATGAAAACAACCACCGTGGTAATGTGCATGTGAAATTGCGCGCTTGTGAGCAAAATTTTTTTTCGAAATACCTGGTGCATAGGTACAAAAGTTTTTGCCAGCACTTTTTTAAAATCGCTCGACCCTTGCGCTTTTAAAAAAAAGCGCTTGAAAAAAAGCGCTGGCCATCCCTAGTTGTACCCATAGGGTATTTTGGGGGTAGCATTTTAGAAGGGGGGGGGGAGGGGTCGGCCCAAGAGCACGTGTAACTCGGGAACGGCTTGGTGAAAAATGTTGAAATTTGGATGTAATATCGTTTCAGGTCGGGGCTAATACAAGTCCTAGGAAATTACGCTACAACCCCCCTGACTGGAGATAAAAAGGTGGTCATTTTCGTCTACAAAAAGTCTAAAAAAGGTGGTCATTTTCAAAAATTTTGGGTGTCGCTCAGAATATTGAAAATTTGCACCGCTATAACTCGGCGGTTTCTCTCCCGATTTTTATCGTTTAACTTTTAAACGATCGCAAATGTTTGGAGAGTTCATTTTTTGGGTTCAAATTATTAACGTTTAATATTTGTAATTAGCGCCGACCTGAATCTATATTATAACCAAATTTCAACATTTTTCAGCAAGCCGTTCCCGAGTTATAAACACGTGCTCGCGGGCCTACCCCCTCCCCCTAAAAACTTATTTAGGCATCGAATTTTTCGGCTATTACCCCTGTACCCCCCAAATCAGCCAGCTATCTATTTTTTGAGAAACTATCCCACAATTTTTACTCAAAATTATACCATATCATCACACTTTTCATACCTTTTTATAGATTTTCACCTCCAAAATCACTAATTCATGTTCTCTATTGCATATTTTCAGCTACTTTTGGCTACATTCTGTATTTTTACCAATTTTGAGCTGTTTTACACTCACTTTAAGCGATTTTTCTCCCTTTTCCAGCTACACCCGAAAAAGCCTATATATAGAACCCACGCAACCCCCCCCCCCCAAAATCAGCTTTTTCTGATTTTTTCAGCTATCTACTCCTCTGGAGGAGCAATTTACTATCTATATGAAACCCCGCGGGGGTCCAAATCTACAAAACCCCTGGAGTGGTCTGAGATGGATGTACACAATTTCCTTGAAATCCCCCTCAAAACGGCCACTGTGAATTAAAAAGCCAACTCAAAATACCGCCCCCTGAAATGGCACACTGCACAATGAAATTGTGTTAAGCATTCGAACATTTTTGCATGCTGAAGTACAAACGCTAAAGTCAAAATCCAAAGAACACAACGTTTTTGAAGCGTAAAAATTAAGCTCACTTGCAAATTGCGCGAAATATTAGAAATTCCGAATTTTTTCGCTTCAAAACGTTTTGTTCTTTAGATCTTAATTCAGAATTTGTATTCAGGGTGCTAAAATGTTTGAATACTGAATGCAAAATCTGTTATTTGAAAAATAAACCCCTGGAGGTATTTCGAGGAAATTTTGTATGCATTTTCACGTCCAGTTTTTCGTTCCAGGGATTTGTACCATTCTGATGTGAAATCCGTGAATTTTCGGCACCCTAGCATTGCGGAAATTGACACCAATGCATCTGGTAGATCGGCTGGTACGTAAATACCCCGGTAATTGGTATATGCCCCTCATACCTCAATTTTGGCACTGTGCCAAACAGATAAAAAAGACGTCAGCACCGCGGAACGTTTTCAGCGGAACGTTGACTATCAACCTATCTAAGCATTACAATGTTATGTTTCAGAGTGAGTTCTACACTGCTGACATTATGCATGCTGCGGAAATCGTTTCCGCAGCACATTGAAATCCACGCAAAAATTAAAATGTAAATATGATAAATTGAACGAACCGTCGGGATCGCGCGCACCTCATGCCAATGCATGTCACTCGGACGCATAATTTTTATGTAAAGTTATAGAGCAAGTCCTACCAAATCAACGATGTGGCGGGAGACGTCAACCCGTCACATCAAACGATTTGCGAGGACAATATTGCTTTTTCAAGTGTTTAGTCCATCAATTTAATGAATAAGAATAGACAAATATTGTTTAGCTGGTATTTAATAGGTTCCGCTGAACATATCTGAAGTTCTGCCTTTCGGAAACGCGACAAACTTGAAACAGTTGGCGTACACGCAATCTTTTCTTTTTTTATTTTCTTTTTTTTACGAAACGTAGTTTCATAAGTTTCATAGTTCAGTATAAGACATAACTCCTATCTGTTGGTAGAGTATCGTGTCTGCCAAGTATATGTCAAAATTTTCAAGCACAGTTCTTTCAATTTATTTCACAGAACTTTCATGTTTAATGAACAACATGCTGTTCTTGTTCAAATTAAACCACAATTTTGCATACCGGACGCATTTGCATTTGATGACGCATTCAATGCCCAGAGGGAGCAGCTCTTTTGCTTATGCTTGCTACATCAATTGTTTTTTTAAGTATACGTAACATTTTTCGAGCGTCAGTGGGGGGGGGGAACTCTACGAGGGGGGGATTGTTTTTTCCTCACTCGCCTAACAGGGGGAACTATTCAAGACGGTTGAACTATTTGAGAAAATACGGTAGGTATGTAGATGGCATAAACACTGTTCTAACGTAAAAAATTTTTTTTCACGTGTGTTTTGCATTGCCCAACTCACAAACCGCAGTTTTGTAATGTGCGTTCTCTGTACACTCAATTTGGGGGGGTATTTCGAGGGGGGGCTAAAAAATTCATAGTGGCCATTTTCAGGGGGGTATTTCGAGACGATGGGTATTTTGAGGGGGGTATTTCGAGGAAATACAGTAATTAAGTTACCAGAACAAACCAAAAACTATTGTTTACGGTCATTGTTACGTTCATATTTTCTCATTTCATTTCGCTTTTGCCGATTTACTTGCCACTTCACATCGCTTTAGCCATCTGCGCTTTCACTTCTGCACTTGTGCAAACTTAAATAAGCTGACTAAATCTCAACCAAAATTGGCAGAAAGGCTCATTTGACTGCGAACAGCAACACTTTTTTGTCATTGCCATATTTTTGTAAAAATTGTAAATTTCTTCATGGTTGAAAGTTTCAAACAGCTACTGCTGTCAAGTGGGTGGTGCCTTTGGAAAAAATTGATTATTGTGTGGATGAAATGTGGCAATGGCAATGACAATAACAAAAATATGACAATAACTGCCAATTTTGGTTGAGATTTAGTCAGCTTATTAAATTGAATAAAGATTGATTGTTTTGCAGGGAAGTTATTGCAGTTTGGATTACTTTGTGACAACAACAACAACAAGAATGCCATTTCAGAAAGAAAATTTTGCATAACTTTTTTTGAATAACTTGAATATGTAATGGGAAGCATATATAATGTAGCTGATAACTGTGAAAAATACCACAATAGAAAAAAACCCCTTAAAATCACAGTAAAAAATAAAAAATAACACATGACAAAACTAATACTAAACAAATTTCACAAAAATACTCAATTGCATGACCCTAGTCCCGCTCGCGGGACACTATAACAAGCCCAAAAAATTGAACTGATTCACACTAAAATCTGGACCAGACATTTTTTTTGTAAACGTCGAAATATAAATCCAGGTCAATGTAGATAAAATATTTGTTTGCAACCATCTGCAGTACAGCTGAGTGCGCTATTTCACAACTGCACTCATGTCAGCATTATAAGATCAGACAAATCACAGGGCAAGTCACGGGTAAGAGGCACACACTATAGCATAGATTCTGCTGCATGCACTGAAGATTGACAAACAATATGTCCCATCACCAATGCGATAAAAACTAGCCCAATAAGATCTGTGTGCGCGAGAGATTTATATTTTTATTAATGAAAAATCTAAATATTTCCATATACCATATTTCCTCCAATATGTGATGAATTCTGATGAAAAATAACCTCCCTTGGGTTTTATTCAAGTATGTATGGTAAACATTTTTACCTATATTTTCTCCAGGTTTTTCCAGAGAGATTAACAAAAACCCAGCACAGCTGGGTTTACAGATACACGAATCGTTAAAAGGACAACAAAATTCGACAATTGAAGAAGTGAAATCGATGTTAGTGAGTTTTAGCTGCAAGATAACAAACACCTTCCCGGACAAGTTCACCACCCATTTTTTTATTTCACTTCGAACACAATATCTCCGTCCATGGGGGTGTTATAAGGCTGAAACTTTGTATATACATAGTTGTAAGACCCCCTTACTCCCCAACAATGGGGGGAGGTGCGGCGTCTCACTACAGGGTGGGTCGCCCTATAAGCAACAATTTTTGTGGCGTTTTTGGTGTCCCAAGCAAGTTCACCACCCACTTGATTAGCTACACTTTGAAGGTTATATCACCAGCTGTGACAGTGGTAGAAAGCTGAAATTTGGGGGATGTCTTGCCAACAACCACCCTCACAATACACCAGTGGGGCGGCTGCCGACGACCCACTAAAGCATGGGTCACTGCATATAAAGTTGATAATTTTTTTAAGAACAGTCCAAGTGTCAGAAACAAGTTCGCCACCCAACTGCATTACAAAAAAATGTTGTGAGAACATACCTGATATAAAATTGAATCAGATTTGAACCCTAGTTCTGCTCATAAAATTTTTTTCAGTAGAGCACCCACCCTGTCCCATAAACAACAGACTGAAAATTTCACTTTAAACCAATTGTTTGTATCACACTTAAAAAGTTAGTTTACAAAGTTCACTAGGGGAGGGTCTCAGGTTCAAAGTTATGTGAACAACATAACCTCTAAAATGCTTCCATACGGAAATTTATTTGGGGTGAATGAAAAAGTAAAAATTGTGTCAAATTTTGTTCCTGAAATGACATCATTTTGACATCATAGAATTCACCCCAAGTAAATTTCCTTATGGAGGCATTTTAGAGGTTACGTTGTTTACATAACTTTGAACCTTAGACCATTCTCTAGTGAACTTTGTAAACCAACATGTTCATAAAAAATAACAACATAAACAACACCAACAACTATGTTCTCACAACATTTTTTTGTAATGTAGTTGGGTGGCAAACTTGTTTCTGACACTTGGACTGTTCTTACAAAAATTATCAACTTTATATGCAGTGACCCATGCTTTTGTGGGCTGTCGGCAGCCGCCCCACTGGTGTATTGTGAGGGGGGTTGTTGGCAAGACATCCCCCAAATTTCAGCTTTATACCACCATCACAGCTGGAGATATGGCTCTCATAGTGTAGCCAATCAAGTGGGTGGTGAACTTGTTTGGGACGCCAAAAATACCTAAAAATTGTTGCATATAGGGCGAACCACCCTGTAGTGAGTCGCCGCACCTCTCCCATCGTTGGAGAGTAGAGGGGTCTTACAACTTTATATATACAAAGTTTCAGCTTTATAAAGCCCCCATGGACAGAGATATTGCATTCGAAGTGAAATAAAAAAATGGGTGGTGAACTTGTCTGGGAAGGTGTTTACATATTTTTACATATACTCTGTGGGTTCTTAGTATGGAAACCTACCATAACCCATATGAATAATGAACTAAATTTTGTTACAGTTTTTCACCATAATATTTTGTGTTTATGCTGTGATTACAGCTCCACGTAAAACTCCATTGGAAAATTGATTACATGAAAGTGGATGATGATACAGGTCTGCAATAGTTCCTGGACAATATGTTTATAAATACCTTCACTGTGCCCAAGAGTCATCATCCAAGGTCACTGCTATTTGATTGTGAAAATTCAAAAATGTCGATTTTGTTCTTATAATTTTACACCAGCTGAAGAAAAATCAATTCTACGCTATGTTTCAAAGTTTCAAAGTTTATACCACTCAGTCTTCGCGAGGCAAAAGGGTACAGAGTAACAGTCAAAAGTAAGGCAACGAATAAAACAAATAAGTGAAACGTGCGGAACTTTAAGGTACAAATAAAGTAAGATAAGAACAGAATCAATACATGGCGGCCATCTTGTGACGCCGTAGGACCGCAACGTAAGCCATCCTAGCGTCACATGGCTAACACACGTACAATAACAGCACCTTTACATTACATGCCGTAAGTGAGATGATAAACGCACTACTAAATATGAGCCAAAATATAAACCGCAATAAACATGAGCAATTTATGGAAATTTGACAAGCGAGTGCATTCAGTGTATAAGGGATCAGTCTTTGTTGAGATCAAATTATCAGTTTCATTATGAAAGAGCCAAATGTTACCACCCCGATTGCGCCTTCCTTGCTCTATGCGAGCCTTTGGTTTGGGGTAGCAGTTTGTGATTAGGTAAGAAACAAGGGGCTAAGGCCCGAGACGAGAGAATGTAACTACTTAGGTAAATACACAACAGTAAGTAGGGTTACAACCCCGTTTAGTGCCCAAATGGTCTGCATATCACATTCATGTAACTTTCTAGTTCTTGAATTTTCTTGCTAAAATTCTCCCTAGTGTTGTTGCAGGTTGTTGACTCTAGAAGTGTATAAAAGTCTGATCTTGCACGATCACTACATTTCATTGAGCAACAGTCTTTGCGGAGCGAACACATCACTTCGTTTCTCCAACGTAGCGTTGTTTCGGCAACACACCGTTCCATGATATGATCACCTGTTAGCCAAAAATCAAAACCTATCGAACAGCAAAGCGGGCACTTCTCCCAATTGTCGATTCCATTTGTTGTGGTGATTTGGATAGTGCGGATCAGCAGACCATGTCGTAACATAAACCATTCTAATTCATTTATGGTTAGTGTGTTAGAAACAATAGGTGTCACGCATGCATTTACGCAACGTTCCGTCTTACATGTCCGTTCTCTGTGTTTGTTGCTCTTGCTTAAGCTATCCCATGACACATACTTTGCAGCATCTTTTAGCTTTTCCTTTGTGGATCTTTATCCCACATTTTCAATTTTGAGCCATTTCATTGCTGTTTTAGCCCGACCTGCAATACTATTTTTCCGATTTGTACTCCCCACTCCTTTTGACCATAGCCTAGCAGCTATAGCAGTTGTCTCTGAGGTTTTACCGCTGTTGCTGTACGCCTCCATTTGAATCATACGGATGGCATACCAACCTCTCATCGTGACAATATCTGCCTCGATTGCAAGTAGTTTGTTGGAGAGGTGCCGCGGTGCCCTAAGTTTTTCTCGATATAGGGACAGTTCAATTGATGTCAGTTTGTCTTGCGAGGCTTGGTTCAACCCCACGATCTCCACACCATAGTACACCTTTGACATTGCATACAGCGTCCAAAGCCGCTGAACCGCCCAAAACGGGCACATGCTGTACCCGGAAATTTCAGACACTAGCACGCGCACCGTGTGAGCCCATTGTACATATAGCAGTTTTTGTTTGTCGAATGTGTCCCTGTTGCTAGTTAGCGTCAGCCCTAGATATTTAGTTTCGTTTCACCTCGCTTACAAATTGAGACTCCCCTTTCGCGTCACAGCCCAATCACCATTTGGTGTCAGATGCTTTTTCCTTAAAGTGAAGTACGTGGCTTTTTTGGGGGCTGATTGCTACGCCCCAAGACCACGCCCATTGGGTAAACGCATCCATCAGTCGCTGCAGATCTGCCTTGCCATTTGCCATTAACACAATGTCATCAACAAAGAAGACAGCGGGTATTCTGGTCTGCTCTAGCTTCGCTCCTGTTGCGGTGTATTCCAAAGCTGTGCTCTAGCTTCGCTCCTGTTGCGGTGTATTCCAAAGCTGTGCGTAGATCCGCCATATAAAGCACGTATAGACTTGGCAAGAGGCAGCACCCCTGCCGTACTCTGAGGTTATAATCTAGGAGTTCTGTCACAACATGGGCGTATTGTAGGAAGCATTTTTGATTGGCATAGGTTGCCTCCAGAGCTTGAACAAATTTGCATGGGTATCCATAGTGTCCTAGTTTCTCCCATAGCCTATTACGTGGGACCCTATCAAAAGCCTTCACCGCATCCACAAAACAGCAGGACAGGTTTTTCCCTGCCGCCAGGCAGCCTTGCAGCACAATGTGGTTATCCGTCGTCCTTCTGCGCTTCCTAAAACCACCCTGCATGTCGCCAAAGCCACCACAATTTTCAAATGCTGTCAGTAGGCGTTTGTTTAGAACTGAGCAGTACAGCTTGAGAATGTTGCACTGAAGTCCTATTGTCCTGTAATTATTCACGTCACTCTTAGAGCCCTTTTTGTGCAAAAGTATCAGTTTGCACATTCAAGCACACTCTGGGATAGGACCCCCGTTAAACCACCCATTGAAGACAGAAAGTAATGTCTCCAGTAGGTGGGGTCCAGGAGTCCGCAGCATTTCGTGTGATATTCTAGTGGTGCCATCTGACTTTTTCAATTTCAACTTTTTGCACGCCATCATAATCTCGTCCAGAGTTATGTCATGGAAAAGGTATGCTTTATCTCTGGACATGATTACGTTTCTAAACATCTTATCCTGCGTAATCTCTGGACTCATTGGGTTTGGTGTCTGAATCCGATTCCAAAAGCTAGTCAGGATTTGACGTAGTTCTTGCGTTGTTCTGGCGACTGTTCCATTCTCAAAGCGGAGCATGGCGTACTTAATGCCTGGTTCTCTGAATTTTTTCGCAAGCTTGTAGAGATCCGTTTCTACCCCTGATGTTTCAAGCTCTTTGTCCAATGACTTCCTCATTTGTTGCATTTTATGGTCCGATTCTGCCAATGACATTTTCTTTTTCTCGTTCCTTTTCAGTGTTCTAAATTCTTCATAGAGCAGCTTACCCTCGTGTAGGCGGCGGCGTAGCCTATTGATCTCCTGTTTTGAATTGTTTATTGTCTTAGTCACCGGCGAGATCTTAGGTTTTCTGTCCTGACTCTTGAAATTCACAGCCACTACCTCTGTTAGTGTTGCCAATAAGCTCTGGTAGGAGTCGATTGGGACGGGAATTAGTGCCAGGTGGTTCTCTAGTTTCTCAGAATACTTTACTGAGTTCTTAGGACCTATTACTGACCAATCTGCAGATTTTGCTTGTGTATGCAATGGTATATGGAGCATAAATGTTCTGAGATGGAGTGCGTAATGGTCGGAAAGTAACAATCTACCACACACCCCATTTGTTAGTTCCAATGTGTACTCGTGAGCTTTTGTTGCGTCCATTAGCACCAGGTCGAGTAATGTCCTGCATTGACCTGATTCATATGTCCACCACTGATTTGCCCTAAGATTACACAATTCCAAGTCATCTGCTTCAATCCACCCTCTGATCAAGTGTCCACATTTATTGATGTCACTGCTATTATCACGTACCCCTAGATGGTCATTCCCGATGTGGCCGTTGAGTCCCCCAAGACGATTATTTCGTCCTCGGTGCTATCAAACTGCAATTTCAGGTTATGTAGCCCATCCAACGTATCCATGTTATCTCGAAGATAGCTTGCATCTTTTGAGATCTTCCCATGGTCGTGTAAGTACATCGCTATCACGTGAACTTTCCTCCAATCCAATCCCATTGTAAATCCTATTGATAGTACTGACGTCGAGTTGTCAAGGAAGTCTCCCCCATCTACCATCGCATTGAGGTATTTCCTTGCATATATAACTAAGCCCCCGTTCCTTTCGAATCAGTTGCTTTATGTTTTGCAAATGAGTCAAAATCTTCACCCTGCGGTAATTCTGTGTTATTTGTTGTGTTTGTTTCTGCCAAACAGATGATGTCGTCGCGCTTATTGTCGAGTATCTCCTCCAATTCGCACTGTTTTTTCTTCATTGAATGCACATTCTGATATGTGATGGTTAAACTGTCGGTGTTGCCACCGGCTTGAAGCCTCACTTGTTTATGTTTTTCCCACTCCCTGTTTTGTTTATGAAGTTGGTGTGATGTCTCGTGACAAGCGTCAGAACCGGTTTTCCCCGTGAAACAGTGTCCACCACGTTGGAGGGCACCCGGGTGCCCCCGAATCAAGGGAGCACTCGGGTCCCCTCCAGCCGAGGACACTGGTGTTTTCTCTTCAGTGTGTAACGTTTGGCTCTTTCCTATCACAAGCACCATAAAAATCATCCACAAGGACCCTTTAATCAAAGCGGCTAGTCGAACAGTATCAGCGCGGAACATTGATTTGAAGAAACATTTTACAGAACACAGACGTCGCGCAGTATGGACGCAGAAGTAATGCATTGTATACCTGCACGGAGAGTTTTGAATGAGCATTAGTGCAATTGCATTAAATGTTGCTACCTGTTGGATTATGGTGTTCAAAAATAGCGGTATATATACGCTGAGGTAAAGCATATATATGCCGTATTCTAGACACAACTCACTGCGCGAATTACTCCCTACTCGTACCGCCCGTACCCTTGGCGATATTCCTGATATCCGCCGCTCCCGCCGCGGCCGCGGCCCTTGAACCGCGGGCCGCCCCGGCCGCGGTAGCCTCCGCCCGACCTGAGTTGCAGTGAGAAGTAAAATTTTCAGTGACAGGATGAGTTGTATGCATGTATAGCTGCACCACACACCAGTGCCCATAGCCGCCGCGCTGGTTCCCGCGGTACCATAGGACGTATGGCCTGTCGAACTACGGTCGGACGCCCCCCCAGCTGCCACTACATCGATTGCTGCGTCTGGCCACTGAATCATGCCGAGAGCACCCTGGACTGCTAGCCTTGCTATCTGTATAGGGAGGGATTTTGCGAATTGTGCAAACATTTCCAAGCAGTGATGCATGTTCATTGTTGCCAACCTTTGCGGCGATCTTTGGATTTCCTGCGAGCGTCTCTGCTTCCCCCCGACTGCGTACGCTTTCGGGAGTGGTGACTGCGTGCCTTTGCATCCACCTGAGATGGGTTGATTGTGTTTATGTGGTAGTGGAAACCCCCCACCTACGTAGACACACCTTCCCACTGTGGTGCACCCATGATCATGGAGGAAAAACACACACTCCCTCGCCACGATCCGGGCCATCAAAGCCGCGCCGTTGGGTGACAGGTGTAGCCTGTCTTCCGTTACAATGCCGTTATACAACCCCATAACGTTTTCTTCTTTCGTGTACTGGTTGAGATTTTCGTGATTCCTAATCAGATAGTGTAGTGGCTGCACCACCACCACACCCCTGATTGTGTTACACGCCATTTTCAAAGCAGATTCGACGTCGCGGCCTAGAAGTAATAGACCGGACACCGCCTGCTTATTCTTCGCGATTCCGGGTTGGGGGGGGTAGAGGGGCTGCGTCACACACAAAACGATTGGCATGTGGGGTTTGTTCGCAGTGTCGAGAGCGCTACACAGCTGCACGCAAAAAACATATATTTTTCACAAACAGCTCCATCCATTTTGCGCTTTTATCACGCACCGTCAAATAAACAGTGTCACAATAATCGAGTACGGTCTTTATGATGACCACACCCACATATTCCCAAATCTGCAGGTTGCATGCACCCTTAATCGTCGAGAGTCTGCAACCCCTGTAGACCTCCCCCACCATTGTCACCGTCGCCAAGTCAAAACGCCTGTTAGCATCGCCCAGCCCGGATTGCACCGAGCCGCGCAACAAATTTTGCAGGCAAGTTTGGAAGTCTCCAGTACTTGTGCTGTCACCGTTTAGCCAAATTGAGATCGGGCAGAATTGTGTGGGGATTCCTAGTTGGAGAGACTGCCTATCGCCCCCCCTGTCAACCCCGAATTCGTTGTTGCGGCAAAACCTGTCACTAGGGCCCCCAAAGCGCGGCGTATTGTTCGCCCATGGTGGGCGCTTCCAATTTTTCTTATAATTCAAGGGCCGGTCCAGCCAAGGCTGCCAGTCACTGCACGCGTACATTAAGCAGCGCAGCAACTGGCTTGGCGTGGTTTCACCCATACCTTGCGTCATAAAAACCCGATTCCAGTCCACTACCCCTCCCTCTGAGTTGACTAGCAACGCCTGGCGCACAACACCAATCGCCTCAGGGGAGTGAGAGTGCACTGTTTCGGCCGTGTTAACACCTGTTTGTTCTCTGACGGCGCCAATCCACTCACTTAGCGGATTGGCGTCAGTCAGGTCATACCTGTGACTCACCTCATCTTTGGTGACATCTGCGTCATCACCTTCGCTACTCTCGTCCTTTTTCGCTTTCACACTCGGTTCTTTTGATTTACTCTTGCTACGGCGGCTTTTCAGTTCGTCGGCACCTGCACATGAGCGATGATACATTTTTATAGGGGCTGGGCAAGTTGCGTACTTTACGTATGATTTGCCCCCTATGATATGTTCAATGATTTCACCCTCTTCAAGATCGTCGGAAGTCCTAAAATTTACCCAGTGTTGTGCTACTAAGTCACGGTACTTCTCCCGAGGCCTACCAATGTTCATTTCCGGAGGCGCGGAGCCTGTGCTCAACCAATTTGCCGCCGACGGTCCACATTTTCTCATTCTTGTAGTTGCTGAACTCATCGGCATACGCGTCATGCTCATCTTGGGTCACATTGGCACCAGGGTTGAAGCTGTCCTGGGCCTCCATGAGCGCCACCCCGTACATGTTCAGGTAGCGAGAATCCCGGGGCATGGTAACGCCGTCCCAGCTGGTTTTATTGAAGCCATTCCCAAGGATCTCCGAGTGCTTGCAGGCGTTCACAATTTTCCGATCCTTGATGAAGCTCAGATACGCCGAAAAGCGCCTGTTCCCGGAAATAACGAGACTCAGAACGCCTAACAGCGACTGATAGATCGCCGTGTTTTCCATCGCCTCTTCTGTGTTTATTTTCCAGTCATACCATTGCGTCGGCCGTTTTTCATCTTTTTCGCGGTTGTAGTAGCACGCCCAGGCTCTGTTGCGCCACTCCAGCCAGGCACGAGTGACCACGCCCAGCGCGTCGCTGTTCCAGGCAACAAATTGACTGTTCAACAGCAGCGCAGCAGCCTTCACTTCTTCGTCGCCAAGCCGTTGGCCCTTGTCATAAATTAGCGCGCAACATAAGCAGTGCCAGTTCACTTTAGCCATGACAAACTCCATCAGGAAGTAAATTGAGAATGGATCCATCGGCGCCGCGCTCAATATCATAAACAATGATGACGAGTCGGCGTCAAAGGACCACCCCTTCAATTGCATGAGCGACTGCAGACGAGAAAATAACTCATCGTGCCTCACTACATCTTCGTTCAAATTCACATTTTCCGCTTTCAGATCTGCCATGTCTTTGTGCACCACAACGGTCTGCCCAATGTCAATTTGCGCCGACAAGTTTACAGCCTTACTCAGTGCTTTCAGGCAACCCAACAGACTCACATAGCATGTGGCTGGGTCGGTCTGAGTGGGCGTGGGATTGTTTTTCTGTTTTGTTACATTTTCCCTACTATCGTCAACTGTCAACTTTTCAAGTTTTCCTACAAGCCTAGATACTCTCGATAGACTAACCGGCACCCCTGCGCCTCGCAGCTGAACCTCCACCGCGCTGATGTGGTCCTGAACGAACTGCATCGTTTCAACGCGGCTGTCTACCAATTTGTTCAGGAACTCCAGGCGCTCTTGCTTGTTCATCCCCTCCATCTTCTCCTTGATGTTGTACACGTCCACTGGGAGTTGGCTAATCTGGCCCGAACTGTCCATCGCGCGTGCCCTAGCAAAGCTGTCCTCACGCTTTGACTTGCGAGCCGCGGCCTGAAAACGTGTGCGATTAACTTCATAGGAAATAATATGAATAATTACACCACTATGTCTCATGCCACATGGAAGTAAGCGAATACTTATCGCAACAGTCTCCCGCAACCATCCTGGCACTCTGCCAGGAAGTAAATACTTTATTGTCACATGACATTCAGAAATTCGAGAAACGCACTGATATTCAGCAGAAGAAATGCAAATATCAACGCGGTCATTTTTCTGTGTTTTCCACACCTTTGTACACCCTATCAATCGCTTTTTCCACGCTTCATGTCCATAGGAATCACACGGAATGTCCAGTTTGGCGCCATTTTTTGAAGCGACACAAAATTCCGCGCAAAAGGTACCTACTGTCGATTTTCAAGGTTCCAAATTGTAAATAGAATTTCGAAAAACATGTTGATAATCAGCAGAAACATTGCAAAAATCAGCTTGATCGTTTTTCCGCTTTTTATCCACTTTTTTTCGCCATATTGATCGAAATTTTCACACCTCATATCCGTGAATCCCGCTCAAAATGTCCGTATTGGCGCCATAGGCACCAAAATTTAAAGCGCCAAAAACGTTCCCGCCAGAAACACTCATTCTCACTTTTTCACGGAGTCTCCCCTGCCGGCATTCAAATCTCGCAAAAACGAAATTCAAAATCCCCCCAAACCAGTGTCTGGACCCTTTGGCGCTTGCTCTCCCCCTTTGCGAGATATTGCTTCGGCTGACGTCGACCTCGGCTGCGGGTCGACACGCCCTCGACGATTTCCAACGCGGAATCGCAGCTCGAGTTTGCAGTCGAATCGGCCCTCGCGTCGATCTCTGTCGATAGATTGAGCGAGCTGTCCACCGGTTCCAGATGTTCCATTTACTGCAGGGGAATGGCGTGTTTGGGCGCGTGTACCGCGGACTTAAAGTAACGTCTGCGGTACACTCACCTTTTCCGCACGTCCAGGCGTTTTTTTCCTTTCGCTTTCGATTTTTTTCAAATAAATTCCGGGGTATGTGACACTTGTACCTGAATGTCCGGATTTGTTCGCAGATCGACTCCCATGAGCCCCACAATTGCTCTATGGGAACTCTACCTGAACTGTTCACCATGCATAATATTGATGGGTGGATGCATTCTTCAAACGCTTCCATCCATTTATCGCTCCATTCCAATCCAATCCGTCCAACATCCAACTGGTCAAAGTTCTGGATACAGTCGTACTCCATCATCGGTCCCAAAAAAAGTGTCCGCGTCAGAGTGGCTACCAAAATGGCGGCCACTGTGACTATGCGAGACCATTTGGCACTCCTCCAGCCCGAGGTGTACTTCTCAGGCTGGCGTCCACGCCCCCATTGGGGCTTCCATTTTCCTATCACGGCATGCCAGGCATTCACGTCTCCAAACGGAGTAGGTGAAACGCCCTGGGTCCGCCCTACGATCACCGATTCCTTACCTTCCCCCCTCCGTTCATTTCCTCGGTTTTTCATTTTTTGTTTTTGTGATTGCATGCAAAAGTGTTGTTTAAATACTGGTATTTTTGGAAAACGTAGATGTAAATGTAAATACTGTCAGATATTTTACCAAAATTAAATTACGATAATTTACGTTCTTTATTTCCACAATTACAATTATATGGCTGAAAATCAGTGTTCCCAGTCCTTCTGCGTGTGTGCACATTTACTAATTAATGAGAGTTTTTTGGGTATGGGTAAGTTTGACACACAATACAGGAATAATCACAAGAACCCCTTGAGGTCCTGGCAAGTTCCTGCAGACGGACACGTCAACTTACCAGCCGTTTTGCACTGCTCCAAGTCAATTTTTTATTTATTTGTTGGTTAATTAGTTAAATCAAAATCAACTTCAAACATTTAGTGTATTAATATTCTTCAGGGGGACCAAGTTGGTTTGCATGGTAATTTATTTAGATAATCTCTTTTAGAGTGAATACACAGTCAGCACAAGTAAGTTGAAGAACCTCTAGCGGGTGAAAACTTGAAAAACGTTTTTTTTTTATAATCACTTCTAATTTACCATAATACAAATGAATGTAAAAATGAAATATGATAAATGAGCAAATACAAATTTCAAAGGAACTATTGATCATGTGAAAACTAATAATGTGAATTAAATACAATTTTGGCAATATAACGATGACACAATAAATTAGCAGAATTATCAATAAGCATAATCAAAAACAGCGTAACTAAAGCACAGGGGAGTGCAAAAACTTTCAGTAACTTAATTAATAGAATATTGCATCAATCTTAAGCTTTTTCATGAGCTGTCAAGAGGTGGGCCCTTATTTTTTGATTACTGTAATTTTAGGACAGGTGGCGTGTCGCTATGTTATCACACCATGCCGCAAGGCAAATGTCTAGTCTCCCGCCCAACCAAGGTTATTTAAAAATGTGTTCCACTTGGATTTTGCAAGGTCATATCACTCATGGGGGTACTGGGCGGTAAATTACAGGCTTTACACATTCAGACTCGAGCACTTTTGAGTTCACCAGATCACCCTAGGTGATGAGAATTATTATTGTGGGCACTGCTGTGCTCCTCACTATGTGATGTGCTATGTATGTGTCAAGTGCATGTGCGTGATAGAGTTAAAGTTTTTTGAGCCACCTTACCCACTTCCCAAATGAAAATGTATTTGGTCGGTTGGGGATAAAAGGCAGAGTTGTTCAAATACTGGTATTTTTGGAAAACGTAAACGTAAACGTAAATACCTTTTCCAATTCTAAAGTATAAATACTAAAACGTAAGGTATTTTTAAAATACCAAGGAATACGTAAAAAAAACGTAAACGTAAAAATTTCAAGAAGTGCCCCATATGAGCAGAGATTCTGCAAAGACCATTGTTGTGCCATTTTCAACAATTTTCAACATTTTTCACATACGTTTCATAGCAAACATCAAATCTTATTTAAATTTTTGTCGATTTGTTTATGAATGTTGGTGCTGATGGCCTCGCGGTTTGGCAAACTCATGGATAAGCACACTTCTTCATCAAAAATTACATTACTGCAAAACTTCAGCAGGATATCAATGAAACAAAACAGTGAATGATTGTATAATCCACAACACGAATACATACACGCATTCCATTTTTCTGCTTTGTATTTATAGGTTTATTATTTCGCCAGCAAAATTTGAGGGGGGATAATTCGAGGGGGGTATTCGAGGGGGGTCTATTATTTTGCCAGAAATTATCGGAAATTCCCCATACGCGGACGTAGAAAAATCGAACAATCACATAGATTTATATGTGTTTGTACCCATATATTACTGTATATACACAAAAACCCTTCCCTAACGTCATCAGTTTTAACGTGTGTTCTGCATTGTACAGATCACAAACTGCGGTATTTGTCATGTACGTTCACGTTACACTCAATTTTAGGGTGGGTATTTTGAGGGGAGGGGGGTTATTACTTCCTCAGCCGAAATTTAGGGGGGGTTAATTCAAGGGGGGATAATTTGAGGTAATACGGTATTCCAAAATTGACACATTGATTACATTTACAATTGATTGATTACATTTATTTGCAATATTTCCACTGCCAAAAAGACTATTACACAACATAATTGGCATTATTTACGTCCACTTGTATAACTATTTGCACAAAATCAATATGTGACTGCGGTAATACAGCACATTTCACAGACGCGTGGTTTCATGTAGCTGGATTTTTACGTTTTCTCTGGTACCCGGGTAATTGGGCCAGGAAAACGTAACAAAACGTAATGGTATTTTTGGAAAACGTAAACGTAAACGTAAGTATAAATACCCGAATAACCGGGTATTTCGGGTAAACGTAAATACGTTTTTCCAACTCTGATAAAAGGTTACCTCAGGGCACTAAATATTTTAACCAACAATACACCATTATTGATGATAAATTTTAAATGGTTTTGCAAGTCCATTTCTAGACATAACACCTTTGCTAAACGAGATTCACATTAGCACAAAAATCATAAAATGACTAAATGAAATGACAAGAATTCAAAATAGCAATCTCAATCAAATACCTGAATGGAGAAAATAATGAGTCACTTAGTAATAAGATGTTGAATAAAATTTTGAATTTAACAGGGAAATGCATTAATAAAAAAATAAAAAAACAAAGCAAAACTTTCATGGCTGCAGCAGGTCCAGTCCGGCATGCCTTCATGGGGTCTGCAGCTCAGTGTCAACATTGTGATGCACAGTGAACTTGTTGTTCACGGTTACTCTCCCTGTGCACCGCGTGACGTCGTCTGGCCAATGGCCATGCATGTTTGTTCCCGAGTTGTCATGTTGGCTGCGCGGGGGGGGAGGGGGGGGTCATTTACTTTTTATGCATGGGTTACCTGCTGTATTTTCACCCACAATACCTTTTGCAAGTAACAAGTATTTCCTGTTTAGATGGGTATTATCACTGATTTCCATGCAATATTATCACGTTTTTAGCACATCATGCAATTTTAGCACTTCATCATCAACAACATCAAGCGATACAATAATATAACCAAAATTAAATGTTATAACATAAGCAATCATGAGAACAACATAAAATTGAGCAAAAATTACATTTTTTTGTAATTAAACCTGATGAATAACTCCCTCTCAAATGTTTCCAATCCTAAATGGATCAGGGGTCCCCAAGATTTTGACCCTCGCGGGGGCTGGATAGATAGCAAATCACTCCTCCGGAGGGATAGATGGCTGATTCTGGGGGTGGCGGGGGGGGGGGGGGGCTTGGGGGGGCTTGCGGGGCCTCAATATAGTGGCTTTTTTCAGTGCATAGAAAGCAAAAAGAGGACAAAATCACTAAAACGGGCTAAAAAAAGGTTTATAAACATGTATATAGGCGGAAGCCGTGATTTTGAAGGTGAAAAACTATAAAATGGTATGAAAATTAATGATTTTGAGCAAAAATTGGGACAAAACTTCTCAAAAATCATTCCAGATAGGTAGGTAGCTGAGTGATTTGGGGGGGGCTAAGAGGATATTAGACAAAAAATTTGCCTTGGGATAGATAGATAGCTGAGCAGCCTCTGGGATAGATAGATAGCTGGCGGATTTGGGGGGAGGGAGGTGGGGCGCATACCCTAGGATACCCCTGAGATGGATCCTCCTTGTGGGACTTGATCCTTTTTCTGCACATAGATTTGTGTTCCACTTTTCGATGTATTTAATTAGTGTTCTGGCACACATTCGGGAGTGGATTGATCAATAAACTTTACAACAACTTTGGCGACTGGTACCGCATCTATTGGACATGCTGGGGATATTCAGCTAAATTCCTACTTAGGCATTGCTGTTTATTACCATTATTCCCATGATTGCTAACCAGGCAGTATTGTTCTATATTCTGCTGTTGGCAGTGTACGGCGGAATTGCGATGTCTACATCGACGGCTGAATGGGCATCAATTCATCACCACACTAGGCAGCACCCTGTTAACACTTTGCCGCTTGCTGGGCAACATCCTGAGGGGGTTCGCAGGATGAGCTGTTGCGTGCGGCCGGAAAACGTCGCGTTCAGGGAACGGTGGTTCGAGGTGCACATATTGTGAGTAACTCTTGTGCAAGTAGTTCGGCTGTGGTGTTGTTGGTAGACAGCCGTAATTCTGGGGGGATTGAGCACAAGATGTAAGATTTTGTCAAGTCCCGATCTCCAATGGAAATGTGTGTTGCAGAGCATTGTTATTTGGGTATGTACTTGGCACCACCCATTTCTTTTTGCCAATTGACATACCATGATGTCACCAATTACCTGAATGAAACCAGAGCCGACAATGTAGACACGGGTGGATATGCTAAGTTCTTGGAAGCCGCTCTGTCGCTTTCAGGACAGTCTAATAAGTCAAAACGGTACCAGTTAGGGGAGCACCCGGAAGATGACACCACGGAAGCATTGGTGAAAGAATTTGACGCATTGCAGTCACGTTTTGACACCTTGCGCTGCCAGAATGGTGTTCACGCCCATGTTACAAATGCACAAATGCATGTTACAAATTCACAAAAAAACTGCACATGTTACATTTATAGCCTCTGATAAAACACAGGAGTCAACTAGCACTGCTAAATTGGCTGGTTTGGCTGGACCAACAGTTTTGGCTGCCCAAGGAGTTGCTGCAATTTCTAAAATGCCAGCTCCGACTACGGAGACACTTCTGCCGGCAGACTTGAATGTTTATGCTGATCCCGACCCTTGGCTAAAAAAAGATTTTACAAAGTTTCCGAAGGTGATATTGCAAACTGTGAATAGTGACATTTTACAAGGATGGATGATGGCAAAGCCGCATATAATAGACAAAGTGCTGGTTTATTCAGGAAAATCTGACAATCTAACTTTTGCAGAATGGAAGCGGGCAGTGCAAATCGCTAGCCTTTCGATTGTAAATCCAGCCCTTGAACAACAGTTTTGGCTACAGTTTTGGCTAGAAACTTTTACAACAAAACTGAAGGGTGATGCTTATCGAGTCTTGACTACCATTTTTGAACCTAAAGATTTAGCTAATCATCAGAGAGTTTTTGATGAATTGAGTGCCGTTTTCTTTGACGTGCGAAAGTTATATTCTGTGCAGGAATGGGATAATGCAGCTATGCTGAAAAATGAAAATTTCCTGGATTTCTACCTGCGCCTCTTGTCGAAGGCTCCCTCTGAGATACGAGAGTCAATGAATTTTAATAAACAGTTGATCATGAATTTAGTGGCTGTTAAATTATGGACAAAATTTGATGAATCTCGTTATGACAAGTTTGTAATCGCTAATTTCAGGAATGCAATGCGGATCAAAAAGCTGTCTTTAGTGCAAACCATTCAAATGATGGAAGAATATTTCCGGGGGGTTAAGAAACCTGCGGCTGTTGAACCTGTAACGCAATCTAGACAAATCAATACTGACAGTGATGTGTCCGAAGTTTTGCCACACAGATCACGTTTTACTGTCACTCAATTGATTGATAATAACGTGGCCAACCCGTGGTGCCCACGGTTGAACCATGTGGGTCACCGCGTCAGCGAGTGCAGGGTTACCATTTGTGAGCCAAATCCGACGGCAGCCATCGATCTGACCGCGACCTCACCAAAGTCAGATGGGTACGGTCAGGTCAGGCGTTATGGCCCTCCCCACACTACTTCGGCATCCTTGGCACCCATTTCCTGTAGGCGCGTGGGCAGCGCATATTCGTACTACAGAGGTAGAAACAGAATTAGATGCCAATGAAATGGCAGTGCAGACAGACGTGTCCAGGCAACTTGACTTATATTGCCATGAATTTAGGAATTGATTGGCTGCTGCTTTAACTGAAAATACCGGTTGGTCGCCGGAGTGGGAACGAGATTTCTGGCACCAATTACATGTGCATTATCTGACGCAGACCCAGAGTCAGAGAACAACACTCACATGTTACAGTTCTTTGAGGCAGTACTCCCCACTGGCTCCCCTGTTTTTCCAGGAGACACAGGCAAAAGTGATGAGTGAAGGTGGAACTGAAAACTGAAAATTTTGAAAATTCCTGCGAAAATTCCCGTGAATGTGACCCAATTTCTTTTTTTCCTGCTACTAGTGCTCAAATGAACAGTTTTGGCATTAATTATTTTATTGAAACCAGAGCACAGACTTGCCTAGGCAATAATCAGCGCTTATTGATTCATGTAGATAAATGTAACGGCCCTCAGATTTGTGCCCAGCTGCTCATTGAAAATATTCCTGTGAAAGTAATTCTGGATACTGGGTGCACTCAGATGATAGTCCCAATTACTTTGCTCCGCGAACTTTCTGAAAAATCAGGATTAGAAATGGATAAGTATCTACGAGTGACCGACATTGAAGTTTTTATGCTGAATGGGAAAACTGCTGTGGGTACTATGTATGAAATACCATTGTTCATTCAACATACTTCGCCTATTGACCAAGTAACTAGGAAGGTTTTGGCAGTTTGCCTGGTTAACATGGACCCAACAGCCATGTGAGAGGTGCTCGTTGGAACTGACATCATGTCATTTTTGAAACTTTCTTCGCTGGTGCCCATTGCACTTGAAAATGGCACCAAAATCACCCCCACTGATGACAAACTGACACAAGTGCAATTCGACCAGTTGCAGCACAACTTTGAACAGTCTTACATTGACACTGTGTGCCTGACTAAACATCTGTATGTGCCGGCTCGCGGAAAGGCGCAAGCCACCTTTGCCCATCCAAAGAAACCCGTTAAGATGCCTCAAAATTTTTGGAACAAGTCGACACTGTTGTTTTCAAAATGTGTGGACACACCAGACATGTCAGACCCAGGACTACATATGTATGATACGACACAACACGCTTCTGTTCAGTCACCTGTTCAATTAACATTTTACAACGATTCAGACACACCGGTGGATTTGCCAGCTCAAACGTCAGTTGCAGATGTTATGGTCATGAATAATAAATCATTTTTCCAGCCAGGTAAGAATTAGATGTGCATATTCAATCAGAACGAGTTTAGGGAGATTTTTGGTGGCAATTTAGATTCAGAAGATAATCCCGGGCAGGAAAATATTTTTGCTGCCAAAGCAGTCAACCTCCCGCACACTCCAGACATCAGCACCATGGTACCCACTCGGCTGAACACGGAGGAACGAGTGAAATTCATACTTGAGAATTTACCTATGAAAAATTGTATCCAGCTCGATCAAACACAACAACAAGCATTTGAGGATTTACTTAGGGAGTTCCATGATATATTTTCGTGTTCAGATTATGATGTAGGCTGCACACCATGGGTTTCACATGCTATTATTACCGACCCTAAGCATCCTCCCATCAAACAAGCCCCACGCTATGAACCGGCACACAAACAGGAGTTTATCAACAAAACCATCAATTCTATGCTGGCAGAAAATATTATCGAACATTCCAACGGCCCCTGGGCATTACCAATCACCATTGCGCCAAAGGGAGAAGGGGACTGGTGGTTTTGTGTTGACTTTAAAATGGTGAATCTCATCACACAAGTCAACAGCTACCCTCTACCTCACATTGGTGAGATTTTGGCTGAGTTTGCGGGGTGCAAGATTTTCACAGCTATCGATATCCGACACAGGTATTACAACGTGCCACTCGCTGAAGAGGACTCGCGCAAGAAAACTTCATTCGTGTGCAGTTTGGGGCAGTTCAGATACACAAGAATGATGTTTGGTGCATGCAACAGTGGAGCGACTTTCCAACGTCTCATCAACATAATGTTGGTCGATTTGAATGAAGATTTGACCAGGGTGTGGGTGTGCGCATACATCGATGATGTGCTCTGTTGTAGCAACACAATCGAGGAGCATCTCGGCCATTTGCGACGGCTATTTGTGCGCCTGTGTTGGGCCAATCTACGCATGCAGCCTAAAAAGTGCAACATTTTCACAAGCACCTTGAAGTATTTAGGACATCAGATTAGTGCAGAGGGCATAGCGCCGGCTCCTTCACGCGTGGAAGCCATGTCAGCTTTGCCTAAAATGTACACAAAGCAAGAGTTGCGACGGTTTTTGGGGAAATGCATTTACTATTCTCATTTTATTCCTAATTTCAGTCAGTTGTCAGCACCCTTGTATACAGCATTGAAGGGAAAAGTCCCAAAGCATGGTACTACACCATTTGAATGGACTGAGGCAATGTTGGCTTTGTGGGGAACCCTGAAACATTGCTTGTCAACTCCCCCTCTTTTGATCCATCCAATTCGAGATGGCTGTGCATTTTATCTTGAGATGGGGGCTGTTTTGTCGCAATATTCTGATGATGGTCAATAACACCCTATTTCATTTATTTCCAAGCATTTGAGTCATCCCCATTCTACGTTTTTGGCCGCTGAATTAGAGGCCCTCTGCATCTTGTGGGCGATTCATCGCTTGGCTGATTTTGTGGAAGGGAAAAAACTAGTGGTTATAACGGACAATAGTGGGGTCCACCAAGCGTTGAAGTGCCGCATCACGCTAAATTGGAAAGATGGTCAATCTGTATAGCTTATAAAATCACTCAGTTCATTCACCATCCGGGTCACTTGAATGTGGTTGCAGATGCGCTTTCACGCAACCCCATAGACCAGCCAGAATTTGGCACCGACAAACTAGCAGCTGATTCATTGATGGTGAAGGGTTTTGCCACCAATATGGTCGTGCGTGGCACCAATATTCCTGCACCAAGCCATCATGAGAAAATGATTTCTTTAGGTCAGGGCATTGATTGGCAACAAATCCAGTGTAATGACCCTGAACTTTCTGGACTTATTGCTGAACTAGAAATTGATCCCAGTTCAGTTGAAAAAGCTCTTATAATTGAAGGTGTATTCTACCACCAAACAGCCGTTAATTCAGCTGAATATGCCATCTGGCCCCTGAAGTTGTGGCAAGCCACATGTTTGACTCAAGCCCATATGGGCATATATGCTAGTCATGGCGGGCAAATGTCTACATTACAACTTCTCTGTCAGTATTTTGCTTGGCCTGACATGAAGTCTGACATACTAAAGTATTGTGCTCAATGTATTGCATGTATGCAATTTAAAAAACATAGGTTGCATCCCGGACCTTTAGGGGCAGACCTCCATCCCAGCCCTTTGAGGTTGTGCATATCGATTCTATGCAGCTCGAATTTAATGATAACAAATCAAAAGTTATGATTGCGGTTGATGCTTTCACGCGGTACATAGTGGCAACGCCAGTGGCTTCATTGAATGCAAATACTGTGGCGCGGGCTATTCTCACTAAGATATTGCTAATTTTCGGGGCACCACATCTGATTATAACTGATCAAGGGACAGAGTATGTGAACACTTCCTTCCATTCTCTGTGTGAACAATACGGAATTTCAAATTCACCAACACTTTCTCATAACCCGGCCACTAATGGTATGGTGGAAAATGTTAATGGTAGGCTGTGGGATTCATTCGCCATTTCAAAGTCTGAACACCCTCAATTGCATTGGAAGGATCTACTACCAGTTATTGTTCTTAAGCACAATTTGGCTTTTAATAGAACTTCTAAGTGCTGCCCCTTTTTCTTGGTTTAGGGGTTTCTGCCTCACTGGAATTTGCTATACGCAGCCGCGCGCGGTGATGATGTGCAGAATGTTAGGATGGCAGCTAAAACTCATTCTGAATGGAATCGGGCACTTTATAAACAGTATTTTGATAGAAAATTCAACACAATCACTATTCAACCTGGGGACAAGGTAATGGTAAAAAACTTTTCGCCAGACCGCAGTTTACCCAAGTTCACAGGCCCATTGCTGGTTTCGGATGTGGTCGGACCGAGTAGTTACGTCGAAATCGATGGCTCGATGCATAGATTCCCGCATCGAGTTTGCTGGCAGGTGAACTCTGTTTGACATTTTTGCTAACTTTATTGCAGCTTACTGGTTTGACTAAAGAATTGTCACAAAACACGACCGTTTACTAGTTTCCCATTTACTTTACTTAAATATAATTCGCCAGGCTGCTCAAGCTTAAAAACAGAAAAATGCATTTCTACATTTTTTCTGCGCTGGTGTGTGTGGTGGGTGCAATAAAAAGCCGGGAAAATGCTGACAACCAGCCGCTGACCCCAGTCTCGGCATCATCCTCTCAGTGTTCGCGTTGATGATGCTGCCAATGCCGACCTCGAGGAAAGCTGTGCTGAACCCGCTGGCCGGGATTCAACGCCGCCGGCAAGCGCAGTTGCACCTGACAGTGTCACGTCCACTTGTGACAACTGTTGACAAACCCACCAGGTCACTTTTCGTTCAATTATTTCTAAATTGGCTGGTCTAAATGGTCAATGTTACCAGGGTAACTGAAATGTGGTAAATTTTGAAGCTCGGTTTTCAGAGGCATTGAAATTTTGAAGCAGTGTTTGAGTTTGCATTTGAGTGGCCAGATTTTGCTCGATTTTATTCATTTTTGGCTGTATTCCCTACTCTCCCTACTCTCCCTACTTTTCCCTACTTTCCCTACTTTCCCTACTTTCCCTGCTTTCTTTTCATCAGGACATGTCCACGCTCTGCGAGCGCCATGACCATTTGAATGCGGACTTTCGGCTGATGCGTGACAACACTGAGGAAAGTCACCGCACCGTGATGGGATTCAAAGTACGGCTTGATGGCAATTTCGAAGGCTTGCTATCATTCCCGTTAACGGGTCAGTCACCCCCTTCCCAGCTAGAGTGTGATTGTTTACATGGCAAGTTGGACGAGGCACGGCGCTCATTCGCTACCCAAGCTGACGCCCTGGCTAAAGCTACCCGCGAACTGGAACATTTGCATCTCAACCCACCATGCTGGGCCGATACCCCCTACGTATCGCCATACGCAAATTTTTTGTCTTGCTGCTTGAGTTTCTACCTGTTTTTTTGTGGAACTGGGGGCAGTCCCAAACTTTGTTAAGTGTCACATGTCATGTAAATTGTCATGAAATGTCTCAATTTTCATGACAAATATAAATTAACGTGTCAATTGTCAGGCGAATCGGATCCAATTATTATGTTTTGTGTCCAAAGCTGTATTTTGAATCCAAATCTTATGTGAACATTTGGATACAAAACGATAAGATTTAGATACAAAAACATAAAATTTGGATACACAGATTACACTTTGCATGACATCTGTCATGACGTTTGCCACCTCGCTTGACATTTGAAATGACAATTGACATTTTGCATGACATTTTACAAAAATGTGTGTCGTTTCATGGTGTCATTTCATTATAAACTTTTGGGAATAAAATAAAATAAAAGGAAACAAGAATAAAATACAATTGTTATACAATTTTACTAAAATGAATTTTTATAAAACCAAACTTGTCCATGAAAAATTGCAGACCTGTATCATCATCAACTTTAATGTAATCAATTTTGCAATGGAATTTTATGCTGGAATTTTACGCCAAGCTGTAATGGCAGAATTACTGTGGAATAATTAATTACAAAATCTATCAGAAGATTTTATGCATAAAATTATGGTAGGATTCTGCACAAAGTGTCCAATCAGTAAAAAAAATGTTTTTACCGTATTACCTCGAAATACCCCCATGGGGGTTTATTATTTCGCCAGCAAAATTTGAGGGGGGGTCAATTCGAGGGGGGGTTTATTCGAGGGGGGGGTTTATTATTTCGTCAGAAATTTTCGTAAGGATCGTAGTAAATAGTAGGCATTTGCATACCCAAAACAGGTAATAAATGTGTCCAAACAGGATATATTTGGACATAAAAACGTAGATAGTTACACAAACTAGTCTATGTGTAGCTGCAATGCAAATTAACAGTAATATACATCATGTACATTGCATACATGACGTATTTATTATGTACATGACGTACATCATTCCAAAGGGGGGGGGGTATTTCGAGGGGGGGGGGTTTATTATTTCCCCAGCCCATTTTGAGGGGGGGTTAATTCGAGGGGGGGGGTTTATTCAAGGGGGGGGGGATAATTCGAGGTAATACGGTATACACATTATGTCTTTCCTACCCATCAGATAGGGTTGGGGTTACCCACTCGGCCAGCAGGGGGACTCATTCGAGGGGGTCATTCAAGGGGCATTATTCCAGGATATATGGTATTATGCAGCTTCAGATCGATTTGCACACCATTCCGCAGAATAACATAAGTTTTACATATTAAAAAAACCATCAACTGGAAAACTGTGCGAACATGGTCTGGTATGTAATGGCCTTCACAAAACCCTTGTATACGCAGAAACGTTTGGCCACCTCCCAAGTTGTTCCAGAACATGTGAGGCACAGCTCAGTGTTCATAAACTGCCCATTCGACCAGTATGCATTATGGTAGTACGCCTCTGTAATTGCGAGTGGTGTGAATTGGTTGAATTGGGCCACAGTGAGTTTAGTGCCCGTGAAGTACACTAATGTGGTCTATACAAACTATGTGCATAGTTGTTAAAACTTATTTATGTTTACTCAAAAAGTACATATACTCAAGTACGGAGTAAATATGTTTACGTATACTTTGAAAAAAGAGAAGTCTCACTGTCACATTGTGACCAAGCTTGCAGCTCCCATTTTCGGTCTGTGAACAAGTGTGTGAATTTGGGAGCGTGTGAAATTTTTGGGCTGTTGCACAGCCGAAAAAAATACACATAAAACATGTGTAAATTTACAACACTGTGTGAATAATATTGCTATAATTTTTGGCTTGTGCAAATTCATCTGTTATCTTATGTTACATAGCAGTCAAGACAAAGGGGTCAAAAGAAAGGGTGGCCCACACTGAAAATGCAAACTCAAATTGCATTTTCATTTAAATGCATTTCATACATTCATTCATTTATTTTTCCATACACTATTGACCTCAGAATGAGATTTTTAATTGTGTTTTAATGTAATTTGATTTCTAATTCTATGTAAATTATATAGTTATACAGCTTTACATATATGATAAAATTCTATTTGCACTCAGAATTTTTATTCTTGCTCAACTGACTGCACACTTGACCATGAAATCTACCATATCCTGTCCAAATAAAACCAATTTTTTCAACTATCATTACATTACATTGCTCTCACATTGCTTTTTTACCCACACTGTAATGTGATGGGCACTATAGTTTTCAGTGTGCAGAGGTTACCTAAATATTGGCCTTCTGTTGTATGTGAATTTAACACATTGAAGCACACAGTTACATAGTGTGTGAAAAGCTGTTCAATTGTAAAACAGCAAAATATGGGAGTGTGTGATTTTTTGTGTGATTTTTATTACTATTGATTTTTTTGACTTGTGTGAATGTGTGAATGTAAAAACATGTGAACTCTGCTGCAACGCTGATTGTGACATTCACAAGTGTGTATTGTACAAATGAGACTGAAAACTCAAAATCAGCTCAAAATCACCAAAATTTTCTCCATTTTGCCAATGTGACCTACCGTATTACCTCAAAATACCTCCAGGTGGTTTATTCTAAAAAATGTCCTAAAAAAATTAAGAAAATAATTATTTTTTAATAATTTATTAATTTTACATCAAAATTTACACATTCTACGTCAACATTTCACATCAAACATTTTATGTCACCAAAAAATTTTGATGTTAAATTTATAACTACTAAAATAATTATTACTTGGTAAAAATTTTTGGGACATTACACACAATTACTAGAACTATCTAATTCTGAAATTTCAATGCTGTACTTTTGTCTACATTGATGAAATCAATTTTACGACGTCATCATTTCACATCAAACGCCGCTGAGCTGTAATTCCGGCTTTACGGCCGCGGACATTGTGGCCGCGGGACACGAACGCCGTGGCCACCAAGTTGGTGGACACAATGGCCGCAAGCCCATTGTGCTGGAAACAGACGCCATGTCATCTCGCGCCTCCAATGCAATGGTGTCTGTTTCTCTATGAACTTACATGTTACATTTTGTGTCACTGTCTGTCAGCAGCTAAGGTTAAAAAGTGATCAAAACATGAAAACAGTCTAAATTCTGTGTTTAAAGCATCTCTTAAAAGCAGATTCAATATTTTTCAAAAAAAAACATCCAAAATTGTTAAAAAAGATTAAAATTTTTTATTCTTAATTCGAAAATTAATTTCAGGAAAAAAAAAAATTTGAAAATTCATTTTGAAAAAAAACACTTAAAAATTCAAATACCATTTGCCATTGTTAAATGAGGGTTTGCCATCGTTACAAAATGGTGAACCAGTCTTAATACAAGTTTTCATGATCTGGGTGGCTTTTAGCGCCATTTTCATGATTTTTCAAAATGTACAATTTGACACTTTTCTGGCGTGCTGCAAGCTGTGTCCCTTGTTGGAGGTTTACCACTTTTTGGAGGGATGCCTATTTTTACTTTGTCTTATTAAAAAAAGCCAAAATTGCACCACTTATTAGAGGGTACCTCTTATTGAACTGGAGGTATGCCTACAATTGGATGTAAATACAGTAACTAAAGTGTCGCATAACCATTATTCATTATTTCAAAATGCAACAAACTTGCATGTATCTAAAAGACCCATAAATTCCGAAATGAACTTGCCAACTTGGATGCAGGGTCTGAGTGCCCAGGTGCCGCCAGGTTCACAGGAAACCACTGTGCTCCTCACCGTGTGGTTGCCATCGATCGCATAATATGTGATACATTGCTGGGTGACATTATGACCCACCTGGATCAATGTATAAAATATTTTCTGGTTTCCACAAATTCCATTTTAGAATTTTCACAAACATTTTAGAATACTCACAAGGGAGTAGCTGCCATCTGCAAGGGCTGGGTGCCCCGACAGGGAGACATGAGTATCCCAGAATGTCAGTGTGGACAGTCCATCTGCAGGCTGCTCGTGTGCACAAACTGCATTGAGGGTATAACATGTAAATTGGTTATGTGAGTGTATATTTTGATAATATGCATTGCATGAGCCATCAGAGTTGTCTGTGTAAACCATGTTGATGACTGTTGCTTTTGACTCTCAACTAGAAGCTTTTATATGTGTAGCTCTGGCCATAAGAGTGAGCTAACTGGAAATGTTGTACTGATGCGTCAAGAATATGAGAAGAGTGTATCAAGAAAAACCTTGTGTTCAATCCCCAAGTTACAGTATCACCAGCTTGGTGCGTAATTCTTCTCCAAACAATGCCAAATTCATATAATAAATGTGTGTTTCACATATGGAATGTGAAAATTGGTATTTGAAATAGAATTTGAGTTGATTTCCAATCCGACTGAAGAGTGAAAAACAAGGGCTCATTTATATACGGCTACTGAAAAACCTAAGAAACACTGCAGAGCCCATAAACATGGATGTTAGCAGCAGGGAGCCTACTGCACTGCACTAATAGATTACAGTGCATTGAATAACCAGTGCTCAACAGATAACAGAGGCACTACACTGTCCCTCCCAGTGTAGTATGGTGCCCTTGTTCACTGCTGGTGACCTTAGGTTCAATACCATGGCCATTTGAATATACAATAAGATTCTTGTGCTGGTACTTTGCATGTAAATATTTTTTAGTAGTGGCTTAAACGTCACTATGCATGAATGTAAATAATGGCATAGCTCACCATATGGCTTGCAAGCATCAGCTGGCATCCACTGGCCATCTCCCCCACAAACTTGAGTTGTTGTCATGTATTCCTCAGTGCCAAACTTGCTGTGGTATGGTGTATCATAACTGCAATTCAGATCCACATGTGTTCCTGAAGGTGTGATGGAGATTTGGTGATTTTTTTATCAATGACTGAAAATATTGGCCCTGCTCACACTAGTTTACCAGCGTTTTCAGTTTACTGGAGGTAAACTGAATTAAATAAGTTTACTTTTTTGTTTCAGGTATAGTATGAGTGGGTGGAGTTTAGGCCACCATCTTTATTTTTTTGAAGTTTGCCAGTGCAGTGGATTTACGCTGTAAACGTTAATTTTGGGTTTCTTTAATTGTGGAAGAACAGAGAATTGTTAACGCAATTTTTTTGTCATTGTGTACAGTATGTCCTGTAGATGTTGTCAAAATTTTTAAAAAAATTTTAAGTGCAAAATTGGATTTTTTATTGAATTTATTGTTTTTCGGCAGATAAAAATTCATATAAAATCAACCATTTTGTTTATTTGTTTATTTAATGTATGGAAATGAACAGTTTTCATTCAGCTATTGATTGGTATACATGGCGGATATAAAAAATGAAAATTGGATTTTTTATGAATTTATTTCATAAAAATACATTTTAATCAATAACAATTCAATGGAATGCACAAATCATTCAAAAATTGGACACACAAAAGACAACCATAAGATGCACACATAACACAATTTTTGCATTGTAAAATGAAAGACTTTTCAACTTATGATTTTTTCATTTTTCTAACTAAAGAAGTCTGTAAAAATAAAAAAAATGACCAAAACTTGCCAATGAAATGACAGTTTGTTTGCCTGTTACCATTGTAACTAATTGGACTAGAAAAATCAACAGTAAGTGTGGCACATAGCATGCAAATGATTTTTTCAAATTTTTCATTCAAGTATAACTTGAGTATGTGACTGAATTGCAAACTGCTTTTTACAGCAATTTTTCAATTTAATTTTAACATAAAACATGTAAAATAATACGGAACTTGTTGAAGTGACTTGTGAACCAGCTCCTATTCCTAACCGAGGAAGAGGACAAATGTGAACAAGTGAAAGTTGACGTGAAGCGTCGTCTCTAGTTGACGTTCCGTTATTTTATCAAATGTGATTAGTTGAGTTGAAGTGAATTGACGTGAGTTAGTGTGAAGCAAATTTAGATTGTTTACCAAAGGTTTTGACGAACGATTTTATTTAGACAATTAAATACGAAGAAATAAAAGTAAATAAAATATATATAAAAATATACGTAAACAAAGGAATTAATTTACAACTAAATTAATTACTTAAATAAAACGTAAAAGAAGCTCTAATTACCGGAGAAATAAGGTAATTTAAAGAAGGCACTTAATTACGACAAAAGGCGACAATTAAGTGGCGCGGTTGTGAATAAAGCACCTCAAACAGCGCTGGTGTGAAATAAAGCACTGAGGTGACTTAAAGCACCAAGCGTTAAACTTAGCACCAAAAACAAGCGACTTAATAAAGTGACTACGGCGCTTATTTAGATCCTAGGAAGAGATTCGTGTGAAATTGACGAGGTTGCAAACACTGCCGATTTTAGCTGTGAAATCGGCTTTTAAGGGCCAGACCGATGGCGATTGTTTTGGCGCCAATCGGTCGGCTCTAATCTCCGATTTTTACCCAACATTTCCAATTGTGAAAGTTCAATCCTTGCCCGCTCGCTTCTCCGATGAAAAGCGAGCTAAACTGACAAGATAGTGAAAATGTGAGCCAAGCCAGACAGCATTTGAAATGGCGCGCGGGCCCGGCCCCCCACTCGGGGCGGGCCCGCCGCTTAACATAAACATGATGGCGTATATGCGTGCTGCTTGTCAAGGAAATGTGGCGGAATGTGAGCAATGACTAAGATCTAAATATGTGAGCGATGTGAAGCGCACGTTGTAAACAACATCGCTTGAGATATTAAATGGCGAATGTGAAGATGTTAAAATTGGAATGTAAATATGAATGGAATCGTAATAAATTGAATTACTTAAATATAAAAGCGAACATAAGAACGTCAACTTAAATATTAAAGATTTTACATTTTACGATAATGTTACACACTCCCGAAACTAGAATAAAAATTAAATTTAATTTAATTTTATCTCAGCCAATCTCGGCAAATTGATGTGAAACAAAATCAAAATCAAACGCCTGTGATACTCTCATCACTCCTGTGGTAGCAGATCGTCGGCGTCTTCGACGCCGGCATTTTCCCGGCCCTCCTCATGATGCTCGTCCATGGGTTCGACGGCATCCTCCTCAGGCTGGCTGCCTTCCCCGTGTCCGGGCGCCTGGTCTTCTGGGGCCCCCGCTGGTCTGCCTGGCCAGTTGGGGAGCTTCTCAGATTCCTTGGCAAGCCTCTCGAAGGCTTGTCGGAGCGCGTCGGTCTCGTCGACGATCGTCTTCGACGGCTCGGTGGGCTGCCATTGTTCCGATGCTGCAAGCGGTTGGCTTGATAGCAAGGGGACATGGGAGGTTGTGAATGAGGTCGTACACTGTGAAGTGATTGAGTTGACTTGGTCAAATGGTACGGAGGGGGATCTAGATCTTGATCGTGACTTTCTTCCATCTCTCCGATTTCTATGTCGGACTGTGAAGGTGTTTGTTTGAGGAAGGTCACAGATCTTTTTAGATCGTTTAACTTTTGATTTGACCAATTTTTTATTGATGTTATTGAATTTGTGAAAAGTTTGGGGTATAAAGGAAAATGTCTGGTGTGACGATTTCTGCTCACCTGGGAGCCCTGCGACTCCAGCGAATCTCTTGAGTCGCTTTTGCAAGGGCTCGCGGTCAGGGATCGCGTCTTCCATTGTGACTTCTGTTGTGACAGGCTCGGTGACTGTGAGTCTGGCGTTTGGTGACGAGCTCTGCGGTTGTGACTCGCAGGGGGGTACAGGTTTTGTGACCCGGCACGCACCCGTCTCCATTTCGATTTCTTCGGCGCGTTCGGTACTATAACCGACCGGGGGATCCGATCTAGGCTGTACCGAGCGTCCTGAAAGCCGTTTGAATGGAGATACTCGTTTGAGGGGTGTGACAAACTTTGAAGGTAACTGTGACGAACTTGACGATTGTGTGACGGTTTGATTTGACAAAGCGGGTTTGTTGAAGCCGCTTTTCGGTTTCTTCTGGTGGTTACGTCGCCGTCGCTTACTGATTTTTCCTTGCTGAACGGACGGGGTTCCCATTTGTTTGGGTTTCTGTCCCTTCTGCCCTTTCTTCGGAAAAAGCCCTTGATGTCTGGCAGCATACCCCTGCCGGTTACGAGCCGCCACTGCATGTAAACATAACCAATATACCCAATACAAGCAATTGTGATAATAATGAGTATGATGTTCACAGCTGTTTGAAGTGGCCCAGTAAGTAACGTGTCTAATGCTGACGCACCACCTGTGACGCTACCGTGAATAATGTGACCCAATTCTTTTCCTACACCTTCAAAATATGCGCCAACCCCTTGGCCGATGCCAGCAATATATGCTTGCACTGCTTTAGGATCATTGGATTTTGTTGCAATATAATCGACTGAACGTGTGACTTGTTGTTCGAGCCGTTGCAAATTTTGAAAGTGGTGATGTGCAGCCATGATACTGAATGCAATATCAGTCATGCTTACACCTGGTGACCCGGAAACATTTAATGTGAATGGTTTCCACGAGCCAGCCCAAATTAATTCGATTGGGAGTTTTGTGACGTGCAAATTCGTTGGTCCATTTTCGTTGGCCCATGAATTATCATTTAATTGATAATATTTGTGATCTTTCATGAGACAATGATCTATTGGTGAGTGTGTGATCAGATCATTGGTGCCAGGAGCAACGAACATAATATGTGGATGATTTGTAACTTTGACCGGCAGAAATTTATAACAAGTATTGTTATATTCGTGTTGAAAATAAATAATTTCTGCTGTGACTGGTTTACAATCCCAGAACATTAATATATCTCCATGCCATTCAGCATAGAGATTTTGACGTCCTAGCAATGCTCGCAAGCCAAGTGTGGGATTGAATGTGACAATTGCATGAATTATATCTAGTTGGGTCTGACGGATGTGACATAATTGTTGCCAGATAGAACCAAATTGTTTTTGTTCTAGATGTGCAATTTTGTCAACTTCGTATTGTTGACGGGCTGTGAGCAAGTGAAACACACCGACATCAAGATTTGGTGCGAGTTTGAAATGAAGAGGAGCTTTTTCGGTTTCAGGTTTTTTCAATTTCTTAAGTTGATATCGAAGAAATTGAATGAATGCCGAGCCCTGGTCAATATATTTTGTGTCTTTTGGCACGCATTCTGCATTATTTGGAAATTGTTGTGATCTCCATGTGACAGAAAATGCAGCTTGCAATTTTTCCACTATGTAATGATTTTGTGAATATTGCGCCTCGAATTGACCAATCTCTTGGAATGCACACTGCTTATTAAAAGCAGTAGCATTCCATAAAGAGACGCCATTGTCGCTGTCATAACAATAGCCGGCTTGTGGGTTGCAATGTGACAAATCTTGAATTTCGGAAACAATTTTCTTTCCGTCAAGACTTGCGACCACACCTTCCTCTATGTGAAAGTTCATTACTGTGTTACTCAGATTGTGACAAAAGTAACAATAATCGATGTGAAGTGATTTGTTAGTGCTCCACAATGCATGACCGATTTTTATTAAGGGTTCGCCTTTCCAAGTTTTATTTTGGTAGGCGATCATGCAATCGTAGGTTGTGACTCTGTGGTTTTTAATGATTTCTGGTGGCAGCATAGCTTTTCCGCCCACCAGGCTCATATACGTGACTATAGTATGCTCTTGTTGAAAGCATCTATAAATTGGTGTTGTTTGCGGCTGAACACGCAACGTCCATATGGATACCACAATATCCTCTATGGCTGTAACTTGAGGAAAGTGACATGTTACTTTTTCCGGAAGTTGTATTGCGTGCCCAGTGCGTGTTTTATGGCACAGATTAAAAGTTTTGTGATATTGATCTGTCCATGTGAGCGCGTTGGCTAATTTTGATTGTATTAGCAACGTGAGCGCCATCAAATGCGACACGTTTCCCCAGAACGAATATGTGCCAGTGTAACGACATGTTCGACGTGGGTTTGCGCGTCTTGCATCTTGCTGTGAAGATTGTGATTGTTGATGTGATTGATCTGTTTGTGAATCATCACCCTTATCAGGTGAAGGTTGTGAATTATCATCATCTTTTACCTCAGTGTCGATTTTATATTCAACACCGTCCTCTGTGTCGATTTCAAGAGGCACCAGGTTAGATGGAGATCTACGTGTGCGACGGCCGTTGCTTGACAATACTGTGACTGCACGTATTTTGCCATCGCTTGACACGTGTATTTCGTGAACGCGGCCCATTTGCCACATGCCGCGTGGTTGTTTATCATCTGTGATTAACACCACTTGGCCACGTTTGGGAGCTTCGTTGATTGTGCCTTTTTTCAAGCGTTGATTTTTAGCTCGATCTTTGAGTAGGTCAATGTATTGACGTGACCACTCATACCAAAGCACTTCACGATTGTGACGAATTTGGTCCCAAAGTAATGTGATGTCATCTCTGTCCTTTTCAGGTACAGAGTTGAGTGCAATTTCATCAATGCAATTGACGTCATTGACACGTGGGGGTGTGAGTGTGTAGGATTTTCCGATTTGTGAAGGTGTGAGTTCGAAAGATCCATCCGTAAGCTTATCCCATTCTTCTTTTGGAATTTTTCGCATGGGTTCAATCGTGGTGGAATCGAGTTCCATCTCACGTTTTTCATCCATGTAACATTGTGATGAAGCCACCGAAGTCAGCGTCTTCTACCACCGAATCCGGCAACTCCAAGACCGTAGTGAGAAACGGCCTTTAGAGTGGTTGATTTTCCGTTGTAGCCGAACGTCCACTTGTCGACAGCCAAGTTGAGTTTATTTCGTAGTGGCGTGTTGAAAGGGGTTTCAAGATTGTTTCAGGTACTTTATTTCGATCAGATACAACGTGATACAAAAGCGCAAAGCCTAGCGAGCTTCCTAGTCGAAGTTTCTATCGCTAGCTTATTTTCGTTCAGAAGCTTGGGGTCCGCAGACTGAAGTAAAAACTTCCAAAGTAGCTAAGACATGGAAATCATGTATAGAAAAACAGCTACAGTAATTTCCTAATACAAATGCACAAATAATTCACAAATGCAACAAGTAAACACATCTAGCTGAAACAGTTGCCTTATACTGCGCGTGCATATATTCAAATACTTATGGTAAAGAAATACCAGGTACAAATTGGGCTAATAGAAAAACTATTAATCTTGAGAGGCGCAAAGTCGGCAAACTTGGCCAATTTACTAATTTGTTTCAATTTGTCAGAAAACATTGACGCACATTGGAACTAATATAATAGAGTTTGGAAATTGTAAATAGTAGTGCAAATGTTCCTAATGACGCAAATAGAACATGGTATATTCAACACCACAATAATAATCCCTTCCTGAAACGTATATTTCATAATTAACGAATTGGGACTTATTTGAAGTAAATGGGTATTGTAATTGAGCAGGGTCTATAAATATTATAAATATAATAAAGTAGTGAACAGGGTGATACAATTATGCCTACGCGAAGGGCTTTGTAAATACGTACAGTAAATGCTAGTTGCGCGCAGGGCGCTATTTCTCTATTAGGATGCTGGCCTAGATAATTACGCAGCATATAAATATTCACAAGATTTGACTTTATCAACTTACAAGTAAACCATGTAAGTGTATATATTATAATGATCAGAAAATTATGGCGAGTTGAATGAGCCTAATTTCATATTAATACACCTAATAATAACTTATTTGACCTTTTAACCTAAAAATTCCACATAAACCTATCAATAACTTATAGAACACTTTCCTAATCGAATATTCTCCATGGATACGTAATAAGTGTAGGAAACATAATTTGCACGGTAAATTAATATAGTGCATGAAAAGTAAAATTAGTGCAAATAGGTAAATAGATAAATATGAGCCTAATTATCAAATCTCTGTATTTCTTTATCCATCCATTTTGCCACGGTCAGCACACTCTGGGCGGAAGAGTTGCTGCACCCCGTTGTTGCAGCAACGTCACATGCTGGTGGCGGTGGGCGCCAACGTGATGAGTGGCGTTTCCACAGTCGCCTCGGTGGTGAACGTGGTCGTGCGCGAAGTCGTGGGTGTGCGTGAAGTCACAGGTCCGATTGCTGGTGATGCCAACGCTGACCTAGCCTGATGATGAAGCAGGTAGTTGCCCGTGTCGCTTCCTGCGCGTTCGCGTGAGGTGAATTTGCGGATATCAGGCATGTGAACACTGTCTCTGTTCCTGGCTCTGACTTGTCCCTCATCAGCTGAACTTTCATCTGGCTGAACGTATGCTGATAGTGACTTTGCCATTCTGTCTTCTGTTTCTGCTCTCCTGGCAAATCTGACGGACTGTGTTGAGTTGGATCTGGCTCTCCTTTTGATTGCTGGTCTCAACTCTGTCTTGCGTACTTTCCTCTGTGGGTAATTGGTCTCTCTCTGAGTTGACTTCTTGATAGTGTATCTGACGGCTCTGAAGCATAGCCATATGCACTTGAATGGACACACTATGCATTTCCATATGCATGTGTATACGCATGGTGGAATCACTGGTTTCCCTGTGGCAATTCTCCAATTGTACCACAGGTATCCTGCAGCAACAATTCCAGCTACCAGGATTGTGATTCCCAGCAGCATTGCGATTGTGTTGATGATCACTTGAAAGGGTCCTTTCAACATTCCTCCCATAAAGTTAGTGTACCCTTTTGATACTCCAGATATATAATGGCCATATGCCTTGCCGATTCCTGCTGCTGTCTGTCCAATTCCAGCTCCAATGCCTTCTATTGAATTTCTGATCACTCTGGGATCTAGTGACATATCTGCTGTGTAATCGATCAACTGGTTCTGCACATGTTCCAAGTTCTGTAGTCTCTGAATCTGGCCTCTGACATCCATAAAATTGGTTGCTCTGTTGACAATGTTGGTGAACAGGTGAGGCGCGTCAAACGTGAAGGCCTGCCATTGTCCTTTCCATGTCATTTCGATCGGTGTCTCTGTGACGTGCACCATTCCATGTGCGGATTTCCATTGTCCATGTTCATTTCTGTACAGATGCGGTGTGGTATGGCTGCAGTCTTCTTCTGGTGATTTCTCCACCAAGTCTCTGCTGCCTGGGCTCTTGAACCACAAGGGCCCGTCTTTGTCCAATCTCATTGGTGTGTATTTGTAGCATGTCTCTCCCACTTTTCCTGTCTGATAAATTATGTATGGCTGCACTTCCTTGCATTCCCAAAACATAATTGCTTCTCCAGCCCATTCTGCATGAACATCCTGTCTTCCCAGCATGGCTCGAATCCCCAATGTTGGATCGATGCGGAAAAGCTGAGTCAACATGTCCAGCTGGTTCTTGCGAAGTTGACATAGCTGATGCCATACAATCGCAAATTGTGCCTGAGTCATCTCTCTGACCACATGTTGCAGGAACTGAAACTTGGAGTTTCTGTCGTCCAATCTGGCATACAATGTTCCACTGATTGTCGACTCTCTCGCCTCCACTATCTTTCCTGGCATTGCCCATTCTACAGGCACATCTTCTCTTCTGTCAAACTGGATGAATACACCTCCTTGATCGGTGTAGTATGTGTCTCCCGGAACACATTCTGAACCAATTGGTCTCTTTGTCTTGTTGCTGTGGGAGTATGCTGCTTGCAACTTCGACACAATAATTGTCTGGCCAGATATCTCTGATTTGAATCTGCCAATTCTCTCATATGCACATTGATGCTTGAAGTTCTCCGTATCCCACACTGTGATTCCATAATTGTGGTCTCTGCAATGTCCCATCATGGCTCTGCACTGGCTGAAATCTTGCAAGTCGCTGATTACAGTCTTTCCATCAAGTGAAGCCACGGTTCCTTCTTCCATGTAGAAGTTATTGACGACATTTTCTTTGTCATGACAACACCATGAATATTCCACATTCAAGGTTTGATTGGTTGTCCACACTCTGGGCTCCATTTCCACCAAAGGTGTTCCTCTGAACATCTTGTGAATTCTTGCATAGTTACAGGCTACCATGCCAACTTGCTGGTATTTCTCAAAATTGCCTGTAATGCCTTTCGCTCCCCAGAAACTGGTGTGCGTGATGATCTCTTTGATTCTAATGTAGCATCTGTATGCCTTTATTTTCTGTGGAATCTGTCTCTGTGCGTAAAGTGTGACTTTCATTGCCTTGACAAAATTCCTTGGTGGGATATGGCACTGCACTTCTTCAGGAACTGTAAGCGCATGTCCATGCCTTCCACTGGTGCAAATCTGATACTTCTGGCTTTGTGAGCTGATCACCTGTTCCACAGGATGATCCTTGATTGCATCCTTGAATCTTTCATAAGTCTGCATTTCTCTGACAGATTTTGGTGGCCATTCTGAAGGCAAAGGCGGCAATCCATGATGCGCTGCCAATGATGGTGGCCTTACTGTCGAGGTTTCCAGAACGTATGTTCTGGAAAATACTTCGCTGTAAGCCTTGCCGGCTTCTCTCAGCGTTGCTGACTCTGACATGCCTGTCAGCATCAACACCATACACAGCATTCCAATCACCAGACTGCTGGTGGTTGCCGTGGTTTTCCCTGTTGCACTCCTCAGGACTCTATCCGATGCTGAGTTCCTCTGAGCAGGGTTTGGTACAGAGTCTCTGTTCGAGCTCTGATTTCTGACATGTTTCTGGACAATTGCCGGGTCCAGTAAATCCACTTTGACTGTCACTGCTGTCTCTGGGATATCCATTGTCTTTGAATTGATTTCCAGTGGATACAATTGATTGAGTGGTCTGCTGACCACATTTCTGTTGGCAGTTCTGACTTTTACTGAGCGAATCTGTCCATCTTTGCTGGGTTCTAACTGCTCGATGCGACCCATCCTCCATGCACCTCTGGGCATGTTCTCTTCATAAATCAGCACAACTTCATTCACTTTGGGTTCTTGAGTCGCTGTCAATCTGCCATGTTTGTGTGTCACCTGAGTCCTTTCCCTCAAGCTCGGAATGTACTCTTGATGCCACAAGTCCCAGAACTTATCCAAAGTTTGCTGGGTTGTCTCCCAATATTTCTGCAGTTTCGCTGCGTTATCCATTCTGGGCACAAATTCTCCATCTTTGTCTGCGTCAAACTGTGGTGCTCCAATCTGACCTTCCCCTGTCAGGAAGTCTTTTGGCGTCAGCACTCTGAGGCTCTTTACATCACCATAGATGTAAGAGATTGGCCTGCTGTTGATCACTGCCTCGACTTCTGGCAGAAGTGTCAACAATTCTTGCAGGGTTAACATTCTGTGCCCCACAGCTGCCTTGAAATGTTTCTTGGTGATGCTCACCATTCTCTCATAGACTCCTCCTTGCCATGGTGCCATAGGAGTCGTCATGTTCCACTGGATTTGTTGCTGTGAGCAGTATGTCTGTACTGCTCCACTTTTGACCATTTCTGACCATTCCTTTCCAATATTGATGGCCTTGTCAGTGCTTGTGCTGAGCACCTTCTCTGTCAATTTGAATTGCGTCGCATTGTCTGAAATAACTGCTTCAGGCTTTCCACGCCTGGCAATGAATCTCCTGACTGCGTTCAGGAATTCCTGTGCTGTCATGTCCAGCACACTTTCCAGGTGAACTGCACGTGTCACCATACATGTGAACAAACAGATCCACATTTTTCTGTGATCTTTGTCCACTTTGTACCAAACTGGTCCCAAATAATCCAAGCCCGTGTACTGGAACGGTCTGGCTCTCTGAACTCTGGTTTCTGGTAAATCTGGCATTGGTGGAAGCTGGTACGGCTTCGCTCCCAATTTCTTACAGGTTGGGCAGGTTCTGGTCACATTGTAGATCACCCGTCTGCCCTGTGTAATCCAGTACTTTTGTCTGATTGCTGCCAATGTGTGTTGCACTCCTGCGTGCATCAACTTCTCATGCTGGTCTCTGACGATCAGCTGAGTCACTGTAGCCGTTGCTGGCAACAGTATGAGTGGCACTGTGACCTCCTGCGGGTCTGTATGCTCCATTCTGCCGTGGCACTTCAGGATTCCATCCTGATGCATTTGCACATTGAGCCATTTGATCAACTGCTGGTCTGCAGCTATCTTCTTGCCATTCTGGCTGCCTTTGCTGTGGCCTGTTGCCAGAATCTCTGCCACTCCTTTGTAATAATTCTGTTGCGTCACCTTGATCCAATATTTCAACGCAATCTCTCTTTCTTCAATACTGATAATTCCCTGTGGTTTTATTGTACCACAGATACTTTTCATGATTTCTGACAATCCATTCTGACTGTCCTTTTTGCTGCGCTTTTTGTGCATCTGTCGCACAAATCTCATCACGTATACTGTTGCATCCAGTAACTTTGTTAATGATGAGAATCTCTGAATCTCAATTCCCAATGGGTTGCTTTGCTTGCTTTCATCAGCTTGCACATTGCTGGCATCTGGGTCACTGACCACTTGCTGTGTGGCGCCCAGATAAATTGGACTGGCTTTTGGGAACTTGAGCTCTTCTTTCTTAATTTCTGCCATTACTTCTGGCGTAACTGGCTCCACTTTCGGCTCTGGCCACTCTCCAGTCATTAGCCATTCTGGCCCCTTCCACCACAGGTTACTACCTTCCAACTCTGACATATTCATGCCTCTTGTGGCCATGTCAGCTGGGTTTTCCAGTCCTGTGATGTGTCTGATGTGCATGTTCTCTGTTTCACTCTGAATTTTCCTGATTTCATCCAATCTGTTCTTGACAAAACATGCCAGTGGCTTCGCTGTTGTCAGCCACTTCAGACAACAGGTTGAATCTGACCATACAACTGTTTGACTGAATTTGACGTCCTTGAGCTCTTTGTGAATAAACTTTGACATTCTGCTGCCGATCAACATTGCTAACAATTCCAGCCGTGGAATTGTCACTTCTGGTTTCTTTGGAGCTAGTCTCAATCTGGAGTACAGCAGGCTTGACGTGCCGCTGTCATTTTCTGTTTTCTGGCATATGTATGCCACTGCGCTGTATGCCATTGCTGAGGCATCAACGAAAATGTGCAGTTGTGCATCTGCACCACTCTGATAATTCAAATTTCTGTTGAACTTGATCTGTCCAACTTTGAGCAATTCTGTCTCCAATTGTTGCCAAATTGCTGTCTGTTCCTCAGACAGGGGAGTATCCCACTCTTTGGCACTTGGTCCTGAATGCCATAACGTCTGCAAAAATCTTTTTGCTGGCAGTAGGACAGGACTGACGAGTCCCATTGGATCAAAACATCCCGCAGTCACCTTTGCAACTGTCCTTTTCGTGGGAAGTTTGATTTTCTGGTCAGTTTCTGATAGTTGTGATTGCTGAACTGTCTTTGGCGTTTTCAGCCACATCTGGTCGCTCTCTGTGTCCCATTTCATTCCTAGGACTGTTGTGACAATTTCCTTGGCCACATCTGACTCTGCCAATTGCCAAGTAAAACTCTTATTGTTGCTGTTCCATTCTCTCAGATTCATCTGTGCCTCTGTGAACAGCACTTTGGATTCCTGGTACAATTCGATTGCTTTCTGCTTTGTGTCCACACTGAGGATCAAATTATCCACATACAGATTTTCATCGATCAATTTTGCATTCTCTGTGCCAGCTTGATTCAGGTGGTATCTGACTGTCAGCGCCAGCAGCGCTGGGCTGCAGATTATACCAAATGGTACTCTGGCAAATCTGTAAATCTGAATGTTGTCCTCCATGGATGGTTTCGTGGGATCCTTGTACCACAGAAATCTTGTCACGTCTCTGTCACTGTCCTGCAGACTAATCTGCAGAAAAGCCTTTTCTATGTCTGCGACCAGTGCAATTCCATGCAATCGGAATCGCATCAGCATCCCTACCAGCTGTGGTAGTATCACTGGACCGCGGTACATGCACTCATTCAAACTTGGCATGCCTGGCGGTTTTGCTGAGGCATCATATACCTCTCTGACCTTTGTGGTAGTTTTTTCTGGCGTTATCACTGGTTGATGAGGCAATATATGGAATTTTCTGCCATCCATAATATCCTCTTGGACTTTCTCAATCACTCCTTGCTCCTCTTGTGCTTTCATGATTGCCTGAATTTTCTCCAGTAATTCTGGGTCTCTCTTGAGCCTGTTGGTGAGGTATCTGAACCTCTTGAACGCCATTGCTTTGTTATCTGGGAGTTCATGCAAATTCGGTTTGTACATGAACTTTACAGAGTACCGTCCATCTGGGTTTCTCTGTACACTCTCATTGAATTGCTTGATGGCCTCATCATCCTCGACGAGGTCTGGCTGGTCCATTATGCCAATGGTATCCAGTCTGTCCATGTCTTTGACATTTGGTACAGGAGCAATTGACAACGGTGCTTCCTCGTACCACTTTTCTCTCTGAATTTGATGCACAATTGTGTTGACCACCACCGGATATGCGCCATCCATGGTCCATTGATTTCTGTTGCTCGTCAGCTGTCCACCTCCCATCAGCAATCCCAATTCTGATGGAATGACATACAATCCTGACGGAAGTCTGGTGGTGCTGGTGTTTCTGGACAACAAGTCCCAGAAATAATTCAAGCCCACTATAATGTCTGGCTTGAACTTGCACTCTGTCCCTTTTTCCTTGGGAATTCTGTCTGCAAAGTAACTTTCATCTGGGAAATACTTCTGCAGGTACTTTTCGTCCTGTTCTGACACAGGCACTTTGACTTGTTCTGTGGTCAACGTCGGGACCACATCAGCCACCATATCAACTTTCTGGCCATTTCTGAGCCGCATTCTGAATTCCACTTGCTGTACCACTTTATAGTGCGGCTTTTCGTTTCCGAATGTGTACACCTGGATGTGGTGTTCACCTGTACTTTTCAAATTGAGTTTCTTGGCCACTTTCTCTGACATGTATGTTCCCTGGGATCCTGTGTCCAGGAACGCTTGAATCTGTAGTGGTGGCTGTTCAGGCTCCATCTCTGTATCCATTTCTGAAGCCTCAATCACGGTTCTGGCTGTCATCAACATTGACATATTCCTGTTTACTGACAGGTTCACTGACGTATTTTGTTGCTTTGTATTTGGTTCTGTAACCACTGTGCTGGATATGGTTTCTGTTTCTACCATTTCTGGTCCAGCTTCTTCCACAGTGACACAATTCACTGTGGCCTTTCTCTGTTGGCTCTGTGCTGGTCGACCGGCCGTCGGCACAGACTTTCTGCCATTGTTTGCTGATTGCTGGCCATTCTGTTGACCATTTGCTCTGAATGCTGGAATTTGCCGTCCAGCGTTTCCATTGCCATTGTCACCAAATTTCTCCGGGCACACTGCCGTGTGGTGCCTATTGGATTTGCAATAGAAACAATTTCTCGTAAATTGACATTGATTCATGTAATGCCCTTTCTGCAGGCATCTCAGGCATCGCTCTGCCTTTGACAAATTCACTCTCCTTTCTCTGGCAGTTTTGAACTTTGGACACTTATCATTAAAGTGTAATTGCTGTGTGTCATTGCAGAACACACACGGCCTCCCAGGATTCATGAATCCAGCCTGTGGTGCACTCTGACCATTCTGGATCACAGACATGCTCCCTGTGCTGGTCCTTGGGTTCTCTGGCCCTCTGAATCGATTCCCATTGCCTTGGAACCGATTATTGAATTGCTGTGCGCGTGGATTATTCCCGAATCCTTGGCGCGATTGCTGAACTGGTGCCTCAGTTTGCTGTGCATGCTGTACAGCCTCACTGAGCGCTAGCTGCTTGCCAAACAGCTTTCTGAATATTTCCACCGTCAAGGCTTCCTCAGTTCCCTGTTCCTTCTGGATTTCTCTGAGAACCTCGGGTGGCACTTTCTGTTGCAGCTGGCTCAACAGCATTGGATGTTCCACTGATTCACCCAGTGACTCCAACTGCTGGAGCAGCCTTTCAATTGCATCAAACAAAATTCTCATATCCTGACAGGTATTCCGGGCCTGTCGCAGCTTCATGATATTACTCATCAGTGTGTTTCTGACCACAACTGGCTGGTCATATCTTTTCTTGAGCATTGCAATTGCAGGTGCATAATTTTCTGCGGTCACACTCAATCCACTGATCATGCCGAATGCTGAGCCTTTCAGCAAGCTCCTCAAATATGAGAACTTGGAAATGTCCTCCAAATCTGTCCGATTGTGGATGTGGGATTCGAACATTTGCCACCATGATCGAAATTTGACAATTTCCCCAGTAAACTGTTCCACTTCCAGTTTCTGTAATTTAACGCTCTTTGCTGTGGTTGCATTGGTTGAACTGGTCCCTGGAGCAGCTCCCTGAGCTGTCAGAGCCATCTGGGCAGCCATCTGCTGTATGAATGCTGTATTGACTTCATACATGGTATTTCCGCTCTGTTGCTGGATCATGTCTTGCAACTCCTCGATGTACACATTCATGGCTACTACTTTCTGTGTCACCAAGTCTGACATATTTGCATATTCCTCATATGAGTCTTGGTATATCTTCTGTTCTTGTTCCATCTGGTCGGGCTCGTCAATGTCCTTGACGATATCCCTCCATGCGTCAAATTGAGTTCTCACTGCAGTCATTGCACTTTCCAATTTTGCACCCTCCTGTTTGATAGTTGCAATCACTCTTCTCATCTCTGTTCTCTTATCATCCTTTGATGCTTCCGCAAATAGTTCCAGGTCATATTTGGCAAATTCTCTTGCCAATCTACTTTCCACCCTGTGCTTTGCTGGCCCCAGGGTCTTTCTGATGTGACCTGTTGGTGAAACCATTTTTGCTGATGAATTTTCCTTTACTGTTTCTCTTTATAGTGCGTCGCCTGTGACGCTTGTGACGCTTCTCTGCGTCTTTCTGTGCAGTGCTCTGTGCACCATGGATTTGTTGTGCCACGCACAATACCAATGCAGTCCTACAGGCCCCTGACGTGTTCTCACGCGTTGACCTTTACTGCACTGGCACCAGGTGTGTTCCTAAAGCCCCTGACGTGATTGTTTACACGTGTTGACTTCAACACACCGGTCAAATCCACCTGGACAATAAACAAATTATTTGCCCAGCAGTGTGCGCCCAAAGAGGGTCCGTACACACTCTTTCTGAGCGCTCTGGCGCTCTTTCTGGCACGCCTGTGTGCCTTGTGACCACGCCGGCCACTTGCTTTCCTGAGCGGCTCCTGTGCCGCTGTGCGCAGTGCTGCGCTTGCTGTGTCGCCTGTGACACGTTTCTGTGCACTCTGGTGCACTTTCTGACTCTGGGCAGTGTTTCTGTACACTGCTCTGCAATTGCGCCTGTGCAATGCAGTATTCTGGCACTTTTGTGCTGTCTGATCTGATGGTACCGAGCAGGCACAGCGTGTATATTTGATGGGAGCTCCGCAAAGCCCCTACACGCTACCAAGTATCCTAATACTTGGTTTTCAAATCCACTCTCTGTCAGCTACAGCCCTCTGTCAGCTACAGCCCTTTGTACACTGATACCCCTACTTTTGCACTTCCGAGGTATGAGTCCACTCTTACCCAGTGGAGCGAGGGACCTCCGCGAATGCCCAAAAAACAGCCCTTTGACTAGCGTGGCTCTGTGGCGATCCTGTCTCCGTCAGGTCACCCTCCCTTGGCATAGGAAGGACGTGCGAGCGGTCACTGGCGTCCGGATGTCCGGGAGCGTCCAGCGAAAGTTTGACCACCATCCGACAATGACTCCTTGTCAAATGCCGGTGCCGCCCAGCGTCTAGCACCTTGCTAGAACACTGGTGAAAGCTGCCTGAAATCCTGACAGGCTTGTCAGAACTCCAGTGTCCTCCGCGCGTGAGCGTAGAACCGCTCCCAGGATGTAGACAGGAGTGCCGTGACTTTGGCACAATGCTGTCTGCAAATCAACAGCCAACGCTCAGCCAAGGCCAAATTGATGTTCAGCAGGACTTTTGAAGTTCTGCCAACTGCCGCACAATGTCCGTTCCGGCTTGGTGATAGCACAATGTCATGCAATCACCCTGCTCGCTGCGCCATGTGATGAAGCCACCGAAGTCAGCGTCTTCTACCACCGAATCCGGCAACTCCAAGACCGTAGTGAGAAACGGCCTTTAGAGTGGTTGATTTTCCGTTGTAGCCGAACGTCCACTTGTCGACAGCCAAGTTGAGTTTATTTCGTAGTTGCGTGTTGAAAGGGGTTTCGAGATTGTTTCAGGTACTTTATTTCGATCAGATACAACGTGATACAAAAGCGCAAAGCCTAGCGAGCTTCCTAGTCGAAGTTTCTATCGCTAGCTTATTTTCGTTCAGAAGCTTGGGGTCCGCAGACTGAAGTAAAAACTTCCAAAGTAGCTAAGACACGGAAATCATGTATAGAAAAACAGCTACAGTAATTTCCTAATACAAATGCACAAATAATTCACAAATGCAACAAGTAAACACATCTAGCTGAAACAGTTGCCTTATACTGCGCGTGCATATATTCAAATACTTATGGTAAAGAAATACCAGGTACAAATTGGGCTAATAGAAAAACTATTAATCTTGAGAGGCGCAAAGTCGGCAAACTTGGCCGATTTACTAATTTGTTTCAATTTGTCAGAAAACATTGACGCACATTGGAACTAATATAATAGAGTTTGGAAATTGTAAATAGTAGTGCAAATGTTCCTAATGACGCAAATAGAACATGGTATATTCAACACCACAATAATAATCCCTTCCTGAAACGTATATTTCATAATTAACGAATTGGGACTTATTTGAAGTAAATGGGTATTGTAATTGAGCAGGGTCTATAAATATTATAAATATAATAAAGTAGTGAACAGGGTGATACAATTATGCCTACGCGAAGGGCTTTGTAAATACGTACAGTAAATGCTAGTTGCGCGCAGGGCGCTATTTCTCTATTAGGATGCTGGCCTAGATAATTACGCAGCATATAAATATTCACAAGATTTGACTTTATCAACTTACAAGTAAACCATGTAAGTGTATATATTAAGATGATCAGAAAATTATGGCGAGTTGAATGAGCCTAATTTCATATTAATACACCTAATAATAACTTATTTGACCTTTTAACCTAAAAATTCCACATAAACCTATCAATAACTTATAGAACACTTTCCTAATCGAATATTCTCCATGGATACGTAATAAGTGTAGGAAACATAATTTGCACGGTAAATTAATATAGTGCATGAAAAGTAAAATTAGTGCAAATAGGTAAATAGATAAATATGAGCCTAATTATCAAATCTCTGTATTTCTTTATCCATCCATTTTGCCACGGTCAGCACAAACATGGTGGTGGGGTGCCCCAAAGAAAATGTATTGGGCGCAGTATTGCTGCACCAATGTCTGTGTTTGACAAGTATGACAATGGTCGCGTATTGACGGAGAACTCGACGTCAAGCATGACTGTGAGAAATTCATGCCATGTGAGACAACGTCGTCCGCATGCTTTTTTGAGCAAGCGTTTGACTAAGCCTACCATGCGTTCATACACGCCGCCTTGCCAAGGACTGTTGGCTGTGATAAAGTGCCATTTTACGTCCGGTAGCATTTTGACACAATTTTTGAATGCTGGGGCATTGTCGGACCAAATTGTGTCCGGCATGCCTCGTCGTGAAATAAAACGATTTAGAGCCATAATTGTGTCGGCTGTCGAGACACTATTGGTTGACTCCAAATGAATGGCGCGTGTACTGAAGCATGTTAGCAACAAAATGTGTTGACTGTGACGGGTTCCGTTCTGTGAATAAACTAACGGTCCCATATAATCAATGCCAATATGTTGAAATGGCTTGATTTGTGATTGAGTTCGAGTGACAGGTAATGTGTGAAAATCAGGTAATGTGAATGGACCTCCTTCCGCTTTGCGGCATGTGACACATTTGCGCAAAATTTTTGCAACTACCTGCTTAGCACTTGACAACCAGCAGTGTTCGCGTAAATCTGCTAAAGTGTGAAGCATGCCACTGTGACCAGCAAGCTCATGGAAATGAGTAACCACTAGCGTTGTTAACCACCCTGTCTTTGGCAGGTAGTAAAACAATGAAGGGTTTCGGTGTTCTTTGTGAGATACACGCGTGACACAATATAATAAATTGTTCCACGCGTCCCATTTGAGCATGTGGTGTTTGCCAAGTTGCGCTTGTGAAATGCAACTGGCACATTCCTCTGCCTGTGAAATGCGCAATACATGTCTAAATGCTTCGTTTAAATCAGCTTGTGTGATGGGTTTCGATAAATATTCGCTTTCGCGCTTTGCAGCTCTATGCATGGAGCGATTTAGCCAATATGTTTTGACACGAAGCAGATATACGACAGTGCGCAGCAATTTTGACAGTGTTGAACATCGTCGAATGTCGATTTCGAATGGATTTGAAGGGATGTGACGTTGTCGACTTTCGACAAACGGATTTTGAGGAGTGACATTTTGTGACAAATTGGGGTCCAAATTGACAGGTACTTGCTGTGCAAGAGCATTAGCTGGTTGTGAATCAGGCTGTGAAACAGGCTGTGAAGTTACTGCTCCAGCATATAAAGGTCGACTGATGTGAGTGTCGCCTTTCGCAAGTTCTTCGGTGACAGGTTGCGCTTGATATTGCGAAATGTCAAGCATGGTTGATGTGAGAGGTTCAGCTAAAAATGTGGGTCCGGTAAACCACATTGTTTCGATCATTAGTTGATCAAAAGTACAACCCCGTGACGCGATGTCGGCTGGGTTGTCTTTTGTAGCGACCTTGCAAATTTGAATGCAATGTTTTGACATTAGTGAATGGATTTTTGTGACCCGATTGTTGACAAAAGTAGCCAGCGGCTTTGAAGGTATATAGCCAGCCGATGACAACTGTGCTATCGGTCCAAAGGAAATTGCTGTGAATTTTCCATCCACCCAGCTCAACGAGTTCATGATGTAAATAATCGATGAGCTGTGCACCAATTGTAACACCTAGCAATTCCAAGCGTGTGATTGTGAGGGGTTGACCTTGTTTTGACGGAAGTGGGGCTAGTTTTGTGCGAGCTGTGAGAAAACCACTAAAATATCAGTCATCTTCATAGCCATATTCGTCGGGTGAAATCGCTTTTTGACGCAAATAAGCGCAAACGGCGTATCCATCTTTTGAGGCATCACAAAACACATGTAATTCTAATGGCCTTGTGACGGCTTTGACATCGATGCCAAAAGAATGAAATGAGCGCGGGAATTTGATTTGACTTATGGACGAGAGATGTCGTTTTAAATTGTCCAGTAAGTCATCCGCCTCTGGGTCTTCGATGAGTTCATCCCAGGTTGTGATATTGCACCTTTGAATTATTTGTGACACGCGAAATTTCAACCGAAATAACGCGGGTGCTGTGACGCCAATAGGATCGTATGTTGAAGCCAGCAATTTGTTTAAATTGCGGCGTGTGGCTGTGACAATGAGCGTGAAATCTTTCTTGGGAGCTGGCACCGCAATGGTGTCTTCGATGTGATCGTAAACGAGACCCATTACTTTGATATATTGTGATTTTTTCGGGTTGAGGTCATCAGGTTTGATTTTCTCCGAAACCATGGGCGAATTTGTCATCCATTCGCGCATGTTGAAATTTGCTCTGGCAAAAACAGCTTTAATTAAACGATAGAGCTGTATTGCATATTTGTCATCATCTACGCTGATAACTAAATTATCAACGTAAATGCTGTTGAGCAACAGCTCCAGTTTCATTCGTTCATTGGTCTCAGCGGGATGCATGTGAGCTAATTCCGCTTCTAGGTGATATTTGATAACAGTTGACAAAATGGATGGACTGCATGTGAGACCAAACAACACCCTTGTGAATTGCATCATTTGAATATTGTCTTCATGAGATGGAATGGTGTCATCTGTGCTGACCGTGGCAAAATGGATGGATAAAGAAATACAGAGAATTGATAATTAGGCTCATATTTATCTATTTACCTATTTGCACCAATTTACATTTCATGCACCATATTAATTTACCGCAAATTGTATTTCCTACACTTATTATGTATCCATGGAAAATATTCAATTAGGAAAGTGTATTGTAAGTTATTGGTATGTTTATATGGAATGTTTAGGTTAAAAGGTCAAATATGTTATTATTAGGTGTATTAATATAATATTAGGCTCATTCAAATCGCCGTAATTTTCTGATCATGATTATACATACATTTGCATAGTTTACTTGCAGTTTACAAAAGTCAAATCTTGTAAATATTTACGTGCTGCGTAATTATCTAGACCAGCGTCCTAATGGAGAAATAGTGCCCTGTATGCAACTAGCATTTACTGTACGTGTTTTACGAAGCCCTTCGCGTAGGCATAATTGTTTAACCCTGTCCACAACTTATATTTATATTTACTCAATAATTATAATACTTTGCTCAAGCTGAATATATTATAGACCCTGCTCAATTAATATACCCATTTACCTCGAATAAGTCCCAAATTTGCCAATTATGAAATATACGTTTCCAGGAAGTGATTATTATTATTATATCGAATATACCCTGCTCTATTTATGTCATTAGGAACATTTACACTACTATTTACAGTTTCAAACCCTATTTTATTAGTTCCAATGTGTGTCAATGTTTTCTGACAAATTGAAGCAAATTAGTAAATCGGCCGAGTTTGCCGACTTCGCGCCTCTCAAGATTAATAGTTTTTCTATTAGCCCAATTTGTACTTGGTATTTCTTTACCATAAGTATTTGAATGTATGCACGCATAGAATAAGCCAACTGTTTCTGTTAAATGTGTCTTATTGCTATATTAGTGGTTTATTTGTGCATTTGTATTAGGAAATTACTGTAGCTGTTTTTCTATACGTGATTTCCGTGTCTTAGCTACTTTGAGAGTTTTTACTTCAGTCTGCGGACCCACCCCAAGTGAACAAAATAAGCTAGCGATAGAAACTTCGACTAGGAAGCTCGCTAGGCTTTGCGCTTTTGTAACACGCTGTATCTGATCAAAATAAAGTACCTGAAACAATCTCGAAACCCCTTTTCAACACACAACTACGAAATAAACTCAACTTGGCTGTCGACAAGTGGACGTTCGGCAACAACGGGAAATCAACCACTCTAAAGGCCGTTTCTCACTACGGTCTTGAGGCAGCCGGATTCGGTGGTAGAAGACGCTGACTTCGGTGGCTTCATCACATGGCGCAGCGAGCAGGGTGATTGCATGACATTGTGCTATCACCAAGCCGGAACGGACATTGTGCGGCAGTTGGCAGAACTTCAAAAGTCCTGCTGAACATCAATTGGCCTTGGCTGAGCGTTGGCTGTTGATTTGCAGACAGCATTGTGCCAGAGTCACGGCACTCCTGTCTACATCCTGGGAGCGGTTCTACGCTCACGCGCGGAGGACACTGGAGTTCTGACAAGCCTGTCAGGATTTCAGGCAGCTTTCACCAGTGTTCTAGCAAGGTGCTAGACGCTGGGCGGCACCGGCATTTGACAAGGAGTCATTGTCGGACGGTGGTCAAACTTTCGCTGGACGCTCCTGGTCATCCGGACGCCAGTGACCGCTCGCACGTCCTTCCTATGCCAAGGGAGGGTGACCTGACGGAGACAGGATCGCCACAGAGCCACGCTAGTCAAAGGGCTGTTTTTGGGCATTCGCGGAGGTCCCTCGCTCCACTGGGTAAGAGTGGACTCATACCTCGGAAGTGCAAAAGTAGGGGTATCAGTGTACAAAGGGCTGTAGCTGACAGAGGGCTGTAGCTGACAGAGAGTGGATTTGAAAACCAAGTATTAGGATACTTGGTAGCGTGTAGGGGCATTGCGGAGCTCCCATCAAATATACACGCTGTGCCTGCTCGGTACCATCAGATCAGACAGCACAAAAGTGCCAGAATTCTGCATTGCACAGGCGCAATTGCAGAGCAGTGTACAGAAACACTGCCCAGAATCAGAAAGTGCACCAGAGTGCACAGAAACGTGTCACAGGCGACACGGCAAGCGCAGCACTGCGCACAGCGGCACAGGAGCCGCTCAGGAAAGCAAGTGGCCGGCGTGGTCACAAGGCACACAGGTGTGCCAGAAAGAGCGCCAGAGCGCTCAGAAAGAGTGTGTACGGACCCTCTTTGGGCGCACACTGCTGGGCAAAGAACTTGTTTATTGTCCAGGTGGATTTGACCGGTGTGTTGAAGTCAACGCGTGTAAACAATCACGTCAGGGGCTTTAGGAACACACCTGGTGCCAGTGCAGTAAAGGTCAACGCGTGAGAACACGTCAGGGGCCTGTAGGACTGCATTGGTATTGTGCGTGGCACAACAAATCCGTGGTGCACAGAGCACTGCACAGAAAGACGCAGAGAAGCGTCACAAGCGTCACAGGCGACGCACTATAAAGAGAATCAGTGAAGGAAAATTCATCAGCAAAAATGGTTTCACCAACGGGTCACATCAGAAAGACCCTGGGGCCAGCAAAGCACAGGGTGGAAAGCAGATTGGCAAGAGAATTTGCCAAATATGACCTGGAACTATTTGCGGAAGCATCAAAGGAAGATAAGAGAACAGAGATGAGAAGAGTGATTGCATCTGTCAAACAGGAGGGTGCAAAATTGGAAAGTGCAATGAATGCAGTGAAAACTCAATTTGACGCATGGAGGGACATCGTCAAGGACATTGACGAACCCGACCAGATGGAACAAGAACAGAAGATATACCAAGACTCATATGAGGAATATGCAAATATGTCAGACTTGGTGACACAGAAAGTGGTAGCCATGAATGTGTACATCGAAGAGTTGCAAGACATGATCCAGCAACAGAGCGGAAATACCATGTATGAAGTCAATACAGCATTCATACAGCAGATGGCTGCCCAGATGGCTCTGACAGCTCAGGGAGCTGCTCCGGGGGCCAGTTCAACCAATGCAACCACGGCAAAGAGCGTCAAATTGCAGAAACTGGAAGTTGAACAGTTTACTGGGGAAATAGTCAAATTTCGATCATGGTGGCAAATGTTCGAATCCCACATCCACAATAGGACAGATTTGGAGGACATTTCCAAGTTTTCATACTTGAGGAGCTTGCTGAAAGGCTCAGCATTTGGCATGATCAGTGGATTGAGTGTGACCGCAGAGAATTATGCACCCGCAATTGCAATGCTCAAAAAGAGATATGACCAGCCAGTTGTGGTCAGAAACACGCTGATGAGTAATATCATGAAGCTGCGACAGGCCAGGAATACCTGTCAGGATATGAGAATTTTGTTTGATGCAATTGAAAGGCTGCTCCAGCAGTTGGAGTCACTGGGTGAATCAGTGGAACATCCAATGCTGTTGAGCCAGCTGCAACAGAAAGTGCCACCCGAGGTTCTCAGAGAAATCCAGAAGGAACAGGGAACTGAGGAAGCCTTGACGGTGGAAAAATTCAGAAAGCTGTTTGGCAAGCAGCTAGCGCTCAGTGAGGCTGTACAGCACGCACAGCAAACTGAGGCACCAGTTCAGCAATTGCGCCAAGGATTTGGGAATAATCCCCGCGCACAGCAATTCAATAATCGATTCCAAGGCAATGGGAATCGATTCAGAGGGCCAGAGAATCCTAAAACCAGCACAGGGAGCATGTCTGTGATCCAGAATGGTCAGAGTGCACCACAGGCTGGATTCATGAATCCTGGGAGGCCGTGTGTGTTCTGCAATGACACACAGCAATTACACTTTAATGATAAGTGTCCAAAGTTCAAAACTGCCAGAGAAAGGAGAGTGATTTTGTCAAAAGCAGAGCGATGCCTGAGATGCCTGCAGAAAGGGCATTACATGAATCAATGTCAATTTACGAGAAGTTGTTTCTATTGCAAGTCCAATAGGCACCACACTGCGGTGTGCCCAGAGAAATTTGGTGACAATGGCAATGGAAACGCTGGACGGCAAATTCCAGCGTTCAGAGCAAATGGTCAACAGAATGGCCAGCAATCAGCAAACAATGGCAGAAAGTCTGTGCCGACGGCCGGTCGACCAGCACAGAGCCAACAGAGAAAGGCCACAGTGAATTGTGTCACTGTGGAAGAAGCTGGACCAGAAATGGTAGAGACAGAAACCATATCCAGCACAGTGGTTACAGAACCAAATACAAAGCAACAGAATACGTCAGTGAACCTGTCAGTAAACAGGAATATGTCAATGTTAATGACAGCCAGAACCGTGATTGAGGCTTCAGAAATGGATACAGAGATGGAGCCTGAACAGCCACCACTACAGATTCAAGCGTTCCTGGACACAGGATCCCAGGGAACATACATGTCAGAGAAAGTGGCCAAGAAACTCAATTTAAAGAGTACAGGTGAACACCACATCCAGGTGTACACATTCGGAAATGAAAAGCCGCACTATAAAGTGGTACAGCAAGTGGAATTCAGAATGCGGCTCAGAAATGGCCAGAAAGTTGATATGGTGGCAGATGTGGTCCCGACGTTGACCACAGAACAAGTCAAAGTGCCTGTGTCAGAACAGGACGAAAAGTACCTGCAGAAGTACTTCCCGGATGAGAGTTACTTTGCAGACAGAATTCCCAAGGAAAAAGGAACAGAATGCAAGTTCAAGCCAGACATTATTGTGGGTTTGAATTATTTCTGGGACTTGATGTCCAGAAACACCAGCACCACCAGACTTCCGTCAGGATTGTATGTCATTCCATCAGAATTGGGATTGCTGATGGGAGGTGGGCAGCTGACGAGCAACAGAAATCAATGGACCACGGATGGCGCATATCCGGTGGTGGTCAACACAATTGTGCATCAAATTCAGAGAGAAAAGTGGTACGAGGAAGCACCGTTGTCAATTGCTCCTGTACCAAATGTCAAAGACATGGATAGACTGGATACCATTGGCATAATGGACCAACCAGACCTCGTCGAGGACGATGAGGCCATCAAGCAATTCAATGAGAGTGTACAGAGAAACCCAGATGGACGGTACTCTGTAAAGTTCATGTACAAACCAAATTTGCATGAACTCCCAGATAACAAAGCAATGGCGTTCAAGAGGTTCAGGTACCTCACCAACAGGCTCAAGAGAGACCCAGAATTACTGGAGAAAATTCAGACAATCATGAAAACGCAAGAGGAGCAAGGAGTGATTGAGAAAGTTCAAGGGGATATTATGGATGGCAGAAAGTTCCATATATTGCCTCATCAACCAGTGATAACGCCAGAGAAAACTACCACAAAGGTCAGAGAGGTATATGATGCCTCAGCAAAACCGCCAGGCATGCCAAGCTTGAATGAGTGCATGTACCGCGGTCCAGTTATACTACCACAGCTGGTAGGGATGCTGATGCGATTCCGATTGCATGGAATTGCACTGGTCGCAGACATAGAAAAAGCGTTTCTGCAGATTAGTCTACAGGACAGTGACAGAGATGTGACAAGATTTCTGTGGTACAAGGATCCCACGAAACCATCTATGGAGGACAATATTCAGATTTACAGATTTGCCAGAGTGCCATTTGGTATAATCTGCAGTCCAGCGCTGCTGGCGCTGACAGTCAGATACCACCTGAATCAAGCTGGCACAGAAAATGCAAAATTGATCGATGAAAATCTGTGTGTGGATAATTTGATCCTCAGTGTGGACACAGAGCAAAAAGCAATCGAATTGTACCAGGAATCCAAAGTGTTGTTCACAGAGGCACAGATGAATCTGAGAGAATGGAACAGCAACAATAAGAACTTTACTTGGCAATTGGCAGAGTCAGATGTAGCCAAGGAAATTGTCACAACAGTCCTAGGAATGAAATGGGACACAGAGAGCGACCAGATGTGGCTGAAAACGCCAAAGACAGTTCAGCAATCACAATTATCAGAAACTGACCAGAAAATCAAACTTCCCACGAAAAGGACAGTTGCAAAGGTGACTGCGGGATGTTTTGATCCAATGGGACTCGTCAGTCCTGTCCTACTGCCAGCAAAGAGATTTTTGCAAACGTTATGGCATTCAGGACCAAGTGCCAAAGAGTGGGATACTCCCCTGTCTGAGGAACAGACAGCAATTTGGCAACAATTGGAGACAGAATTGCTCAAAGTTGGACAGATCAAGTTCAATAGAAATTTGAATTATCAGAGTGGTGCAGATGCACAACTGCACATTTTCGTTGATGCCTCAGCAATGGCATACAGCGCAGCGGCATACATATGCCGGAAAACAGAAAATGACAGCGGCACGTCAAGCCTGCTGTACTCCAGATTGAGACTCGCTCCAAAGAAACCAGAAGTGACAATTCCACGGCTGGAATTGTTAGCAATGTTGATCGGCAGCAGAATGTCAAAGTTTATTCACAAAGAGCTCAAGGACGTCAAATTCAGTCAAACAGTTGTATGGTCAGATTCAACCTGTTGTCTGAAGTGGCTAACAACAGCGAAGCCACTGGCATGTTTTGTCAAGAACAGATTGGATGAAATCAGGAAAATTCAGAGTGAGACAGAGAACATGCACATCAGACACATCGCAGGACTGGAAAACCCAGCTGACATGGCCACAAGAGGCATGAATATGTCAGAGTTGGAAGGCAGTAACCTGTGGTGGAAAGGGCCAGAATGGCTAATGACTGGAGAGTGGCCAGAGCCGAAAGTGGAGCCAGTTACGCCAGAAGTAATGGCAGAAATCAAGAAAGAAGAGCTCAAGTTCCCAAAAGCCAGTCCAATTTACCTGGGCGCCACACAGCAAGTGGTCAGTGACCTAGATGCCAGCAATGTGCAAGCTGATGAAAGCAAGCAAAGCAACCCATTGGGAATTGAGATTCAGAGATTTTCATCACTGACAAAGTTACTGGATGCAACAGTATACGTGATGAGATTTGTGCGACAGATGCACAAAAAGCGCAGCAAAAATGACAGTCAGAATGGATTGTCAGAAATCATGAAAAGTATCTGTGGTACAATAAAACCACAAGGAATTATCAGTATTGAAGAGAGAGAGAGTGCGTGGAAATATTGGATCAAAGTGACGCAACAGAATCATTACAAAGGAGTGGCAGAGATTCTGGCAACAGGCCACAGTAGAGGCAGCCAGAGTAGCAAGAAAACAGCTGCAGACCAGCAGTTGATCAAATGGCTCAATATGCAGATGCATCAGGATGGAATCCTGAAGTGCCACGGCAGAATGGAGCATTCAGACCCACAGGAGGTCACAGTGCCACTCATACTGTTGCCAGCAACGGCTACAGTGACTCAGCTGATCGTCAGAGACCAGCATGAGAAGTTGATGCACGCAGGAGTGCAACATACATTGGCAGCGATCAGACAAAAGTACTGGATTACACAGGGCAGACGGGTGATCTACAATGTGACGAGAACCTGCCCAATCTGTAAGAAATTGGGAGCGAAGCCGTACCAGCTTCCACCAATGCCAGATTTGCCAGAAACCAGAGTTCAGAGAGCCAGACCGTTCCAGTACACGGGTTTGGATTATTTGGGACCAGTTTGGTACAAAGTGGACAAAGATCACAGGAAAATGTGGATCTGTTTGTTCACATGTATGGTGACACGTGCAGTTCACCTGGAAAGTGTGCTGGACATGACAGCACAGGAATTCCTGAACGCAGTCAGGAGATTCATCGCCAGGCGCGGAAAGCCTGAGGCAGTGATTTCAGACAATGCGACGCAATTCAAATTGACAGAGAAAGTGCTTAGCACAAGCACTGACAAGGCCATCAATACTGGAAAGGAATGGTCAGAAATGGTCAAAAGTGGAGCAGTACAGACTTACTGTTCACAGCAACAAATCCAGTGGAACATGACTACTCCTATGGCACCGTGGCAGGGAGGAGTCTATGAAAGAATGGTGGGCATCACCAAGAAACATTTCAAAGCAGCAGTGGGGCACAGAATGTTAACCCTACAAGAATTGTTGACACTTCTGCCAGAAGTCGAGGCAGTGATCAACAGCAGGCCAATCTCTTATATCTATGGTGATGTAAAAAGTCTCAGAGTGCTGACGCCAAAAGACTTCCTGACAGGGGAAGGTCAGATTGGAGCACCACAGTTTGATGCAGACAAAGATGGAGAATTTGTACCCAGAATGGATAACACAGCGAAACTGCAGAAATATTGGGAGACAACCCAGCAAACTTTGAATAAGTTCTGGGACTTGTGGCATCAAGAGTACATTCCAAGCTTGAGGGAAAGAACTCAGGTGACGCACGAACATGGCAGATTGACAGCGACTCAAGAACCCAAACTGAATGAAGTTGTGCTGATTTACGAAGAGAACATGCCCAGAGGTGCATGGAGGATGGGTCGCATCGAGCAGTTAGAATCCAGCAAAGATGGACAGATTCGCTCAGCGAAAGTCAGAACTGCCAACAGAAATGTGGTCAGCAGACCACTCAATCAATTGTATCCGCTGGAAATCAATTCAAAGACAATGGATATCCCAGAGACAGCAGTGACAGTCAAAGTGGATTTACTGGACCCAGCAATTGTCCAGAAACATGTCAGAAATCAGAGCTCGAACAGAGACTCTGTACCAAACCCTGCTCAGAGGAACTCAGCATCAGATAAAGTCCTGAGGAGTGCAACAGGGAAAGCCACAGCAACCACCAGCAGTCTGGTGATTGGAATGCTGTGCATGGTGTTGATGCTGACAGGCATGTCAGAGTCAGCAACGCTGAGAGAAGCTGGCAAAGCTTACAGCGAAGTATTTTCCAGAACATACGTTCTAGAAACCTCGACAGTAAGGCCACCATCATTGGCAGCGCATCATGGATTGCCGCCTTTGCCTTCAGAATGGCCACCAAAATCTGTCAGAGAAATGCAGACTTATGAGAGATTCAAAGATGCAATCAAGGATCATCCTGTGGAACAGGTGATCAATTCACAAAGCCAGAAGTATCAGATTTGCACCAGTGGAAGGCATGGACATGCGCTTACAGTTCCTGAAGAAGTGCAATGCCATATCCCACCAAGGAATTTTGTCAAGGCAATGAAAGTTACACTTTACGCACAGAGACAGATTCCACAGAAAGAGACAGCATACAGATGCTACATCAGAATCAAAGAGATCATCACACACACCAGTTTCTGGGGAGCGAAAGGCATTACAGGCAATTTTGAGAGATACCAGCAAGTTGGCGTGGTAGCCTGTAACTATGCAAGAATTCACAAGATGTTCAGAGGAACACCTTTAGTGGAAATGGAGCCCAGAGTGTGGACAACCAATCAAACCTTGAATGTAGAATATTCATGGTGTTGTCATGACAAAGAAAATGTCGTCAGTAACTTCTACATGGAAGAAGGAACCGTGGCTTCACTTGATGGAAAGACTGTAATCAGCGACTTGCAAGATTTCAGCCAGTGCAGAGCCATGATGGGACATTGCAGAGACCACAATTATGGAATCACAGTGTGGGATACGGAGAATTTCAAGCATCAATGTGCATATGAAAGAATTGGCAGATTCAAATCAGAGATATCTGGCCAGACAATTATTGTATCAAAATTGCAAGCAGCATACTCCCACAGCAACAAGACAAAGAGGCCAATTGGTTCAGAATGTGTTCCGGGAGACACATACTACACCGATCAAGGAGGTGTATTCATCCAGTTTGACAGAAGAGAAGATGTGCCTGTAGAATGGGCAATGCCAGGAAAGATAGTGGAGGCAAGAGAATCGACAATCAGTGGAACATTGTATGCCAGATTGGACGACAGAAACTCCAAGTTTCAGTTCCTGCAACATGTGGTCAGAGAGATGACTCAGGCACAATTTGCGATTGTATGGCATCAGTTATGTCAACTTCGCAAGAACCAGCTGGACATGTTGACTCAGCTTTTCCGCATCGATCCAACACTGGGGATTCGAGCCATGCTGGGAAGACAGGATGTTCATGCAGAATGGGCTGGAGAAGCAATTATGTTTTGGGAATGCAAGGAAGTGCAGCCATACATAGTTTATCAGACAGGAAAAGTGGGAGAGACATGCTACAAATACACACCAATGAGATTGGACAAAGACGGGCCCTTGTGGTTCAAGAGCCCAGGCAGCAGAGACTTGGTGGAGAAATCACCAGAAGAGGACTGCAGCCATACCACACCGCACCTGTACAGAAATGAGCATGGACAGTGGAAGTCCGCACATGGAATGGTGCATGTCACAGAGACGCCAATTGAAATGACATGGAAAGGACAGTGGCAGGCCTTCACGTTTGACGCGCCTCACCTGTTCACCAACATTGTCAACAGAGCGACCAATTTCATGGATGTCAGAGGCCAGATTCAGAGACTACAGAATTTAGAGCATGTGCAGAACCAGTTGATCGATTACACAGCAGATATGTCATTGGATCCCAGAGTGATCAGAAATTCAATAGAAGGCATTGGAGCTGGAATTGGACAGACAGCAGCAGGAATCGGCAAAGCATATGGTCACTACATATCTGGAGTATCAAAAGGGTACACCAACTTTATGGGAGGAATGCTGAAGGGACCCTTTCAAGTGATTATCAACACAATCGCAATGCTGCTGGGAATCACAATCCTGATAGCTGGAATTGTAGCTGCAGGATACCTGTGGTACAATTGGAGGATTGCCACAGGGAAACCAGTGATTCCACCATGTGTATACACATGCATATGGAAATGCATAGTGTGTCCATTCAAATGCATATGGCTATGCTTCAGAGCCATCAGATATACTATCAAGAAATCAACTCAGAAAGAGACCAATTATCCACAAAGGAAAGTACGCAAGACAGAGTTGAAACCAGCAATCAAGAGAAGAGCCAGATCCAACTCAACACAGTCCGTCAGATTTGCCAGGAGAGCAGAAACAGAGGACAGAATGGCAAAGTCACTATCAGTATACGTTCAACCAGATGAAAGTTCAGCTGATGAAGGACAAGTCAGAGCCAGGAACAGAGACAGTGTTCACATGCCTGATATCCGCAAATTCACCGCACGCGAACGCGCAGGAAGCGACACGAGCAACTACCTGCTTCATCATCAGGCTAGGTCGGCGTTGGCATCACCAACAACCGGACCTGCAACTTCACGCACACCCACGACTTCGCGCACAACCACGTTCACCACCGAGGCGACTGTGGAAACGCCACTCATCACTTTGGCGCCCACCACTACCAGCATGTGACGTTGCTGCAACAACGGGGTGCAGCAACTCTTCCGCCCGGAGTGTGCTGACCGTGGCAAAATGGATGGATAAAGAAATACAGAGAATTGATAATTAGGCTCATATTTATCTATTTACCTATTTGCACCAATTTACATTTCATGCACCATATTAATTTACCGCAAATTGTATTTCCTACACTTATTATGTATCCATGGAAAATATTCAATTAGGAAAGTGTATTGTAAGTTATTGGTATGTTTATATGGAATGTTTAGGTTAAAAGGTCAAATATGTTATTATTAGGTGTATTAATATAATATTAGGCTCATTCAAATCGCCGTAATTTTCTGATCATGATTATACATACATTTGCATAGTTTACTTGCAGTTTACAAAAGTCAAATCTTGTAAATATTTACGTGCTGCGTAATTATCTAGACCAGCGTCCTAATGGAGAAATAGTGCCCTGTATGCAACTAGCATTTACTGTACGTGTTTTACGAAGCCCTTCGCGTAGGCATAATTGTTTAACCCTGTCCACAACTTATATTTATATTTACTCAATAATTATAATACTTTGCTCAAGCTGAATATATTATAGACCCTGCTCAATTAATATACCCATTTACCTCAAATAAGTCCCAAATTTGCCAATTATGAAATATACGTTTCCAGGAAGTGATTATTATTATTATATCGAATATACCCTGCTCTATTTATGTCATTAGGAACATTTACACTACTATTTACAGTTTCAAACCCTATTTTATTAGTTCCAATGTGCGTCAATGTTTTCTGACAAATTGAAGCAAATTAGTAAATCGGCCGAGTTTGCCGACTTCGCGCCTCTCAAGATTAATTGTTTTTCTATTAGCCCAATTTGTACTTGGTATTTCTTTACCATAAGTATTTGAATGTATGCACGCATAGAATAAGCCAACTGTTTCTGTTAAATGTGTCTTATTGCTATATTAGTGGTTTATTTGTGCATTTGTATTAGGAAATTACTGTAGCTGTTTTTCTATACGTGATTTCCGTGTCTTAGCTACTTTGAGAGTTTTTACTTCAGTCTGCGGACCCACCCCAAGTGAACAAAATAAGCTAGCGATAGAAACTTCGACTAGGAAGCTCGCTAGGCTTTGCGCTTTTGTAACACGCTGTATCTGATCAAAATAAAGTACCTGAAACAATCTCGAAACCCCTTTTCAACACACAACTACGAAATAAACTCAACTTGGCTGTCGACAAGTGGACGTTCGGCAACAACGGGAAATCAACCACTCTAAAGGCCGTTTCTCACTACGGTCTTGAGGCAGCCGGATTCGGTGGTAGAAGACGCTGACTTCGGTGGCTTCATCACATCATCACGCAGCCAGTAAAATTTTGTGAAAGCGCGTGATTTTGGGTGAAGAGCAATTTGTAAAAATGCTTTCTCAATATCTGCCAATAACACCACTTTTCCGGCTCTGAAGCGAAGCATTAATCCGAGCGCCAGTGGTGTGAGAACTGGGCCTCGAAATAAGCAATTATTGAGACTTGGCTTGCCTGCAGAACCATCATACACTATTCGACATGTTGTCGATCTGCCAGGTGTGATGACAGGTTGGTGAGGTAAGATGTGTTCTTGCAAACCATCTTGTGAACCATAGACGGGTTCTATGACACCCTTGTGAAGTTGATCTGAGATGACTTTCGCGTATGTGGCGAATAAATCGGGATCTTTTCGAAACCGTTTCAACAGTGACAGAAAGCAACAAAATGTTTCTGCATTGTTGGTTGGCAATTCTTGAATGGTTGATTTGAATGGCCAATCTACGCTATAGCGACCAGTTTCTGGATCGAGAGTAATTGATTCCAGAATTAACTGTTCAGCTATGTCGTCATCATGTGATAATGGATCATCTGTGATACCTATTGACTCGAGACTGTGAAATTGAAATAATGTCTCTTGGCCAACAGCAACAGCTGATGAAGCATGTGAACTGCATGAAACCATGAATTGATGTGGTGAAATGTCGGGTGTTGTGACAAATGACTGTGATGACGCATTTCCGCCAAGCATCAATCCAAGTATTGATTCGACTATGATTAATCCAGATGGGAGTTCGATTTCTGTTGGTCGAATGTCGAACTTCCAATAATAGTCTTGACCAATGACTACATCTGGTTGACATAGTTTGTGACAAAATTCATCAGTCATTTCTGTCAATTCAAGCGGTTCCGCGAATTGTTCTTGTGCATGTTCACCGTACACAATATAAATGACTGTTTTGTCGTCTTGTGACAAAGGAGGTGGGCATGCATATGTTGCTAAATTATCCACTGCACGTAAAGTGAGCGGAATTTGTAACATATTGCCCTTATTGTCGACGTGTTTGTAAATAGGCATGACCGCCTCGACCAAAAACGTATTGACTGTGACAGGCGTTTTTGTCGCAAACACGTTCATTTGAAGAACAACATCTCCTTTGTTTTCAAAGTTATACTCATTTGCCACGGATGCCTTAATGTATGAATATTCGCATCCAGTGTCAAAGAATATTAACAAAGGGTCTGTGACTCGATTTAATTCAGCGTCTTTATTAATTAATGAAGCCTGGGCCACTTGCAAACGAACAATAGGTGCAAAATCGAACTCACATTCTTGTTCGGCCTGCTGCCTGGTAGTGGTGTTGGGGTTACCGTAACCCGCTTGTGCGCTCAGCACTTCCACCGTGGGCCTGTGACTAGGTTGAAGTGGCACCGACGATGACATTTGATTCGGGTTGAGGTGTGGGTACACCTCGTACCGTTTCTGCTGGAAGCCGCGGATTTTGGCTTCGACAGTCTCCATATCTGTGCCTTCCTGGATGAGGTTGGCACGGAGCGTCGTCCACAGCTCGTTTTCGCTGTGATACTTGCGGGCTTCCTCTTGAGCTTTCGCTTGTTGCGCGTTAGCGGGCCTCGGCCATTCGCCCATGTCGAGCGGGCCGTCCATGTCCAGCTGGTACAGCGTATTCTGTCTCCACCAGAAATCGTTTTCGTCCGGGGGGATGACACACACGCTCATCGGTTCCGTGTGTGAAGGCGGATACGATGGCGGTGCATGTGACGACACCGCACCCGTTGTGATTACCTGAGCGTTGACAAAATTAGCGCTCGTTGCTTTGACAAAGGCTTTATTTTGTGAATTGTTTACCTGACGCCTGGCGGGTGCCTGTCTAGTAGGACAGAACGCCCCGTGATGCTGACCAATCTGGCAACAATAGTAGCAACTCAGTCGTTGAGTGCACTGTGCCGCTTGATGGCCTCTGCGCGTGCAACGCATGCACACATCGCCCAAAGCTTGCAACCGTTCAGTGCGCTCTCTCGGTGTGACGTATTGAGGGCAGTCGGTTGTGTAGTGCTCTTTGATGCCGCAGAACAAGCACTCGAATTTCGGCTTGCGATAGTCAGCAGCAGGTTGTGAGGACTGCTTTTGACTAATCGCTCCGATCGCCGGAGTTCTGGGAGGTTGAGTGGAATTTTTATTTTTTCCTTGTGATTTACCAACGTTAGCATTGGTACCAGCAAAAGCAACCGTATTGTGAATAGGTTTTTGTTTTGAAAAGGTATTTTGTGATTTATTTCCTTTTTTCTTTTGCTGTTGCCAACCTCCTCCATTCTGTGGCTTTTTTAATGATGAATTTTGTGATTTTTGAACAACAGTTGAAGATTGTGAACTTTGTTGTTCAGTTTTCATCGCATCTAACCGAGCACGAGCAATGGTAGTTAATGCATCAACAAACCTGACGACTGTGAGTTTGGTGTCGCCGGTTACAGTGGTGCGCATCGAATTCCGGTGTTCTTCTGTGACGGCAAGAACAATATTATCGGGAAGGTAACCACGAATTATTCTTAACACTGCACCAGAATCGACACTTTCACCCCTTTCTTTAAGTTGATTGAGAGTTGACAAAAGAGTTCGTGTGAAATTTGTGAGAGAGTCTCCTCTTGATGAAGGCTTTTCGAGTGAATACAATTTATCCCAAAGGGCTGCTTGTACCCGATGCGTTTCACCAAAGTTTGATTGTAACATTGTGACCGCTGTGATGTAATCTCGACCATCACCTTTTAATCCGGCCAGCAGTTCGGCTGCTGGACCGGTAAGGCTGAGCTTAAGGTATGTATATTTCATACCAGTTGACAAATTAGCTCGGTCGTGAATTTGAGCTCGAAAAATCTCCCACCAAGCTGCCCATTCTAACGGATCACCGTTATATTTAGCAAGCTCGATTTTAGGTAACTTTAATAAAGTTTCCGGTTGTGAAGGTTGAGAACTACTTCCCATATTGACATTGTTGTAAGGGGGTTGTGAAGGGGGTTGAGTAGTTAAATCAACATTGGACTGACCTTTCAAGGAAAGTATCAACCTTTCCGCGGATTTGATTTGCGCTTGGGCGGTCGCTATCCTCGATTCCAGCTCATCCATGAGCATCATCGCGTTGTTCGAGCCCGAGTAGAGCGCGCGCTCCAATTTTGCGTTGGCGCTCTTTATCTCTTCGGCCACTCCGTCTTCGTCTCTGTCCAGGCTTGTGATGTGATCTTGGACAATAGTTGTGAATTTGTCCATAGCCGCAGACAGGTCTGAGCGTTTCATCTCAGCTTGGTAGCCGTAGGCCTGAAGTAATTCTAATACTTCCTCCGCCGAGCGTATGTTTACGGCGGCGGGTTGTGACTCGTCTTTAACGATTTTAGGAATCGGTTTGGATGTGAAACGTAGCACTCCGTTGCGCACTCCAGTCAACGCCCGGCTATGTTGAGTCAACGGATGAGTTGTGTCGGACTCATCTACATTGCTCACAGGCATAGCCGCGGCGGCGGCGGCGCCTCGCTGAGCGCGTACGCGTTCCTCCATAGCAAATCTCGATCGATTGATTGCTTATTAGCAAAGTGGTAGCTAGCTGTGAACGAAATAAAATAATAAAAATAAATATTTCGTTTATTGTGACTGTACTTGTAAAATCGTAAGTAAATATGCACGCGCTACTAACGATTTTGCGTCCAAACCCGTATTACTGTAACCTCGTGCGTGTGACTCAGGCTGTGAAAAGCAATTTCCAATGAAATTTTGCGCGAGACGACTTAATTAGAGTGACCAATTAGTTTAATTAGTCACCCTGCTCGCTGCGCCATGTAAAATAATACGGAACTTGTTGAAGTGACTTGTGAACCAGCTCCTATTCCTAACCGAGGAAGAGGACAAATGTGAACAAGTGAAAGTTGACGTGAAGCGTCGTCTCTAGTTGACGTTCTGTTATTTTATCAAATGTGATTAGTTGAGTTGAAGTGAATTGACGTGAGTTAGTGTGAAGCAAATTTAGATTGTTTACCAAAGGTTTTGACGAACGATTTTATTTAGACAATTAAATACGAAGAAATAAAAGTAAATAAAATATATATAAAAATATACGTAAACAAAGGAATTAATTTACAACTAAATTAATTACTTAAATAAAACGTAAAAGAAGCTCTAATTACCGGAGAAATAAGGTAATTTAAAGAAGGCACTTAATTACAACAAAAGGCGACAATTAAGTGGCGCGGTTGTGAATAAAGCACCTCAAACAGCGCTGGTGTGAAATAAAGCACTGAGGTGACTTAAAGCACCAAGCGTTAAACTTAGCACCAAAAACAAGCGACTTAATAAAGTGACTACGGCGCTTATTTAGATCCTAGGAAGAGATTCGTGTGAAATTGACGAGGTTGCAAACACTGCCGATTTTAGCTGTGAAATCGGCTTTTAAGGGCCAGACCGATGGCGATTGTTTTGGCGCCAATCGGTCGGCTCTAATCTCCGATTTTTACCCAACATTTCCAATTGTGAAAGTTCAATCCTTGCCCGCTCGCTTCTCCGATGAAAAGCGAGCTAAACTGACAAGATAGTGAAAATGTGAGCCAAGCCAGACAGCATTTGAAATGGCGCGCGGGCCCGGCCCCCCACTTGGGGCGGGCCCGCCGCTTAACATAAACATGACGGCGTATATGCGTGCTGCTTGTCAAGGAAATGTGGCGGAATGTGAGCAATGACTAAGATCTAAATATGTGAGCGATGTGAAGCGCACGTTGTAAACAACATCGCTTGAGATATTAAATGGCGAATGTGAAGATGTTAAAATTGGAATGTAAATATGAATGGAATCGTAATAAATTGAATTACTTAAATATAAAAGCGAACATAAGAACGTCAACTTAAATATTAAAGATTTTACATTTTACGATAATGTTACACAAAACATATTTGTAAATTCAACAAGGATGAAGGATTCAACAACAATCTGAAGGATTTACCCATGCAACACAACCAGCGGGAGTAAGCATCCAATTCTTGATCATTCCCCTCATGTGGCTGGCTTCTCTCTTGTCAATGTACATTTGTATTTACACTGGAGGGACATCATCAGGCTGAGCCAATTTGAGTCAGAAGATGCAGATATAAACAAAAATACTGCTTGTAGCACTAGTACATTGTTCCACTATGCCTGATATTCTTATAGTTAATTTCTCACATAATTAGCTGTTGGTTACAAACATCTTATATGTATTCCTTCATTAAGTTTATTATATGTATGAACTTTTACATGTATTCCCTTTTTAAGTTCACTATATTTTTGAATTTATACATTTTTCTGCATCGCCACAATTTATGACAAAAATATAAAAAAATCATCAAAAATTTTTTGAAAAAGTTTCAGGGCTTGTACATACCATAATTAAAACCACTCTGTACATGTCAGTGAAACAATGGCTCAAATCTGACCTACCAGTGACAAATGAAGTTACTTTTTCATCTGTGGTGGTAGGCGTCAAACTGAGTCAAAAATTGACCTTTTGTGACGTTTTTGGTGACTCTCGCGACAATTTATGACGGTTTAATTTAGAGTAAAACAGTAAAAGTAAACTGGTGACGCTTCGCCTTTTTGTAATTTAGCAGGGTTACGGTAGTGTCACAAGCTTCGCAAAAGTCATTCAGTTTGCCAGTGCATTTCACATGACTATCTTACTGTTAAAGTGCCAAAAGTAACAACTTTATGAGCAGAATGCTAATTAACAATCATTATAAGCATCAAAATAAGACAAATGCTATCACAGGCACAAATTACTTGATTCAGATGAAATAAAAAGAACAGTAGTTTACATCTTATGTGCAACACTTTCTGCAGCGCATGCGCCGCCAGCGACGCATCACCAAATTTTGCATTCAGTTTGCCCATTACGTTTCACATAAAAAATAATCTGGCGACACGTCACATTTCTGTGATTTGCCAAAACCACTAACCCCAGAAAGTGAAACACAAAAATAAACTAATTTTAACATGTCGATCATAAAGGTAAACCAACGCGCGACACATCGCGTTTGTGTTTACATTTTTGCTTCACGTGCCGCATTGGTAAACTAGCGTGTACACAACCATTGTGCATTGTGCAAACACATCAATTGTACCATCATAATTGTGTTGCCATCTATCAGTGAATGATGTGATCCAGTACCCCTTCAAGAATATACCATATCAACTTGAGTTACCCCCATGGGGGTTTATTTTTTTGTCAGCAAAATTTGAGGGGTGTTAATTCAGCTTATTCGAGGGGGTGGGGGTTATAATTTTGTCAAAAATTTTTGTAACGTTCAAAACCGGTAACCTTTTGTATGCTACTAGAGGAGGGTGGGTGTAGAGTTCCTGTTAAGCAGTGCTGAAAAATAAATTTGACCACATGATATGGTGTGCTACATTGTTGTTGTATAGCAAAATGAATTGTCCATTGCCCACTTTTTTGAAAAGGCAAATGGGTGCCGGAAATAATGCGGACACAGCTTTAACTGGATTATGAGCGGTGAGCAACACTTTCGGCCCACCGCTGGGCGCTGGCACTCGCAGTTCAGTGTACAGCAGAGTTGCGAAAGTGTATTTACACTTACCCGAAATACCCAGGTAAATGGGTATTTATATTTACACTTACACTTATTTACACTTTGATCAGTACTCATGGTATCCTACAGTTTCATCATACTTTTGTAAAAAGGACAAGATCAATGAAAATTCACCAGCTAGACACAAAGTCAACTGGCTTTTGCATTGACATTTGCTGCATGTCCATTCTTGCATTGTTCAGTAACATTCAGTTGTGTATCACATTGCTTAATCATTAAAATATCAACACTGAAAAAGTGCCATAATTAGGGAACTTCATACCACTACAGTATTTGTTACAGTCTGAAATGTTTCATAAAAGGCAGTAAAATACAAAAGAATGCATGAAAATGATAAATAAATTGATCTAAAGGTGAAAACAGTGGTGTGTTCTAATGCTCAACAGTGAGAGCTCTTTCTAAAAAAAAAATTTTACACTTACACTCTATTTACACTTTCCTAGGTATTTTTAAAATACCTTACACTTTTGGTATCCATACTCAAAATTTGGAACCTGTATTTACACTTACACTTACACTTTTCAAAAATACCAGTATTTTAACAGCTCTGGTGTACAGTATGGTGGGGATGTCAGTTATATCCCCACCAAGTTCCAACGTTGCCCTGCCCCCATATCTAGAGGTCCGGCACCCGAAGTGGCGGAAATCCACTGGATGCCGGACTTGATGCGGACAGCGAAAATCGCGGAAAAATTTTTGGGCAATACAGCGACCCTCACATCGGGGTGTGGCCACTGCCCCCCAATTGGTATATAATAGAGTGGAGATGTCGCCTATATTTCCCCCAATCTACAGGTTTATAGGCCCCCCATAGCGGGAGATCCCGCGTCAGTTGTAAGTTTGTAAACTGACTGCCGGACTTGATCCGGACGCAGTTTACATTGCGTACATGTACATCTTTCAAGAGTGGGCGTATTTCGGGGGGGGGTAATCTTTTCCTCAGCTCGAATAGATCTGTGGGTATTTTAAGGGGGGGGGGGTTAATTCAAACAGAGGGGGGTTTAATTCGAGGTTATTCAAGTGCCACACGACCAAATGGGGACATATATAGCACCTGACACATGACACATATCTAAATACCTTGTATGTAGTAATCAACGCCATCATTAGTGAGCATTGGTGGGTTTTCATATGTATTGCTTGGATCATCATTGACTTTTTCACATGCTGTTAAGATAAACATTGATTGGATCGTAAAACATCCAAACCAAGTTTACTGAAACGTCACCTGCAGCACAGAATCTCTCGGGTGTCCAGGTCATATCCGCCTGACACACTGAAATCCCACTCCCAATTGGGGTTTTTTGTGGGGCTGAGCAACTTGCCCTTTTCATCTTTGATTTTATCCCCACAACCAAAAATGTGCAATTGAGGGATCAGTGTACTTCAAATCACTATGTATTTCAGTTTTGGAAAAAACACACCAAATATATGCTTGCTTTTAACTATTCCAATTTTAACACCATGGATGTCCATCCCATATCAGTTTCTGAAAGAGCTATCGTTTAGTTTTCTGATCTGAAAAATATACAGCATTAAGTAGCATATACCCATTTGAATCCTAGTGAAGCATATTTTTTGTCAGGTTCAGTTATGCCCACAGTTTTTGTATGCTTAGTAGAATGCTTGAGTGAAAGCCAGCAGGAAACTGGAATATAACTACGCTAAAGTTGCCGACAAGCCACACCAATAGTGATTGAAACACTCTTGTCAAGTGTGGCAGTGTTCCAGATGTATTTAAAGGATGCCAATAAGTGCAACTGTTGAAGTTCAGCACCAGTGATGTAAAAGCGCCATGGTGCTGGCGCCTGGCGCTAGAGCCAAAGCAAAAAGTGCCATGGCGCTTTTGGCGCTTGGCGCTATTTTGCTGTGGCGCCATTGGCGCTTGGCACCTTACCCATGAAAAGCGCCACGACGATTTTGGCGCTTGGCGCTATTTTTGACCGGCGCCAGGAACAAAATGCCTGGCGATGGCGCTTGACGCTAGCGTCAAAGCAAAAAGCGCCATGGCGACTTTTATAACGTGGGGGGAAGTAGTCCTCCATACAAAATAGTATTTAATAGTACATTGAGTAGGACTACTTCCCCCCACCCACTCTAATTATGCTATTGGGGTGTCTGTTTGGCCATGGAAATTTGTGCGCTGTGATTTTTTCTTTTATCGAATGTGATGCAACAACAACACTTGCATCAGTTCAAAATTATTTATTGATGCGTTGCGCTACACAATTATGCACGTGTCTGTTAGGCTCATTGGCATCGATTATCGATTGTGTGGGTGCATGAAGAAAAATGCATGCAAATTCAAAACTCTATTTCTCAGCCATTTCTCAGCCGATTTGCACCACTGAACACTTAAAATGATCAGAATCACATGGAGATTTCATTTTTAATGGTGTTGCAGGTGTTGCATTGGTGTTTATGGACACCAATGGACCACATACAAAACATCAATGAAACACTGACAAAACACCAATGGATCACTGACAAAACACCAATGGATCACAGACAAAACGCTTTGGCGTGTTGCATTGGTGTTTTGTCTGTGTTGCATTAATGTTTTGTCTGTGGTCCATTGGAGTTTTATCTGTCATGATTACCATAACCCATCTGAATATTGAACCAAAAATCATACAGTTTTTCATATGTTGAACTATACATTATGGTAATCATGACAGACAAAACATTAATGCAACACGGACAAAACACCAATGGATCACAGACAAAATGCTTTGGCATTTTGTAGTGTTGCATTGGTGTTTTGTCTGTGGTCCATTGGAGTTTTATCTGTCATGAATACCATAACTCATCTGAATATTGAACAAAAAATCATACAGTTTTTCATATGTTGAACTATACATTATGGTAATCATGAGACAAAACATCAATGCAACACAGACAAAACATTAATGCAAACCAGACAAAACACCAATGGATCACAGACAAAATGCTTTGGTATTTTGTTATGTTGCACTGGTGTCACATTACATCAATCTCACTATGCCAGTTTTCACAATAGAATGTCTAAAACTGCAGTGTGGTTCACGTTTCCGATTTGCATAGTTTTTACTATTTTCACCAATGAAGACTTAAAATATAAAAATATAATCTGAACATAAAATCTCCATGTGTAATATCCATGTGATTCTGATCATTTTAAGTGTTCACTGGTGAAAATTGGCTGAGAAATGGCCGAGATATAGAGTTTTGAAGTTGCATGCATTTTTCTTCATCCACCCACATAATTGATAATCGATGTGGCCTAATAGACGCGTGCATAATTGTGCCATGCATCAATGCAACACCCTGCAATGCAATGTTGCAATTCTGTTGTGTGTATAGAGCTATGCATGTAAATAGCAATCAATAATCCATGCAGCCTAACAGATGCCCCTGTCAATGGTAAACACAAATAAGGTGTATTACATTATGTATTATACATTGGGGGATATAGTCCTCGTTAGCGGTGGACTATTTCACCCTGCCAGGGGAAATAGTCCGCGAGGACTATTTCACCCCAGGGGGGAAGATGTCAATGGAGGGATAGGGTATGTAAGCCCTTAAAGGGTGGGTCGACATAAGTGCAAAATCTTTATTGGCATTTCTGGTGTCCCGCACAGCATAGGCGGCGCAAGGTTCCAATTTGCATTTGTGACATTCACATAAGCCAAAATTTCACCTTGTGACACCTTTTTATTGGAGCCCTTATGTGATGTTGGCAGCCAGCCAATATTTTCGAAATCACTATAAATAGAAATAACATTGACTCAAAATAGTATATAACCATGTATATATTATGAAAATAGTGATAATGGAGAAAATTGGCAAAATGGAGTAAATTTTAGCGATTTTGAACTTATTTTGTCCTTACGCTCTTGTTTGTACAATACATTCGTGTGAATGTCACAATGTGACAGTGAAAGTTCTGCTTGTGACACCACGAATACCGCTTGTGACATTCACAAGCCACAAGCACGTTTGCCGCCTATGCCGCACAGGTCCCGCACACACCATTTTCTGAGCTGTGGGAGGGGTATAAGTCCAAAAATTTTGGGGATGTGTTACCAACACCCCTCCCCTACTATACACAATTCAATAATGTGAGATTTATGTGAAATATTTCTAAAATATTCTCTTATTCTCTAAAGAACACAACCACCCAATAGATGGATGACAAATAATTCAGTTTTGGAACTTTTTTTCTTAAACACTTGAAGAGCTGGTTTATAATACTTTAAAGTGAAGGGTTTGATGATTTGTGAAGTTGAATGATGAAGTTATGTAAAGAACCACACCTCTATAACGCCTGCATTGCAAAATTTACTTGCTTAAAAATTTGCAAAAAATAAAATTAAAATAAAATTTGGAAAAATAAAATTTGCATGGAAACAGAAAAATTTGCTTAAGTTTGCCAGAAAACAGATAAAATTTGATGAAATTTTGCTGGAAGTGGTAAAAATTTGCAGAAATTTTGCTGGGAACAGAAAAAATTTACATACTTGACAATCTGCATGAATTTTTGCCCAGTTTGGCTAGAACAGAAAACATAAAGTTGAGCCAAAAAAAGTAAAATGAGGCGGAAAAACAGAAAAATGAGCCGGAAAATGGAAAAAAGTGGAAAAACTGGAAATTGAGCCGGAAAATGGAAAAAAGAGGAAAAAACTGAAAATTAAGCTGGAAAACGAAAAATGAGCCAGAAAAATGGAAACAGAAAAAAAACTGCAGCCGGAAAACGGAATGGAAAACAGAACAATATTGCCTGCAGAAAACGGAAAACAGAAATTTGACACCCTAGATTTATACCCTTTTCACAGCTCAGAAATCAGTGGGTGCCAGACCTGTGCAAGACACCAGAAAAGCAAATAAATTTTCTTGCACTTATGGCAACTCACCCTGTAAAGGGTCGCCGCGACCCCCCACCGCAATTCATGCAGAGACCATGGGGGTTGCGCCAATATCTCCCTAAGTTTCAACTTCTGGCGCGCCCTAGAACTGGAGATAGGATGTCTCAAGTGAAATCAAAAATAGGGTGCCGGACGTGACCGGGAAAGTGTTTACATGCTTATATACCTATCATTCCCAATTTGATGTATTTCTGGCTGTTTTTAACTTTTTTAGCATTTTTTTCCACTATCTCCTTTCAATCAATTTATATGGCAGTGATTGTCACCGCGATGACACGCTATTTTCTCGCGATGACACCCAGAATCTAGGTGGTGGGTGACAATCACTGCGTCACCGCCACGTTTTTCGTTACTGGGTACCAAAACCATGATGCTACAGTTACTGCTACTCTAGCAGTAAAAAAACCCACAATTTATGAACGCAAAGTGTGAGTATACGAAGTTTGGCATCAGGCATCAACCCAAAGTTCAAACCCCCCATGCACATCATTGTTCTAACCTGTCCAGATACACCATGCATTTCAGATATAATTTTCACATTCGGCCCCAGTGGTGGCTCGATGCAACCTGGGTATGATTTAAGGATTAGAAATGTACACACTGTTAGAGAAAAAAACATAACATATAGTTGAGTATGTGATTGTGAGTGATCACTTCCATTGAGTGACATCCTATTTAAGGGCTGTATAAGTAGCACACAGGCCAGTACGATAATAACAAGTGAACAGTCCCGAATTACAACTGAATAAACACCACAACACCAGCTGGCTGCAACATGGGGCTGAGGGACCCCAAAACAATTCCCTTAACTATATTACCTCAAGATACCCCTATAAAGTTTGTTATTTCACCAGAAAATTTTGAGGTAATGTTTAGACATATAATATTTGGTCATGTATACATATATTAATATAAACAATCCAGTCGGTGTAGCTGTGATGTGAATTAAATTGGCAGCAATTAATACATCACATTGCATATACCGTATTATTTCGAATTATCCCCCCTCCTAGAATTACCCCCCCCTCGAATTAACCCCCCCTCAAAATGGGCTGGGGAAATAACAAACCCCCCCTCGAAATACCCCCCCCCCCTTCGGAATGATGTACGTCATGTACATAATAAATACGTCATGTACGCAATGTACATGATGTATATTTCTGTTAATTTGCATTGCAGCTACACATAGACTAGTTTGTGTAGCTATCTACTTTTTCATGTCCAAATATATCCTGTTTGGACACATTTATTACCTATTTTGGGTACGCAAATGCCTACTATTTACTACGATCCTTATGAAAATTTCTGACGAAATAATAAACCCCCCCCTCGAATAACCCCCTCCCCCCTCGAATTGACCCCCCCCTCAAATTTTGCTGGCGAAATAATAAACCCCCATGGGGGTATTTTGAGGTAATACGGTACATTGCATACATGATTTACATTTTTCCAGATGGGGGTATTTTGAGGGATTTACTTTATCCTAATTTACTTTATACCTTTGACCTCGGGAACCTTCTGGCAGAACTTTGCAGCCCCATTCCTGCCCACTGTGCAGTCGGCAGAGAAGCCCAGTCCATGCAGGAGGCATTTGCTGGCTCGGTGGCTGTAGGCGGCGCACAGGGGCGACTGGCTGCACTCGCGCATGCACATTCCATGTGCCGTGTTTTCATGCACTACCAAAATGGACTCTGACCCAGCCCGGCAGGGATGACAAGCAAAATCTGTTTGAAGTTGCATTGAAATTGGTGCTGGAAAGTGGGATTTGGAAATTGCATTCATTCCAAAGTGGTCTTAGTGGCTGAACTGACTAACCATACATGTAGAGACTTGGGAGGAGGGCCTCATCTGTCGCAGAGTGCAACATGCCTCCGAGCAGTGTCCCTGATGTCCTCTCATAGGACAATTCAGTTGGTGGGTTTTTCACATGTGTACAGCTATTATACTGTATTTACATGACCAACCATATGGTTGTACATATTTCAGTCATTTTTTGATACTGTTTAACACTTATATAGAAGTATACTCAATATTATATCCCATATAATTGAGATGCATGTAAAAAGGACAGGATTTTCAAATCAAGGAACATGCTTTTTAACATACCAGAACTGGGACTGACTTTTTAATGTTCAAGGACTGAGTAGACAGTGAGGCTGTTATTACTGTTATTCATAGTGTAAACCACCCCCCCCCCCCCACCCCCGTGCACAACATCCTGAGTGTTACACGGCTTTATAGAACCCCTGCCCCAGGGTGCTATGCAAGGGTGCAAAAAATGTATACAGAATGTAGAAATGTATACATTATACCCCCATTGACCTGACACCCAGGTGTTATACAAGTTTAAAAAATTTTGCTGAAAAGGGTTTAAATTTTGTATCAGACCTGGGTGGTATACATGGCGGTTGGTTTTGGGGCTAGTAAAGAAACTCAGTTCAACTTTGGGGCCAAAAGTGGGGTGCAAAGGTGGAGTATAAGATTACAAACATGAATTTTGGTAACAGATGTTACCAAATCAAATTCAGGTGACAAATCTAATATCATCCCATCAAATGAACTTCTTGATGGGTATGCCTAGTTTATACTTTCTATATTATCAGTAGCCCTGTCAACTGGTTCATGCATTGTATAGTCTTGCGTGTGCCAGGCATCTTGAAGTTGTTCTTCAGGAACAGACAAAGAATTACTGGCTTCCTTTGAGACCCACTGCCACCCAACATAATCGTCTCTGTATGTGTATTCAGACAGGTCCGTAGTGTTTCTGTGCAAGGCCACCCTGACTTGCTGGGTCTCATTCAAATTCTACATTTGGTTAAGAAGTTATAATTAGAATTGAGTGACAACAATATAGTGGTAATTACATGAAGTGCCAATTGAGCTGCCAATTGCTCCAAATTTTTTGAAAAGTATTTCTAAACATCAATCATTCAAAGTTTACTCACTACAATTAACTGATGATGTACAAGCAGAGAACCCACAGAAGTGTTGACAACTATAAAATATGTTTGTTATAATTGTGGCACACTTCTTCTCTGGGTAAAAGGGTTTTGGGTTGAAATGTTCTAACCCACTCATTTCAGCCATTTATTGGCATTTCATGATACTTGCATTACAACAGCACACCTGCAGTAGTGCAAAGACTGCGAGTCTGACAGCTGGACTGTGCACGTTGGCCAGCTGCCAGAAGGGCACAGCGGCGGCCAGGTGGAAGCTGCCCCAGGCGGCCGTCCAGTTCTTGCCTGCCTCTTCCACTGTCCAGCACAAACCAACGTACAGGATGGAATTGGCTTCACAGTGTGAGGAATTCTTGACATCTGTGTGGTGACATTGTCATTATCTTGACAAAGAAACTTTCTCTTCATTACAGCATTTTCTGGAAATTTCTCACCTTGTAAACTACACTGCATCCCATTGGGCAGTTGTACCATCAAAATGTGGCAAACCAATGATATCTTAGCCAATATCTTGGTTATTTCAAAAGACATATTTTTCAATAAAAAGACTTTAAGTCAGATTCACAATCATACATGATAATTCAAAATTTGCACAACTAAAGTGGTTCTCAGCAAAGGTAATCTAAAAGTTTATTTTTAACTCATTTAGTGAAATAATATGAAAAAATGTGTATGAGTTAATGTCAATGGCGCCATGGATGTGCACAATGATGTTTATTGCCACTGGAGACACACCTGGCAACGCTATCAACTGAACACTAAAAAAATGTTTGGATATATTTTCACATGCTAGGTTTCGACCTATTTTGCTATACTAGCATCACTAGCTGAACTTTAATTTAATTTCATACGGGTGGTTTGCTTTTCTGACATTTTTTCATGGCGCACTGTCTATTAAGTTCCTTGTTGTAGCCCGGTCTGGATATTTCGACAGCACCATCGAGCATACCGTATTTCCTCGAAATACCCCAATGGGGTTATATTTTTTCAGAGTGCGAGTATTTGAGGGAGGGTATTGCGAGGGGGTAATTCGATGGGGGAGGGTAATTCGAGCGGGGGTAATTAGTTGAACTCCCAGTATTAATAACGTACGCAGACACAGAAATGCAACAAAAACCACCACTACAACCTTATAAACACCTTCCCGGTCACGTCCGGCAGCCATTTTTTGGTTTTACTTCTTACATCCTATCCCCAGTTCTAGGGCGCCCCAGAGGCTGAAACTTGGGGGCGATATTGGCGCAACCCCCCTCTACTTCCCATGAATTGGGGGGGGGGGTCGCGGCAACCCCTCTCAGGGTGGGTCGCCCTAAGTGCAAAATTTTTTTTTGCTTTTTTGGTGTCCCACAGCCAACGATGGCAAAAACACACATATTAAATACGGAAACTCAATGAGTTTCCGTGTTTTTGTTTAACACGGAAACACGGAAACTCAGCAATTTTGAAAAACACAGAAACTCAAATGAGTTTTTTTTCAGAGAACACAGAAACACGGAAACACAGAAAATACGGAAATGTTTTTTGAGTTTTTTCAGGCACATGATTTGAACTGAACAATGTGAGTATGAACATACATAAAGTATGTGTGTATAGTATTTTTATATGTATTTACATGAGTCAGTTTATCAGGCTCTCAATAAACATGTTTCTGATGAGCTGACATGGTTTTTGCAAAAGAATGTGATGATTTGATGAAGAAAAAAGATTTTGCTGCTGTCAAGTTTTGGTGTGGTTTTGGAGACAAGGCGGTGTACTTAGCATGCCTGTGTCCACTGACAGAGTGGAGGGTCCCTTAAGCCAGTGCCCAGGATATTGGGCGCTAGGCATCTCCATATGAACCCATTTTCTCTTGAACGTGATTTTTTGTTGAAATTTAATATGAGGTGTTTTGGAACGGGTAAAGCGCAAAACCTATAGCAAAACGTCTGTTTTCACATCAAAATGCTGTAAAATGCATCTTTTTGTAAGAAAACTTGAGTTTTTACCAAAAAACACTGAAATAAAACATGGAAACTCAAGTTTTTTTCATGAAAAAAACTTAAAACACAGGTATTCATTTTTGAAAAACTCAAAACACAGAAAGTGTGTTTTATTTGAGAACTTACCCATCGTTGCCCACAGCAGGTCCGGCACCCGCTGATTTCTGAGCTGTGGGAGGGGTATAAGTCTAAAATTTTGGGGATGTGATACCAAGATCACTCCCATACTATACACTATTCGATAATCTGAGATTAAAGTGAAAAATTTCTCAAAAATTTGCTTATTCTCTAAAAAAACACCACTCTCCAATAAATGGATGACAAAAAATTCACGTTTTGGAACTTTTTTTTTTTAGACACTTGAACAGCTGGTTTACGATACTTTAAAGGGAACAGTTTGATGTTTAAAGTTATGTAAAGAACCATACCTCTAAAATGCATGCATTGCAAAATTTACTTGGAGGGAATTTCAAAGTGTAAATTTTGTTCATTTTTCTTCCTGCAATGATGTCATTATGATGTCATAAAATTCACCCTAAGTAAATTTTGCAATGCAGGCATTTTAGAGGTATGGTTCTTTACATAAATTTAAACATCGAACCCTTCCCTTTAAAGTATTGTAAACCAGCTCTTCAAGTGTTTAATAAAAAAAGTTCCAAAAAGTGAATATTTTGTCATCTATCTATTGGGGATTGGTGTTTTTTAGAGAATAAGATAATTTAAAAAAATATTACACATTAATCTCACATTATTGAATAGTGTATAGTAGGGAAGGGGTGTTGGTAACACATCCCCAAAATTTTAGATTTATACCCCTCCCACAGCTCAGAAATCAGCGGGTGCCGGACCTGCTGTGGGACACCACAAAAGCCAAAAAAATTTTGCACTTAAGGCGACCCACCCTGAGAGGGGTCGCCGCGACCCCCCCAATTCATGCGAAGTAGAGGGGAGTTGTGCCAATATCTTCCCCAAGTTTCAGCCTCTGGGGCACCCTAGAACTGGGAATAGGATATAAGAAATAAAATAAAAAAATGGCTGCCAGACGTGACCGGGAAGGTGTTTATAAGTAAATATGTAGATGGTATACACTATGTTCTAACGTAACACAATCATTGTTTTAACGTGTGTTATGCATTGCCCGGATCATAACCCGCAGCTTTTGTCATTGACCTTCTCTTTAGGCCGGAATTAGAGTTCAGC
>OZ038453.1:2999425-3152026 GCA_964036195.1 Sphaerolaimus hirsutus | reverse complement strand
CTAGCTGGACACATGAAATCCAGATAGCATGCTTTGCACAGAATGTTACCATATTTTGATGAAACAAGTCAATTGAAAAGTTCAATTTTCTGTTTAATGTTTGGTAGTTAAAAAGTGCAATTTCATGATACTATTTCAGGGTTATTATTCGGATAGGATATGGTAGATTTCAGTGCAAAGTGTGCCATCAAAGTTTGTGTGTAAACTCTACAAATTATAATAGTTAATTGTGGGAATGGAAGCTGTAATTATCATCCCCCCATGACCAGCAGCACATTATTCAGATAGGATCTACCATATTTCCCACGCGCCTATTTTCATCACATTAATCCCATCCCGATATTTTTTCAGTTCCTATCTTTTGATCTCTATCTGTCGCGGCCTAATCCAGCTCAAAACTTGACCACAGCCCAGAGTTGTGCGAATACCGGTATTTTTGGAAAACGTAAACGTAAACGTAAATACCTTTTCCAAATCAAAAGTATAAATACTAAAACGTAAGGTATTTTTAAAATACCAAGGAATACGTAAAAAAAAGCGTAAACGTAAAAAAAATTTATGCACTGTATTTGCCATTGTGCTTTGCAAAATACCATTTTTTTCACATTGTGATGGGTCAATCGCTGCATCTGTACCACTTTCTGTTGTAATTGTGGCCAAATCAACTACGCTGGTGATTCCGTGGGAGTCCCAGACCCTGTAAAATGCTTTGTAAAATATCAAATTGCATGCAAAGTGTCTAAAGTTATACAAAATGCCCTGAAAGGTGGCAAATTTTTGCCATTTTGCTGGGCATTTCAAATGAGTTTTGACATTTGCATGAAGTATCACATTATACAGGGCATCCTACAGAGTCTGGGATTGGCACCAGAGCTTGCACTCGCCCTGCCAATTTCACAACGTGTGCTAGGTACCGTACTCACAGTTGTTGCAAGTGCGTCGTCGGAATTCATCACAATAAAATTTATCAACGCAAGCCTCCAATAACAAACAAAAAGGTTTCTGTGTTCAGCATTTGAACACATTTATGAATATGTACCCAGTATTCATGTGTAAGTGCAAGCGTGCAGTGACTTTTTTATTCACCGCTTTTTTGTACGTATACATTTTACGTTCATGCAAAAACATAAGAATATTGTTGGCTGCAGGTGGTGCAGCCGATTTTAACATGTGCACGTGTGAACGATCACAAGTTTTTTACGTTTTCCCTAGTACCCGGGTATTTTGGTCAGGAAAACGTAACAAAACGTAATGGTATTTTTGGAAAACGTAAACGTAAACGTAAGTATAAATACCCAAATAACCGGGTATTTCGGGTAAACGTAAATACGTTTTTCCAACTCTGCCACAGCCCCCCCCCCCCACATATGCAACATCAAAAACGCTGATCCCTTGTCATAAAGAAATGGCATGTGCCCCGATTTTCCGAGTAAAAAAAGAAGCTTATCTCATGAGAAAATGATTTTCGATCCTAAATATTGGACAACATATGGAAATCTTTGTCCAATCTCAAGTGCCGCGTGCACCGCGGACCCCTATAAAAACCAATCCCGTTTTTTGCACATGATCGATCAGTTGGGCATTCTGATTTTGGCAGAACCACATTTTGGTGCACCAAGTACAGAAATGAGTGGTCGCAGCAGAGCCACATTTTAGGGGGGGCCTCGTTCTGTCACAAGTTATAACACGCTCTAACCCACAAAAAATATTTTCTGCGGGGTATGACAAATGATGTAACACGATGCATTCCAAATGATGTGTGTTAGTTAAAAAAAGTACCGCGCTAAACAGATTGACCCCTATTACGCGCGCGCCCGCTTAACCCGTAATGTGCCGTGTTAGCGAAATTAGCGTAAACAAAACCGCACAAATTAATACTGGTGCGCGTTATGAAAAAATGCCATTCGTGTGGCGGTTTACCCCGTACACGGGGTATACTTTCACGGTCAGCCTGCCTCGGGATACCTTCCTAAAAATTGTCACTATGAATAAATGTCGCTGCTCCTCAGAATACCCCCTTCTGGAATGATATACAGGGTGGGGCAATTTAGACCTATGCTCTAGATTTCGAATAACTTGTCACTGGGAGGTCGGATTGACTTGAAATTTTAGGTCAACATCAACAATTAAATAGGCAAGGATCACTGACAATATGGCTGCGATATATCCACTCGTTCTCAAGTTATTCATGCAAACACAAAAATTTTCGCTTTACGGCCACCTTGCTTTTCAACCAATTACGCAAGCGTTTGCAGATTTCCTTATTGGTAGTGCGGATTAGTGGTGCACGAGCACGCATTTTGGCATGCCACTGCGAATAAAAAGAGAAGAAAAAAAACTGGAAAAAAACAGTGTCCCAAAACAAAAAGAAAAAAAAAAAAACTTGATCCGTGTCCTGAAAAGTGGATCCTATTTGAAACCTAAACCCCGTTTGAAACCTGGGTGGTGGTAAAGTGACAATTACGCGTTTGCATGAATAACTTGAGAAAGAGTAGAGCTATCGCGGCCATATTATCTGGGATCTTTTTATATTTAGTTGTTAATGTTGACCTAAGATTTGACGTTAATCCGACCACCCAGTGACACGTTATTCAAAATCTAGAGTGTAGGTCTAAATTGCCCCACCCTGTACATCATGTATGCAATGTTCATGTCCATGGTGGGTGTCAAAACATACTGGGAAATTGGGAAATTGACCTGGAAAATGGAGAAAAGGCAGAAAAACAGGAAATTGAGCAAATTGAGCAATCTTGAGCTAATGCTGGCAGAATCTCAGAAAAAAAATAAAACATCAATAAATTAATAATAAAATAAAAAATTTATTTTACTTTAGTAAAAATAATTTTACTAAAACCAACCCTGGTCACTAACTAAAATAATCAAAAAAATTCAAATAAAATGAAAAATTGAAGAATAAAATTAAAAAATTAATACAATGTAAATAAAATAAAAAAATTATATAGGGTGGCCCACATAAAGCGCACGGTTTCGATTACATGAATGTGGCGCATGTCAGGCAATCAGTCTACCAAAGCACAAATTATCATAAAAAGGTCCAAATTTAGCATGACAGTATATAAATGTACCCTATGTAGTATGTTAAGTGCACACATAAATATCACCAAATGTTCACATTTATCACATTGTATGCAAAACAACGTCACTCCACAGGACCATCTACCCAATGGGACACATTTGAAAACGTAAATATGAAAGTGTTTCACATTCTGACATGAAATCTTGCAATATGAAACCATGCACTTAACACAACAAATGGGGTACATTTCCCCAATACCAAATTTGAGCAGTTTTCATTCAAAATTGATGTGTTGGGGGCCAATCAAAACCGTGCGCCTGACGTGGGCCACCCGGTACAATTTTAGTAAAAAGAGTTTGAAAATATGAAAATTGACCATGGAAATTCACAAATGCGTTCAGATTAAACGTTTGTAAAAACATGAAAATGGGATAGATGGGGGTTTTTTCATGGCAAATATGATAATATAATAGCATTTCTGCAAGTGATGGGCCTATTAAATGCTGGTAGATCAATAAAACTGTAAACACTATAAAACTATAGAATATAGAACAATGGAAATAGAATAGAATAGAAAGAAAACAATGTGGAGTTGAGAACATTATATTTTAAGAACGTTGAAAGATGCAATCTGTAACCCAGTTGCCACAGTATAAAATACTGGAGAAAGCATAAACCGTTTTTAGCATTGAAAAAATCTCTGGGAGATTTATATTTAAAAAATCTCAGAAAATCTCAGAAAATATAAGATTTTCTGAGATTTATATTTTTTCCACGATTTTCCAGAGAGATTTAATTATATTTTTTTCTGATTGAGAAAATCTCCCGAGAAAATCTCTCTAAAAAGTGAGTATTTTTGAGAACTTTTGCCCCAATTTTTTCTCAAAATCACCAATTTCCTAACTTAAACACATTTTCACCTTCAAATACACTACTTCATGTACTTTTTGCCTATTATCAGCTATTTTTAACTATTATGTACATTTATGCCCATTTTGGCTATTTTCCCTTAGGCTTTTTTAACGGTTTTCTCTCCCCTTTTTCCCTTCTATGGCTTGAAAAAACAATATCAAGTTCTATCTGGAATACATTTTCTGTACTCAAGTACTTTGAAAACGTGTATGTAAACATGAGTACTGGTAGAGTTCAAACAGGATGAGATTGCCAGAAAAGAAGCATAAGTTGGACATTAGAGGTTTATGTTCACATCTCATGGTGCAAAAACTACACACATGCAGCACTGGTACTTTTTCAGAGCAAACATATACATATATAGTCAGTACTCGAGTATACATATTTTTGGAGTAAAAGTAAAAGTATTTAACCACTATGTAGCACTGCATGCTTTGCAAATAAAGTTACCAAAATTTGGTGACAAAAGTCATCTGATAAGTTCTGTGGGGCACGTGAACATAGTGTATTCTATAATGAGAAAAAATCATATTTGTACCCAAATCATATTTTTGTTGATTATTCAGAAAGTAAATGGTATTAGCTTGTTGCAAAAGTTTTTGCGTTGCTTGCAACATCATCTTCAGCATTGTCTCCTGTTGGATCATCCAGGATTGTTAGGATTCAGTCCGGGTATATAAGCTGGTTTCCAACTCTACCTAGATTTCCAACTAATGTTCCATTGAAATTTCATTGAAATATGATTATAACTTGATTTAAGTGGAGAGATTTTCTGAGATTTTTTTTAACTGAAAGAGATTTTCTCAGAGATTTAATTATATTTTCAAAAATCACCTGAGAGATTTAATTATATTTTTTTCTTGAGAGATTTTCTGAGATAATATTTAATTATATTTTCTCAAAATCGGTCATTTTTTTCAATGCTAACCGTTTTATTCAAATCTTCACTTCAGAAATTCACATTTTTTGGATGAAAATAAATTTAAAAATGATCATCCAAATTGTTTGCATCCTGTGCGCACTGGCGAGCGTGCAGGGCCGCTGGGGCAACTGCCACTGGCTGCCCGTGAAACCCGGCAGCCCCTTTGGCGAGGTGCGCGTCACTTCGAACGTGTCAACAACGTGGCTCAATCTGCTGCCATTTGCACACGCTGTGGAATGTAAAATGTCATGTAAATAGGGTGTCAAAAAAAATTTATTTACGGAAAACGGAAAAGTAAAAAAAAATTCTGCTGGAAAATGGAAAACCGAAAGGTAAAAAAATTTCACTCGGCAGAGAACGGAAAACAGAAAGGTAAACAAAATTATTGGCCTGAAAATGGAAAATGGAAAAATGAAATGCTGGAAAATGGAAAGCAAAATTTTCACGGAATCGAAAAAAATAAAGCAAAATTTTCACTGAAATGGAAAAAAGAGCGAAATTTGCCTGGAAATGGAAACATTATCTGGCTTTGATTGTGGTAGCTGTACATTCCAAACTATGGATCATGCCAGTAATTTCACTTGTAGTTCAAGCTTAACTGAATCAACAGGTAGCAAAAGTACACTACAACAACAATAAGAATTTAGCAAAAGTGAACTTTGATGTAACTGAACAGTAAAAAGTATACTCAGTGGACTGCAAAGTATGTGTCCAGAGCCAGACAACTGAACAATGGGCTGGAAAAACAAACACGGAAAGGTAAACTATTTTCCACCGGAAAAATGGGCCGGAAAAACGGAAATGTAAAGGTAAATAAATTTTCAGCTGCCGGAAAATGGAAAACGGAAAGGTAAAATTTTTCTGACTGCTGGAAAACAGAAAGGTCAAAATTTTCAGTTGCCGGAAAACAGAAAACTGAAAGGTAAAAAATTTTCCTGCGGAAAAGCGGAAACAGAAAACGGAAACGGAAATTTGACACCCTACATGTAAAGTGTCCAAGTGATGTAAAATATGGTGATGTTAAAGGCACCGGGAAAAATGGCACCGCACCGCACCGGCACCTTTGCCAACGCATGGAAAGGGCACCTGGCACGCTGGGGCACCGGCCAGAAAATGGCACCGTACCGCACCGGCACCGGTGCCATTCGGAAAAAATGGCACCGGCACCGAAGGGCACCGGCGGGTTGCCGGTGCTAGCACCGAAAGGCACCGCACCGGGCTGGAATTTCTGAAGTAAATATCACCTTTGGAAGTGCATATTTCCATGAATTTTCAACCGATTTTGATGGTTGAGCACTTAAAATGATCAGAATGATGTGGCGATCACTTTTATGGAGCAACTGGTTCCCCGGTGACTTTACATCACTAGTAAAATAGCGTGTAAAATGGCAAGCACAAATGCGCTGTGGTTCTTAGAACATGGTTTTCCAAGTGAAACTCCCGTTCTATCGCAGCGCTACTTCGGCGCCGGTGTTGGGTGGTCGCCCTCCTGCGTGATGTGCGGTACCGCGCCATTTTGCAGCCATAGCTCGTGTACAAAGGAATATCCGACAAAAATTTGCAATAGCTGCGGTAAGTGAGGTTTACACATGGGGACTTTCATTCCAAAAGTTCACATATCCAGATTTTTCGATTTCTAAAAATCGCCTTTTTAAGTTTGGCGCTGGCCCGGCAGCGCCATCTTTGGGCGACAAAGCTTGCCCTGCACTTTTCAGATATCTTGGACATTTGTCTACAATTTTTGTGTCCGTAAATTTTGTCGGATGGCAAATATTTTGGGAGTTATGTCATATTTTGTAAACCACCCAGAATAAGGAGTAAATTTGAAAATTTGAACTTGAAATGTAAATAACTTCCTAATGGTGAATCGCAGGGCAAAACCAATTACACCACTAAAAAGCCCTTTTCGAAAAGTACCCAAACCTCAATTTTCAGATCTATATTTGAACCCATACTCGATTTATACAACAAAAATTTTTTGGAACTTCACGTATGAACTTTTGGAAATGAAACTTTATTTTGTATGGGAATTCCAGCCGGCTCTTCGCGAGCGATCCGGAGCACGCGTGAACTTTTGGAAATGAAACTATTTTTTGGACTTGTGAACTTACTAGCAGGATTCTCTCCGACCTTCGGTCGGGTTTTGTGGTTCTCTACAATTAATACCATTGGAGAAAATATGATACTTTAGTTAAGTTTGCCCACATGCTAGGCATGTGTTTTGAAATGCAGTATGTAATGTACCAACAATAACAAGACCAATACCAAAGATGCAATGTTTTGGAATGGATTTTTGTAAACTTGGTTGGTAAAATGTAAAACTGTTAACTGTAAAATGGTTGGGCATGAAACTCGGTAGTAAAATGTGGACAGTTTGCGATTTGGTATGATGGTGTGCAGTGTGCATTCTGTGTGGTATAGGTTTTGTGATAAACTGCCGGTCAATATAAACTGGCTTTCGCTAAAAAAAATTTCAAAAGTTTGTAGTTCGATCCAGGAAGGGAGTTCGGCCAAGGTGTTTGTATTTTTGGATAGCCCTAACATTTGTCTACTCGCACCCCCGGGGGGACCCCTGTGGCTGCACCCCCGCAGTCACAGGGGCGCCTCCCGTAAAATTTTTTCATATTTGAGTTGGTCAATATAATCAAGCTTTTTGTGGCATTTTTTTTGCTCGCTTTACACATTCCGTGTAAAGCGAGCAAAGCTATCCGATTTGGATACTTCAGGTGTAGAAATTCACGCTCTTTCTTTTGAGCATGGATTCAAGCCCTGTATCCCAAAAAAATCGCGATTTTTTTTAGTTTATCGCTGATTTAAAAAAATCAGTATATCGTTACTGAATCTACAGGGTGGGGGTAAAAATTTTACTGTGGGGGGGTGAAAACTTAACAATGGGGGTTGAAAATTTGACATAGTATACAGAAAACTATGGCGCACATTTTGAATACATCACCCCCACACATCTGTACACACAGAAAAAACTTTCGTAAAATAAAATTTGAAATTTAAAATAACTTTTTCTCGTCCAGGGGTGGAGGAGGAAAAGAAAACGTTAGTTTAAAGTTCAAATTTTATCTTACGAAAGTTTTTTCTGTGTGTACAGATGTGTGGGGGTGATTTATTCAAAATGTGCGCCATAATTTTCTGTATACTATGTCAAATTTTCAACCCCCATCGTTAAGTTTTCACACCCCCACAGTTAAATCTTTACCCCCACCCTGTATATTCAGTAATGATAGACTGATTTGTTTTAAATCAGCGATAACTTTAAAAAGTCGCGATTGTTGTTGGATACAGGGCTTGAATCCACGCTCAAAAGAAAGAGCGTGAATTTCTACACCTTTTAGTATCCAAATCGGATAGCTTTGCTCGCTTTACACATTCCGTGTAAAGCGAGCAAAAAAAAATGCCGCTAAAAGCTTGATTATATTGACCAACTCAAATATGAAAATTTTTTACGGGAGGCGCCCCTGTGGCTGCTGGGGTTCAGCCACAGGGGTCCCCCCAGGGGTGCGAGTAGACAAATGTTAGGGCTATCCAGAAATACAAACACTTTGGCCAGACTCCCTTCCTGGATCGAACTACAAACTTTTGAAAAAATTTTGAGCGAAAGCCAGTTTATATTGACCGGCAGTTTATGATAGTGTGGTTTTTGCAAGGTGTCAAACTTTGTTGTAATCTTCAATTGGTTACATTTGTGCTTTGCTGTTCTTTTTGTGTTTGTAAATCCTTGTGGTATTAATTGTAGAGAACCACAAAACCCAACTGAAGGTTGGAGAGAATCCTGCTATAGGTACCCACTACTCAGAGGCTTGCAAAAACTGACACCCCAATGGGGACCCCCCTTCAAATGGCACCCCCTGGGGAACCCCCCAAAAGTGGCACCCCCTGGGAACTGCCCAAAAATGAGACCCCCTAGGGCCCCACAAATATGGCACCCCCTGAGAACCACCGAAAAATGGCACCCCTTAGGGACCCCCCAAAAATGGCACCCCCTTGGGACCCCCCAAAATAGACCCCCCTGGGGACCCCCCAAACATGGCACCCCCTAGGAACCCCCACAAAAATGGCACCCCCTGGGGACCCACCCAAAGTTGGCTCCCCCTGGGGACTCTCCAAAAATGGCACCCCCTGGGGACCACCCCAAAATGGCACCCCCTTATGACCCCCCTGCAAAAAAAAATATAGCACCCCCCTGAGGACCACCAAAAAATGGCACCCCTGGGGACCACCCAAAAAATGGCACCCTATGTGGACTCCCTTGAAATGGCACCCCCATATGTACCTCCAGAAAATGGCACCCCCTGGAGACCCCCCAAAAATGGCACCCCATGGGGACCCCCTCTAAATCCTGTAAACACAGCCCCTAGTTTGGAAACTCCTGTAAACTCAGCCCCTAATTTGGAAACTCCTATAAACTCAGCCCCTAACTTGCAAACTCTCGTAAACTCAGCCCCTAACTTGCAAACTCCCATAAACTCAGCCACTTATTTGTAAGCTCCCATAAACTCAGCCTCTAATTTGAAAACTCCCATAAACGCAGCCCCCAATTTTGGAAACTCCTGTAAACTCAACCCATAATTTGGAAACTGCTGTAAACTCAGCCCTAATTTGGATACTCCAATAAACTCAGCCCCTAATTTAGAAACTCCCATAAACTCAGCCCCTAATTTGGAAACTCCCTTCAAATCAGCCCCTAATTTGGAAACTCCCATAAACTCAGCCCCTAATTTGGAAACTCCCGTAAACTCATTTTCAGGTTTATGGTAATGTAGTGTGAAAATGGTATGAATATTTCAAAAAATCACTATCATCAATCCACAAATGCATCAATTCACAATTTTCAATTTTTTAGCCCCAAGGGTTAGACTTAAAAGGTTATGGTAATGTAGAGTAGAAATGGAGTGCACATCTCAAATCACTGCAATAAAAAACCCACAAACGCATCATTTCACAAATTGAAAGTTTTTGTGCCCAGGGGTTCATTATCAGGGTTTTAGTAATGTGGTGTCAAAATGGAGTGCATATTTGAAATCGCTACAATGAGAAATTCACAAACACATCATTTTATGATTTGAAAATTTTTGGCCCTGGGGGTTCATTTTCAGGGTTATGGTAATGTAGTGTCAAAATGAAGTGCATATTTCAAATCAAGGCAATCAAAAAGCCACAAATGCATCATTTCACAATTTCTAATTTATTAGCCCCATGGGTTCAATTCAAGGCTTACAGTAATGTAGAGTTGAAATTGAGTCATTTCAAATCAGTGCAATAAGAAACCTGCAAAATGCATCATTTTACAAATAGAAATTTTTGGGTCTAGGGGTTCAATTTCAGAGTTTTAGTAATGTACTGTCAAAATGGAGTGCATATTTGAAATCGCTACAATCAGAAACCCACAAATGCATCATTTTATGATTTGAAAGTTTTTGGCTTAGGGGGTTCATTTTTATGGTTATGGTAATGTAGTGTCAAAATGAAGTGCATATTTCAAATGAGTGCAATCAGAAACCTGAAAATGAATGATTTCACAAATTGAAAGTTTTTGGCTCCAGAGGTTCATTTTCAGGGTTATGGTTATGTAGTTTTCAGGGTTATGTAGTGTCAAAATGGATTGCATATTTCAAATCAGTGCAATTAGAAACCCACATCGAATCATTTCACAATTTCTAATTTTTTAAGCCCTGGGCATATTTGAAATAGCTACACTCTGAAACCCACAAATCCATCATTTTATGGTTTGAAAGTTTTTGGCCCAGGGGGTTCATTTTTAGGGTTATGGTAATGTAGTGTCAAAATGAAGTGCATATTTCAAATGAGTGCTATCAGAAACCCGAAAATGCATCATTTCTCAAATTGAAAGTATTTGGCCCCATGGGTTCATTTTTAGGGTTATGGTAATGTAGTGTCAAAATGGAGTGCATATATCAAATTGGTGCAATCATAGACCCAAATTTGAAATCAGTGCAATCAGAAACCCAAAAATGAATGATTTCACAAATTGAAAGTTTTTGGCTCCAGAGGTTCATTTTCAGGGTTATGGTTATGTAGTTTTCAGGGTTATGTAGTGTCAAAACGGAGTGCATATTTCAAATCAGTGCAATTAGAAACCCACATTGAATCATTTCACAATTTCTAATTTTTTAAGCCCTGGGCATATTTGAAATCACTACACTCAGAAATCACAAATCCATCATTTTATGATTTGAAAGTTTTTGGCCCAGGGGGTTCATTTTAGGGTTATGGTAATGTAGTGTCAAAATTAAGTGCTAATTTCAGATGAGTGCAATCAGAAACCCGAAAATGCATCATTTCTCAAATTGAAAGTATTTAACCCCATGGGTCCATTTTGAGGGTTATGGTAATGTAGTGTCAAAATGGTGTGCATATATCAAATCAGTGCAATCAGAAACCCAAATTTGAAATCAGTGCAATCAGAAACCCAAAAATGCATCATTTCACAAATTGAAATTTTTTGGCCCCAGCGGTTCATTTTCAGGGTTATGGTAATGTAGTGTCAAAATGAAGTGCATATTTCAAATGAGTGCAATCAGAAACCTGAAAATGCATCATTTCTCAAATTGAAAGTATTTGGCCCCATGGGTCCATTTTTCAGGTTATGGTAATGTAGTGTCAATGGAGTGCATATATCAAATCAGTGCAATCAGAAACCTAAATTTGAAATCAGTGCAACCAGAAACCCAAAAATGCATCATTTCACAAATTGAAAGTTTTTGGCCCCAGTGGTTCATTTTCAGGGTTATGGTAATGTAGTGTCAAAATGGAGTGCATTATATATCAAATCAGTGCAATTAGAAACCCACAATGCATCATTTCACAATTTGAAAATTTTGGCCCCATTTTGGGTTCAATTTCAGGGTTATCGTAATGTACTGTCAGAATGGAGTGCATATTTCAAATCATTGTAATCAGTAACCCACAAATGCATATTATCACAATTTATATTTTTTAGCCCCGGGGGCCTCACTTAAGGATTATGGTAATGTTATTGTTAACTCCCATAAACTCAGCCCCTAATTTGGCAAACACCCATCAACTCAACTCCCATAAACTCAGCCTCTAATTTGTAAACTTGTGTCAACAGCCCCTTATCTTTAAACTTCTGTCAACTCAACCCTAATTTATCAACACCCATCAACTCAACCCTGACTTGTAAACTCAGCCCCTAAAAACTCAAGTCAACCCCCTATACATGTGCAATTGCATTCTTGGGAAGCAACTTTGCCATCTACTAACCCTGTTTGTCAAGATTGTGGATCGTGTTTGTAAAGGGCATTTGTACTAATAAATAGTGACTGCATTGTGTGCAAAAACACACACGAATCGGGCACAATGAGGCATGTGATTGTGCCTCCTATCTTTTGCATTGAAGCATCCTTAGCGTGCAGTTCTCTCGAAACTGTATAGGTGGAGATGAAATGAAACTCCTGTGGTCTGGGATGGATATGTGAACTTTCGACGTGAAACTTCTGTTTTTCATAGGGGATTTGAGATGGATATGTGAACTTTAGATATGAAAATTGTGATTTTTCTGAAAATCGGTACTACTGTATCTCAGGAACGAAATGGACTATAATGCTGATTTTTTTTCTAAAATGTGAAAAACTATACGTGGAGGTCAAATCCACGCTTAACTCGCTTTTTCTGGATTTGGCGCTTGTGAACTTTTGTAACGGAAGTCCCCACATGTCCCTGACTTGTAAACAGCAGACACGCCAGGTTCGGCACCTACTTTCTAAGTCGGTGCTGGACGCCATATCTTCATCTGTAGTGGGGCCTGGGGGAATTTATTCGAAATTCTGAGATTATATACTAGGCTACTACTAGTAGTATACGGTCCCCCGACTACTTTATATGGGCTGGGGAAGGTCGGCGACCCACCTGAGTGTGGCCCGCCGTATACATGAGTAATTTTTTGAAAAAATCGCTGTCCACGCGATGTCCGGCACCCTCCGTGTTTTTACAGTATAACGGGCCAGAGTTGTTAAAATACCGGTATTTTTGGAAAGCGTAAGCGTAAGCGTAAATACACTTTCCAAATTATTGGTATGGATACTAAAAGCGTAAGGTATTTTTTAAATACCTAGGAAAGCGTAAAATAAAGCGTAAGCATAAAAAAAAGTTTTACAAGGTGCTCTTGCTGTTGAGCATCAGATTATCGGATTACCGTATTTACTCAAAATATACTCCGGTTACTTTACACCTTGCACGCGAGTTCCCGCTGGAAGTGTGCCAATGATGGTTAACGCGGCGAGTTTCATAAAAAGATAGCAAAATTGATTGTTGTTATAATGTTATTCGTTAACTTATTCACATCGATGAATTTTTTCATTTTTTTACAGAGATTGAATGATTTGATAATCATTGGCATGCTTCCAACACGAGACACAAATCAATGCAAGGGCAGAGTATCATGTCCGCCGAGTATACCCCTACCCAAAATGTGCCTAATAATGTCCAAAAACTGCAGTTTGGTATCTGTGCAATGCGAAACACACGTTAAAACGAATACAGAGTTATATTAGGACAGGGCTTATAATTAGGTTAATAGGTACTGTTGTGCACATGGGTGGACAGTGTCAATCCGAGCCCCGTGTCACGAATGCAAGCTGGGTGCCGAACTGGGTGGACAGCCTGTGGGCGCTGACGGGCTAGCGTCAGTTCCACAGGAGGGCGAGCCAAGAGAAGAGGGGGCGAGAATGAGTGCGAGGGGCGTGTGATTTTCCGTAGTGATTTCAATGTCACCGAGCGACAAGTTCCACGTGGGTAGGAAATCGCTTCATATCGCGAAAATGAAATGAGAGCGAAAATGCAATCTCAAAATAGAGCCGAAAATGATCAACTGATTTTGCATGGAAAAACCGCGCCTTATATATGTGCCCGTGAACGCTCACGTGGCGGGTCCATGCACCGTCAGTGTTTGCACTGTGGTTGCCGTGACTCGCCACGCGTGGCGCACGTGAATAAAACGTTTTGCCCGGCATCGCCAGGGCAACAGCCCCCCCCCCAGCCACGAGGAGGGGCTCTAAAAAAAACACACTGAAAACCGCTGAAACCCGTATCAGTAAAAAAATCAAACAAAAAAATAAAACCCGTACTTTTTAAAAATACAAACTGAACCCGTAAAACCACTTCTCCACATGTGAGGTAAAGAAAAAAAATAGGTAAGGTAATTGAAAAAATAAATATGCACTGTTTACAAATTCGGTTAAAAAATAAAATCAAATTAATATGTTATTTTCACAAATTCCGGTAACTGTATTTACAAAAAGAAAAACTTTTTACCAATCAGAACTTTCCGAAAAACTTTTTGTACCCGTGAAACTTTCGAAAAAAGATCAAACAAAGTAAGTGCCCATCTCTTTTACTTGCGGCGGTAATCCTTCTTGCTTTTGCGGTCCTTGAAGTTGGTAGTTGGCACCGATTTGCGGGGAGGCATGGCGTTCCCGTCGCTCTCGCCCAGCGGAGTGGGGGCACGAACAGGTACTCGAGTGGGGCGGCTGAGTTTCGGGGGGTTTGGGAGGTGCGGGGGTAATGGTAGGGGGTTTAGAGACAGTGGGGTGGTTGTCGACGTTGAAACAGGGGTAATCGTAAAATTTGAAAAGTTGGAAATTTTGTAGTTTGGTGGGGGTATCAACCACGAATGAAACCAACTCTGAGCTGGGTGGAGTGGCCGGGAGTAAATCTTCGTCGTTGTCGCTCTGCAGAGTGGGCGTGGCCGGTGGCGATGCCGACGGGCCCGGACTGAGCGACGGCAAGCGGTTGCCGCCCGGTGCGGCCGGGCGCGCGTGAATCAGCCCATGGGTCAGGTCGGGGATGTCTGACAGTACCTGGCCCATCTCGTGGCAGCCGGCCAGGCAGGTCGGGATTGCGGTCTCGGGCGGCGGGGGGCGGTTCTGTGCGCGGGCTAGCTGGCGCCGGGTGCTTAACCACTCCGACACAATTCCGTCGGCCAACTGCTTCACGTCCGCTAACTGTGCTTCCGTTGCCCTGAGCTGCTCTTTCTGCGCCTCCACTTTTCTGACAGCGGTGTGCAGTTCCTTGCGGCAGATGACCAGCTGCTTGCGCAGGTCGCTGCACTCGGTCCGCAGGTTGCATTCTTCGGTTAGGCTCCAGCGCAAAAGCGGCAAGGCTTCGGCGGGGTGCACCACCAAGCGCTCTGTCGCTGCGCGCAGCGCACGGTTCTGCTCGCGCAGCGCCGCCGATTTGATACGTGCTGCGGGGGGGGGGGGGGGAGGAGGGAAAATTTTCGAGTGTGGGTTGCGGCCGGTTACCGAAAACAGGGCCGGAATGGAACCACGTACCGGGTGGTGGGCCGTGCGCTGGTTTCGGTCCCTCAGTCGGCGCCGGTGCAGCCGGGCGACGTAGATACGCCGTGCTGCTGCCTGAATGTATGGGGTGGGCGTTTTTGTAGGTTGGGCCTGGGGGCGGGATTTGGGGACTTTGGGCGACTCTTGCCAACTCACTTTTGCTCCTGGTCATGGATGCAACCGCTGCCTTGCAGTCGGCCAACACAGCGATCTGCCTGCAGCCGGGCGCGGCACCTGGGGGAGCGTAGGTGTTGGGAATCTGAGTTTGGCACTGTGCCCACTTTTCAACCGGTCTGAAATTCCCACCTTTCTTTGGAATTTTCGGCAAGATCGCGTTGAGGGGTGTCGGCGCAGCGCGTGGAGGCGCCACTGCCGCCCCGGGGACTGCCTGGGGGTTAGTGCGCGCCACCGTGACTCGACTGAAGTGCACCCTGCGGTCACGCTCGGTACAGCCCACCGCGTCCACGAGCGCCGCCTCCTGCCTGCCGCCATTGTCGCTTGGTTCCTGAGGTATTGGGGCCGGTATGAGGGGGTTTTGGCGGGTGACACCGTTATTCTGTGGGGGTTCCTGCGCGTGGCGAATCGAGCTGACCTGGGCTAAGGAAACTCTTTTCCGGCTCGGCTCACGGCGTGGCGGGCTTGAGCGACCGTGTTTGCTGCTCCTGGCTGCGGCAGCCTTGTCGCTGTTGTTGTTCTGCTTCTCGGGCACCATTGGAGTGTTAGGTGCAGTGTTTTGAATTCGAATTTTTTATTTATTTTTTATTTTCGGGCAGTAGGGAATTTATAGGCACTTTTTGGATACGATCCCCGGTATCCACGAGGGCAGTCGATTTTTCAATTCCAGCGATTTCATATGGCCCTGTGCATAGTGGCTGCATTTTTTTGTCAACTGAAAGTCCCCATCGTGTTTGAATGTAGACTTTATCCCCAATTTTGGGTTTTCCCGTGGCTTTTTTGTGGTAACTTTCTTTGTACTTGTGTTGTGCATTTTCCAGGCAATCTTTGGCTCTTTGCCATAAATCTCGTAGGTTTCCGGGGCGTTGGGCGGCCGTTGGGATTTTTGTGGAGAGTGCTCACAGTGTTGTTTGCAAGCGCGTGTGTTTGCTTGGGGGGTCGGGATCCTCATTGGGTTTCACGCCATTTGTACTTTCTGTTCCGGGGAGGATTGATGGCATGTAGCCAAAAAGTAGCTCGAATGGTGCGTGTGCCACGTGACCTTTTTACCTTTAGGGTGTCAACAAAAACTTTTTGGCAGAAAACGGCAACGGAAACGGAAAAATTTGTGCACATACCGGAAAACGGAAACGGAAACGGAAAATTTTTTGCACTTGCCGGAAAACGGAAAACGGAAAAATGGAAGGCCGGAAAACAGAAACGGAAACGGAAAAATTTGCTAAAATTACGCCATAAACGGAATAAAATTTGCAGAAATTTATCCTGAATAAAAAAAATTTGCAGAAATTTCACTAGAAATAGGAAAAATTCACTGCATTGAGAACCTGCATGCATTTTTACCAGTTTGGCTGAAACAGAAAACAGAAAATTGAGCTGGAAAGTGGAATAAGTTGGAAAAACAGACAATTAAACCGGAAAACGGAAAAACGCGGAAAAACTGAAAAAATTTGCCGGAAAACGGAAAATGAGCCGGAAAAACGGAAACGGAAACGGAAAAAAAATTTAGCAGCCGGAAAACGGAAACAGAAACGGAAAAAAATTTGCCTGCGGAAAGCAGAAACAGAAAACGGAAAATGGAAAGTTGACACCCTAGCCACGTCCCTGTTGTATGCCACGTTCATGCATAGTGTGATTTCCGGGAGTGCTCCAGGCCAGTCTCGAGAGTTGTTGTTGCGCTGTGCCCATTGCCTTGTCAGTTGCTCGACACTGTGAATCGCTCGCTCGGCTAGTCCATTTGACTGTGAATGGTACGGTGTCATTTTTCGCAGCGTGAAACCCCATTTCGCTGCCAGGCGGCTGATGTCTTGATTGGCAAAATCAGGTCCATTGTCACTGATTAGCTCTGCTGGTGGTCCGAACAGGTGGATCATATTTTTCTCGATCGCGTTGGCCACGGCTTGGCCGGTCAGCTGGCGTAGTGGGGCGAGGGCTACTGCTCTGGTTAGGTAATCTACCATCACTAGCAAGTGGCGGAAACCTCTGAATTCTGGCATTGGTGTAGTATCTGCGGCGACTTTCTGCCATGGCCACGTCCCTGGTTTGACTGGGAATAGTGGGCTGGTGTATTTGAGCTGCCCATCTTTCGTTGTTTTGCAAATGTGGCAGGCGCTGATGAATTCGTGGCCATGCTGTTGCTCGGCTCAGCTGGTGGCATGTTCTTTCAATGCCTCCGTGTGTTCCCAATAGTCCTGCATGAGCTTTTGCTATTAGGGCCTCTCTCATGTGATGTGGTGCTAAAGGTACTTGGCCTTGTGGTCCTCTGAACAACACGATTCCTTTGTCCAATGTATACTGTGCTTGGCCCAAAGTGCCTTCTGACAGGCGCTTCTTGATGCTTGCGCACTCGCTGTCGCGGCTCTGTTCGTTTTCCCAGTCACTTTGGCTCTGTGTTGATCTGGCCATGTGGGAGCAAAGTTTGTCCAGTGGGACTCGGATGGTGTCACTGGCTTGCTGGAATGCAACTGTGTCGGTGTCCTCTATGGGGTTTCTGCTCAGTGCATCTGCGACAACATTCTGCTCGCCTGGGCAATATTCGATGGTCAGATCTTTGAGGGAAAGGCGCATTGCCCAGCGGTGTGTCCATTGCTCGATTTTTCTGTGGGCTGGTTTGACTAATGTGTCGACTAGGGCTTTGTGGTCAGTGCGGATAACTACTTTCTGGCCATTCAAATAGTTGCCGAGTCGATCCAGGGCCCAGGTGCATGCCAATGCTTCTTTTTCAATTGTGGACAAATTTTTGTGTGTGGTTGGGAGTTTCTTTGATACAAATGAAATGGGTCGCAATGCTTGCCCCGTCTTGTCTGGCTGCATGAGTACTGTGCCTAGCCCGATGTCGCAGGCGTCTGTGTACAAATAGTAGGGCTTGGACCGGTCCGGGTGTGCTAGTACTGGTGCTGTGCTGAGCCGGATTTTCAATGTTTCATAGGCTGCGGTGGCGTCGCCTGACCAGTCGTCGTAGGAGGGGATTGGGTCGTTGCCGTTGACTCTGTATTTCCCTTTCGCCATTTCATTTAGTGGCGCGGCCAGTTTGTGGTATCCCGGTATGTGTTGGCTGAAATATCCGGCTTTCCCCAGGAAAGTTTTGATCACTTGCTTTGTCGTGGGTGTTGGCATTTCTAAAATGGCTGCGATATTGCTCTTTTTAGGGGCAATTCCCTCTTTGCTGAGTTCGAATCCCAGGAACCGCACGTGGGCGCAGAAGAAAAAACATTTCTCTGGTTTTAGTCAGATGCCGGCCCATTTGAGTCTGCTGAATAACTGCACTAGTTGATGCATGTGTTCTGTGGGCGTGTTTCTGGCAACCAACACGTCATCTATATAGGGGAAAAACGACGGGCGCTCTGGTTCCTGGTTCAGGCCTGTCAAAACGCAATCCATGAGTCTCTGGAAACTCGCTCCCGCGTTTTTTAATCCCAGCGGCATTCTTGTGTATGAGTATTGGCCTCTGCTGCACACGAATGTCACCATGTCGCGGGTTGCTGGGTCGGAAATCGTCACATTGTAGTAGCCGAAACTGGCATCCATGGTGGAAAATAACGTTCTGCCTGACATTTGTTGGAACATGTCTGAAATCCTGGGGAGTGGGTAAGCGTCTCTTACTGTTACGTCGTTGAGCTTGCGAAAATCGAAGCATAATCGATAGTCCGATTTTCCTTTCGGGACTATCACTAGTGGGAATGCCCATGGGGAGGATGATGGGACAATTAGTTTCTTTTGAGCATTTCGTCAATGGTTCGCCATACAAATGCTTGTTTTGGCGGGGTTTTGAATCGGGCTGTGCACTTGATTGGTTGGGCGTCTGGTGTTAACGTGATTTTGTGCTCTGTCACCTGTGTTTCCCCGATGTCATACTCTGTGAGGCTGAATAGTCCTTGCTGTCTGGCCAGGAGGTTTTTGAATTGGTCCGCCATCTCTGGTGGGAGCATGTCCTGGCTGGCTTGTGGCAATCGCTGCCACACCTCGTTGATGTGCGATTGCTCATCCGCTGTTAACTTTCGTGGCTCGATTTGGCCGGTTTGGGGGGTGGGGGGTTGCGGTAACTCCATTGCCCCATTGACTGTTGCTTCCTCGTGTTGCTCTTCTGTGAGTGCGTGTGCTGTGGCGAAAATCTCGGCTACTTTTGTGTGGGCGGGGAGGTGCTGATCCTCGCCAGTGCGATTCGTGACACACATTGAAAAACTTGGCTGCTCTAGCCAGTCTCGATTTGGGTGGAATGCTGCGTTAAGTGCTAGCCCCGGCACGAAACCGGCCAGATTGTCGTTTGAGTCTCGTCCATATGGGTCCAGTGCGTATCCCATCCTCTGTCCATCCGCTGTCTGTTCTGGTATGTTCACTCCCTTATATGCCGCTACTTTAATTTGGTAGTGGTCTCCTGCCGGGATTGTGACATTTTTCGTTGTTCGGACGTCCGCGACTCGGCATGATTTTCCGTCTATTTCTGATGCTGTGCGCTGGCTTTTCCCTGAATACTCCCTGGTCAGATGCTCCAGTTGGTGGTGTGCTGTCTGGACAATCTGCAGTGGACCCCAGATGGTGGCCCTTCCGATCAGTAGTGGGTCAGTTGCTGGCAAAAATTCCATTAATTTGACTACTGCGGGTAGTAGGTCGCTGCGCCACTTTCTGTCCGGGGTTTGGTGCTTGACTCTCATGTCATACACTCTTAGGCAGTCTGCGGTGAAGTCATGCCCTGAGGTGCGGATGTGCCCGCAGGTGTATGGGCGGAACTTTGCTTGTTCTTTGCTCGGCTCGACTTTCGCTTTTGCCCATATCGCTTCTAGTGCCGAGTCCTCAATGAATAACCCGATGTTGCACCCTGTGTCAATGTGACCGGTGATGGGGACGCCCATGAATGTGATGGTTGCCACTGGATTGGGGGAGATTGGGGATTTGAGGGTTGACGAGCTTTCCCTGGCGCTTGCTACCGTTGGTACAAAACTGTCCAAATCCAAATCTCGTTCGTCATCTGTCCAGTTACTACAGGAGTCGTTGTCTTCCTCGAAGTCTTCATTTGTGCATCGGCTGGCTGACTGCTGGTATGGGATGCCCAAATCTTTGCATTTCCGTTCCATGTTGTTCTTTGCATCGCTTTCTGATTTCCCGCGGCGTGCCAGCGACTGCTTGTACCGTTCAGTTGTCTGCTTGGTGCTCGGGGGACTCAGGGTCAATAAAACACCTGCTGGGGTCATGCGGCATTGGTCCTGGATGCAACCAATATGTGCACCACGGGCCCTTGTGGGATTTTGGGTCAAATGCTGCTCTGACGCCCTCGGTTTCTGTGCTTTGCGTGCTTCTGATCCTGGCTTCTGATAGGCCATTATAGCCGTACCTTGGGCGGTTTCGTCGGTCCATTTGTTCTGTTTTCCTCTGCTTTCTTTTCTGTTCCGCGTGTGTGCGAGAGGCGTCCATTGTTGTGATCGCCATTTCCAAGGCGCAGCAGCCTTCTTGCCAGCGCTGTTCCCACATGTACCAGCACGAGACTGGCACTCCCAAATCTTGGACTTCAGCAAACAATTTCTTGCCAATCATGCGTTCGCGGTCGTAGTCTGACATGGTCTCGCTGACATGGTAGAAGTTTGCTGCCAGGCGGGTGTGTAGTGCGGACACGGACTCTCCTGGGATGGCTTTTAGGTCATACCAGTCTGACGCTGCATGTAGTTGCTGCTCTAACCGGTATGTGCTGGTCAGTTTGTTGATTACGTATAGGACATCGTGCCTCCTGCTGGTGCGGATCGCCTGGTATCTTTCTCCCGCTTCTCCCTCTAGGCACTGCATGAACACTTTGTTCCAAAAAAACTGCTGTTGGCAGTCGGGGACGCTCATGGCCTGTTGCATGATCATGTGCAGCCAGAGTTTGAACGGGCCTGTCTTGCTGTTTGAATTTCTGTCAAACTTCATCTGCTTGCTGGCTGCCGTTGCCACGTGTCCCACTCCCATCCTTTCTTTGGCTGGGGGAATTTCGCCAAAGGGTTGTAGACCGTCCTCTTGGCATGTGGCGAAATTTTCGATGTATTCAATTAATCGCTGCAGCAGCGTTCCGTCTGAAATCATTTCTAGTCAATCTTCAGTTGTCCATTTCCATGGATCTTCACTGTGTTTTTGCAGTTGCTGTGGAGGGGGTTGTGAGGAACTCGGTGCTGCGTTGTTTGCAATTAGGTGCGTCAGCTGCGCGATTTGTTGCTGTTGTTGGCTAAACATCTGTTGGAACATGGATGCCATTGCGGCCAGGTCCGATGTCTGCACTTTCTGATCCGCGAATGGAATGGGTGACGTTGAAGGGGACAACGACTGTCTCGGCTGAATTCTTGGTCGGATTAGTGGGCCGTAGGCAAGGGAATCCTCATCGCTGCTGTGGGCGTCTTCTTGCCATTCTGGGTCCTCGATTGTGATTTTGTCTTCGGGCACTGATTGGAAATATTTTTCCAATAGTTTGATCAACCGGCGGGCCAGTGTTTCTGTGCCGTCTTTGGCTTCAAGTTTCCCTTTCGGCCATCCTGGCTTGTGCCATTTGTTGATTGACTCGATTGCGCTGACTAGTGCCACTGTGTTGCGGGTGGCGTTCCAGTCTACGGCTTTTTGACTGAGCTCTCGCTCTGTGAATGTTGCGGGGTGCTGCAGGGTGCTCGCATCGGCTGCGGGCTGGCCTGTGTTTCCTTGTCCTTTTTCTGACATCGTATTCATGGACTCTCATGGCACAATTTGCCCTTTTGTCGCTCTGTCAGGACAGGGGCACTACAAATTTCGGCTCGGGGCCACCGCCGGTGCTGGTGGGGCAATCGGGGCAAAAAAAGTCAGGTTCGGGAGGGCTTGAGGCGTTTCAAGCCAGTGTGGTCACCATGATGTGCACACGGGTGGACAGTGTCAATCCGAGCCCCGTGTCACGAATGCGAGCTGGGTGCCAAACTGGGTGGACAGCCTGTGGGCGCTGACGGGCTAGCATCAGTTCCACAGGAGGGCAAGCCGAGAGAAGGGGGGGGCGAGAATGAGTGCGAGGGGCATGTGATTTTCCGTAGTGATTTCAATGTTGCCGAGCGACAAGTTCCACGTGGGTAGGAACTCGCTTCATATCGCAAAAATGAAATGAGAGCGAAAATGCAATCTCAAAATAGAGCCGAAAATGATCAACTGATTTTGCATGGAAAAAACGCGCCTTATATATGTGCCCGTGAACACTCGCGTGGCGGGTCCATGCACCGTCAGTGTTTGCACTGCGGTTGCCGTGACTCGCCACGCGCGGTGCACGTGAATAAAACGCTTTGCCCGGCATCGCCAGGGCAACAGTACATACTTATATATAAGTATACCTAGACGCTTATATTTTGCACTTTGAGAAAAACCCTGGGTGTTTTTCGAGGAAATACGGTATCCATTATCTGACCCAAAATTCCTTATCCCAAGCCACAATATTGCTAGACGACACAATTTGCACATGTGTCGCTATTTTCACTCCGTTAGCGCACACACGTTTTTATTTTGTATGCTTTCTCAATCACTTTCTGTTCCTTTCTTCCTTTTTCAAAAGCGTAAAACTGGGTTGCGTGAAAAAAAATTACGCTTTTAGTACCCGGGTATTTCCGCCGGGAAAGCGTAATAAAGCGTACAGGTATTTTACGAAAGCGTAAGTGGTAGTATAAATACCCATTTACCCGGGTATTTCGAGTAAGCGTAAATACGCTTTCGCAACTCTGTAACAGGCTGCCAAACTAAAATTGTTGGAGGGAATTGATCGAAATTTTGAGGGGGTGTACACAACACCCCCACTACTTTTCAAGGAATTTTACCAGAATTTTTTAGGTAAACCAGCTTTAAAAGTGTGTATTAAAGATTTGACTTCAATCGAAATTTAATCAGGACTTAGGACTTAGTAAGAAACTAAGTAGGAAAGAGTTAGTACTAAGAAAGTAAGTAGGAAAGTAAGACTTAGGACTTTTCCCAAGTCTCAAAAGTCATGTAATATGCCCTGCAAGATGTGAAATGTCATGCACATTCAATTAATATGTCGTACCAAATGTGAAATGTCATGCAAAGTATTAAAAGTCATGTAAGTACCCTGCAAAATAGCAAATGTATGTTTGACATTTTAAAGGACATTTTACATGACTTTTGGTAGTTTGCATGAGATTTGACATTTTACACGTCTGAGAAGGTTTTCTGCAGTCTATAGCGTCTTTACAGAGAAGTTATTTTGGCGCTTGGCGCCACTGTCCTCTGGCGCCATTGGCGCTTGGCGCTGGGATCTGAAAAAGCGCCATGGCGCTTTTGGCGCTTGGCGCCATTTTGCCGTGGCGCCATTGGCGCTTGGCGCTGGACTCTGAAAAGCGCCATGGCGCTTTTGGCGCTTGGCGCTCAAGTCCTGGCGCTTTTTACATCACTACCCTTGTGTAACTTATGGATTTCCATTATTTGACCATTTTTGTGTTTTTGGAGGCAATACAAGTTATTGAAAGTCAAGAAAATAGTACTTTGTTTCACCTGTATCATTTTGGCGCTGGCGCCATTGGCGCTTGGCGCCATGGCCCTCTGGCGCCTTTGGCGCTTGGCGCTAAGGTCCAAAAAAGCACCATGGCGCTTTTGGCGCTTGGCGCCATTTTGTTGCGGCGCCATTGGCGCCTGGTGCTAGTTATGGAAAAGCGCCATGGCGCTTTTGGCATTTGGCGCCAAAAGTCTGGCGCTTTTTACATCACTAGCCACGACGCTATAGCGCCAAGCGCCAATGGCGCCACCGCCAAAAAGAATTTATGTTAATGACACAGACGCGGCTGAAGATATGGCATCCGGCACCGACTCAGAAAGTAGGTGCCGGACCTGGCGTGTCCACTGTTTACAAGAGATGTTGAAAGCACTGAACATTACCCAAAGTAAATACCGTAGTTCCTCGAAATACCCACCGGGGGGTGATTGTTTCATAGTGGTCTCGAGAGGGGGGTATTTCGAGGGGGGGTATTTCGAGGGGGGGGTTATTATTTCACAAGAAAATTTTTTAAATCCCAGTACGAAATTGTCGTCTGAAATGTACGCAGACGTCGAAAAATACAACAAAAACCGCCATTTATAAGGTTGTGTAGATTAATATTTGTATGTAGATGGTATAAACACTGTTATAACGTGACACCAACATTCTTTTAAGGTATGTTCTGCATTACACAGAACACAAACTACAGTTATTGTCATGTACGTTCCCTTTACACTCAGTTTGGGGGGGGTATTTCGAGGGGGCTGTGATTGTTTCATACTGGTCCCGAGAGGGAAGGGGGTAGAACGAGGGGGGTATTTCGCGGGGGGTATTTCGAGGAAATACGGTATATGCATTTACACACTGTAAAGTATTTCTTTTATAATCAGCACCTGAGTACAGTTTTCTATCAGTTGTCAAGTAAGTTCTTATCTTTACTTATGAGAATATAGGCATACATGTAATGTTTTCTGTATGCAAGAACTTTCAAAAAGTGTCTGTAATGTATTTTAACAGTGAGCACAGTTACATTTTTCAAAAGTCTACAAATATAAACATTTACTATACTTGAGTATACATTTTTTTGAGTACCATGTTTCTTCTAATATAAGTGCACCATTATTTTTTTGTCAACTTTTTGACCTGCCATTCTACTGGAGGTGCTGTTCTATTGGAGGCTGTCATTCTATTTTTTTCACTGATTTCTCATTTCAACGTACCGTATTTCCTTGAAATACTCCCCTCAAAATGCCCCCTCAAAATGGGCACTATTAATTTATTGCCCCTCGAACCCCACCCCCCCTCATTATGAGTGTAATGAAAATGTAAATGACAAAAGCTATGGTTTGTGATTAGCATTCAAAAAAATCACCGATTTTTTGGAAAATATATATAAATATATCACTCCAATATTGGAAAAAATATAAATATATATAAATCACTCTAGGTCTCCAGAAAATATAATTAAATTACTGAAAAAATAACTCTAAGCTCAAAAAAAATCTCAAAAAATCACTTGCGCTTTATCTCAATTTCAAGCAATATTATGGGCTTTATTTACCATTTGCAAGCACAAAAAATGTACTCTTATATACCACAGTTCATATATTATCATTCCACAATCAGTATTCATTTATACAATATTTTACAAGTGAAAACATCAAGCAAATATCACAGAAAAATTCAACCTTCAGTTCAACCTCAATGAAAACTTCAAAAATATTTTGCACTGCAAATATTTAGCACTCAACCTATAGCGCCTGGTTGTGGCAATGGACACTTGACTAAATAGGTGCTCATGCTTAGCACTTTTTCAATGGTGATGTGCTGTGAAAACTCATTTTTGGGCACATTTTGGCAACATTGTGATGACACTAGTGGCACTGGTGACACCATGGTGACAGTTTTCCCCATATTTGAAAACAGCTGACATTGGTGCAAGTCACAAAGCATCATCAGTTTTCAAAAATGGTAAACTGAGCTTTCAATCACTGTAGATAAATTTTGATCACATCAAATTGGCATTTTTTTATTCAAAGTCATGTTTTATTTCAGAAAAGTATGTTATAAGATAGAGATATGCTTTATACCTAAAAACATAACCATAGAATTCATAGCAGGATGACATAAATAAAAAGTTACTAAAACAGTTTACATTTTTGTCACATACAAAATGAAAACTAATTGATGGTGATGTCACCATTTGTCATCATTTGAGATTGAGTTGTGATCAAACTAGTGATATGCCAACACCACCCCACCAAAATTCATGCCATTTGTGAAAACTGAACATACCGGGTGGCACACGTCAGGCACACAGTTTCAATCTGCTTCCAACACGTCAATTTTTAATGAGAAGTGCTGAAACTTGGTATATCAGTAGATAAATGTACCCCATTTAGTATGTTAAGAGTACACATTCATATCGCTTAATTTTCACATACATCAAACCATATGAAAGAACGTCACTCCACAGAACCACCGCCATTATCGCAATACGACGATACCCAAATGATTAAGCAGTTCACCCACATCATTCACACACATGCTAGGCAAAATTTCATTGAACTGCTGGACCATCAGATGCTTCAACTGCTCAATGTCCATCATTTTGGGCAACTGTGGTCTGTAGACTTTCTCCTTCACATAACTCCAAAGGGAAATGTCCATTCAATGTGCTACACATTCTAACATAAAAAATCTTGCTATATGAATGCATGCTCTTAACATACTAAATGGAGTGCATTTATCTAGTGCCATACCAAATTTGAACAGTTTTTTAACTGAACATGTCACCATTTTTGGCCATGTCAGTTTTCAAAAAAGTCAGGGTGAAAACTAGTGTGTGTAGGCACAATATTTACCTGCTTCAAATACAATTTTAACCCAATAATGCTGTACATGAACAGAGAGATTTTCTGGAGAAATTCACACAAATTTCTCTTGCACAGATTACATGTTTTAGTCATAAAGCGCAATCATTGCACCACAATGTATCAAGTATGGGGAATATTTTGAGGGGAAGTATTTCGAGGAAATACAGTACACTGAATACTAGGGATGGCCAATGGTTTTTTTCAAATGTTTTTTTCAAATAAAAAAAACGTTTTATTTTAAAAAACCTGACCACCTACAAAATAAGTCGACATAAAACGGGTATTTTTGACAGAAATCACTACTTACAATGCTATCCCATGAGCATGACTCTGCAGCCATTCTATGGCTATATATAACATCACAAAGTGCTGTCACCGGTCTGATTTACCTGTATATGTTGACTCATAACCATGTCTGGGAGCTTATGAAAAAAACGGTTATATTTTTAAATAACACCCTTTTTCGTAAAAAAATGTTTGTTTTTTATTTAAAAAAACTTGACATCGAGGATTTGCGGTATGTAAGTCTGTAGACTCTTATACATGGTGCTTATTGTTGTTTTTCAACATCTGCGTATGTTACAAACAACAAATAAGTAAACTCGGCAGACTTTTCGGAAGTCATTGTTCTACAGGATTTTTGTATGAGTGTGAATAAATAAACTTGGGACACGTCCAGGTTCCTTGCGTTTCATACACACAAGTTTAAAGACACACAATTTCTGTTCGCGTCACCGATAATGGTTGCTAATGGCAGCCCACATACTAGTTGACACTTGTGTTGACTTAATTACATTGCGTCACCGGTCTTTAAAGTTTGTTGGTATGTAACGCAAGGAATTTGGACTTGCGCCAAATTAATACATACTTTTTTGGAGGAATTTGTCGGTATTTTGACGATAACATCCGACATAAGACCTTACAATCCAACTTTCTATACCGATTTGTCTATCAAACTCATATCATTCTCGCAAAAAAATTCGGATCAAATGTATCGCGAACCGAATGGAATCTGTCCATTCAAGTTCGTATTAAAAAAAGATACATCATTGGTAACCAAAGGCTGAATCCCCAATGCGTTTTGTGTCCGCCAAGTTTACCGGGAGTTCAAAAATTTCATTATGAAAACAACAACAAGGCACCATTTCTGCAAATTGGCAGCTAGTAACTTAAGCAACAGGATAGAATGCTTTTATAATTTTACATACACTCAAATTTTTGTACAATCTTACTAACATTTTACAAAAATGTGTATTTTAGTAAAATTTTATTCTCATTCTATTTTCCATTTTATTTTATTTTATTCTTTGATTTTTCATTTTATTATTATTTTTCTCTGAGATTTTGCCAACCCTGCTGATCATTCATTTTTGACTTTTTTTGTGTTTTGGGACACTCACAGCATAAGTTCAATGTGCCATTCTATTGGAGGCAGTGTCCAATTCAAGGCTGCCATTCTATTGTTTTTGTGAGAGCAAAGATGTGCCAAAAACTGCTGTTCTATTGGAGGTGCCATTCTATTGGAGTATGCCATTATATGAGAAGAAATGTGTAAATGTAAATACATTTTTACAACTATGATTTGTACTAAACCAATATCAGCCACTCCCCATAACCAGGAAGCGGGAAGAAATGTTTGCGGGAACAGAATTCCTGCTGGAGTGGTGAAAAGTCCCTGTGCTGCGCAAAATATGTGTCAAAATATTTGCATCAGTTTAATAAAAAACAGTTGGGCTGCCACGACTAGGTGCTCCCATCCCAGAGAACTGATTCCTGCATTATTGATTTTTTCATTGCGCAAATGTGCCAGATGTAAATTGTGATTAAATGATTGGGAAATTGTGAATGGTAATTGGTGTTTTGAAGCAATACCGTATATACTCGAATAATCCTGGGGAATTATTTTTTGTCAGGCTTTTTTGAGGGGGGGACTATTCAAATGGGGATTATCATTTCGTCAAAAATTTCAAGCATGTTTATGTTAACTGATTTCATGAAATATCCTTTATTTACTAAATAACATGCAATTTTTGTTTAAATGGGATGCAAAAACTTTATCATATGCCAACAGGGGGATTATTATTTTTCTCACTTGTCAGAAAGGGGGGAATTGTTTGTGGGGGGGGGTTATTCAAGGCAAGGGAATTATTCGAGTATATATGGTACCCACTAAATAATGTCTCTATGTACACTGATTGTTGTGATCATGCTGTACTTGACAGAATTAATAAACTTCATTGATTAACATGGTCAAAAAGTCAATAATCATGTCAAAGTCATGCAGTTGATGGTATACAGGATTTTCTCAGGAGTGTGTGTAAAGTCTGGATCTCACTTTATATATTTATTTGTTTGTCAAATAAATCACACAGTGTTTTTTTCTGACCAAATCATCATTTAAACACAGACAATCACAGAAGTGGTGCATCATTGAGTTTACAGACTGTGATGCCTACATTCTCCCCCACAAAAAAATCAAAAAATTATGGTTGTAATTTCTGGTCCTAATTAAATTGCAGTGGCATTCGCTGAAGTGGTTGCTGTTTCTGTCTCCCCATTTTCTTGATCTTCATAATCACCCAATTCATCTTCCAAGTCCATGTTTTCAATCTCCCCTCTGGTGTACCTATGTGTCGTCGCCACTGGTGCACCTGGGGAAGTCGCTGATGTATCTGAAATTTCTGTAAAATGTGATTTTATTACTGAATAAATCATGTGATTTAATTACTGAATAAATGAAGTGTTTGTTTTGCAAGTATTGTGATGAAGCCACCAAAGTTAGTGACCTCTGCCACCGATTCCGGCAACTCCAAGACCGTACTGAGCAACAGTCTTTAGAGCGGTTGGATTTTCCTTGTAGCCAAAAGGTCCACTTGCCGGCAGCCAATTACATTTATTTCATTGTTGTGTGTTGGAAAAGAGGGGTTCAAAGTTGTTTCAGGTACTTTATTGTTGATCAGATACAGCATGAAATATAAAATCACAAAGTTAGCAAGCTTCCTAGTCAAAGTTTCTATTGCTAACCTATTTTCTGTGGGTGGTATCAAGAGAGAGTAAAGTAAAAACTCTGAGGGTAGCAGAAACACTGGAAATTGTATATAAAAACTGCTTATGGTAATTCCTAATTATAGTGCACAAATAAGACACATTTAGCCTAGACAGTTGACTTGTGTAGTGTGCACACACATTCAAATAATTATGGTATATAAGTACAGCATACAAATTAGGCTAAAGGAAACCATTAATCTTGTGGGGTGCCAAATTGGTAAACTTGGGCAAGTTACTAATCTATTCCAATTTGTCAGAAAACATTGATGCAGTTTGGAAACTAATTTTATAGAGTTGGAAACTAGAAATAGCATCATAAACTGTTCTTAATTATAGGCAGAGCAAGGTAAAAATTTAACACTTTGTCAATCACTTCCTGAAAATTTTAAATTAATAAATGAGCAAATTGGGATTTAATCGAGGTAAATGGGTGTTATGACTGAATTAGGCATTAAATTCTGTATATAAAACATGTTGAATATCTAATACGTGCAAGATATTTACTTGGCTAAATAGTAAAGCATTGAAGTTAAATAATATGCCTATGGGAAGGGCAGTATAAATATGTGCTAGTCAAGTAAAATAAAGACTCCAGTTGAACCAAACACGCAGGGCACTGTTTCTCTAATCAGATGCTGGCCTTGGTAAATATGTAGCAAATAGCATTTAATGGAAACCAGCAACATTTTACAGGGCCTGAACTTCCCTACCTTACAGGTAAACTATGTAAATGTATATATAATGACTAGTAATTAAAGGCAAATCGAATGAGCCTAATTTTGTAAATATAAACCAAAATATAACTTAATTGACCTTTTAACCAAATATTCTCAATAGACCTTCAAATAATGGAAAACAACTGGAGAAACAACCATTTTCCATGGTTAAAAGATATAGTGCACAAAATAGAAATAATTTGCCTGGATAAATTATATAGTGCATGAAATAAATATTGACAAATTACTCATAATTATCAAATCTCTGTATTCTCTGTCTATTCATTCCACCATGGTCAACACACTCTGGGCGGAAGAGTTGCTGCACCCCATTGTTGCAGCAACCTCACATCACATGCTAGTGGTGGTGGGCGCCAAAGTGATGAGTGTTGTCTCCACTATTGCCTCGGTGGTGGATGTAGTTGTGTGTGAAGTTGTGGGCATGCATGAGGTTACTGGCCCGGTTGCAGTTGATGCCAATGCCGACCTAGCCTGATGGTGAAGCAGGTAGTTGCCTGTATCGCTTCCTGCGCGTTCGCGTGTGGTCAATTTGTGGATATCAGGCATGTGAATACTGTCTCTGTTCCTGGCTCTGATTTGTCCCTCATCAGCTGAGCTTTCATCTGGCTGTACATATGCTGATAGCAACTTTGCCATTCTGTCCTCTGTCTCAGCTCTCCTGGAAAATCTGACTGACTGTGTAGAGTTGAATCTGGCTCTCCTTTTGACTGCTGGTTTCAACTCTGTCTTGCGCACTTTTCGCTGTGGATATTTGGTTTTTTTCTGGACTGATTTTGTGGCAGTGTATTTGATGGCTCTGAAACACAGCCATATACATTTGAATGGGCACACTATGCATTTCCATATGCATGTGTACACACATGGTGGAATAACTGGTTTCCCTGTGGCTATTCTCCAATTGTACCACAGGTATCCTGCAGCTACGATTCCAGCCACCAGGATTGTGATTCCCAGCAACATTGTGATTGTGTTGATGATCACTAGAAAGGGTCCCTTGAGCATTCCTCCCAGGAAGTGGGTGTACCCTTTTGACACACAGAAATGTAATGACCATAGGCCTTGCCTATTCCTTCTGCTGTCTGTCCAATTCCGGCTCCAATACCTCTATTGAATTTTTGATCACTCTGGGATCCAATGACATATATGCTGTATAATTAATCAACTGATTCTGGACATGCTCCAGATTTTGTAATCTCTGAATCTGGCCTCTGACATCCATGAAATTGGTCACTCTGTTGACAATGTTGGTGAACAGGTGAGGCGCATCAAATGTGAAGGCCTGCCACTGTCCTTTCGATGTCATTTCAATTGGTGTCTCTGTGACATGCCCCATTCCATGAGCAGACTTCCATTGTCCATGCTCATCCCTATACAGGTGCGGTGTGGTGTGGCTGCAGTCCTCTTCTGGTGATTTCTCCACTAAATCTCTGCTGCCTGGGCTCTTGAACCACAAGGGCCCATCCTTATCCAGTCTCATTGGTGTGTATTTCTAACATGTCTCTCCAACTTTCCCTGTTTGATAAATTATGTACGGTTGCACTTCTTTGCATTCCCAGAACATGATTGCTTCTCCTGCTCACTCTGCGTCAACATCCTGTCTTCCCAGCATGGTTCAAATGCCCAATGTTGGATCGATGCGAAAAATCTGAGTCAGCATGTCCAGCTGGTTCTTGGGAAGCTGACATAACTGGTGCAATACAATTGCAAACTGTGCTTGGGTCATTTCCTTGACCACATGTTGCAGGAACTGAAACTTGGAGTTTCTATTGTCCAATCTGGTGTACAAAGTTCCACTGATTGTCGATTCTTTAGCATCCACTATCTTTCCTGGCATTGCCTATTCCACGGGCACATCTTCTCTTCTGTCAAACTGGATAAATACACCCCCTTGGTCAGTGTAATATATGTCTCCTGGGACACACTCTGAACCTGCTGGCCTCTTTGTCTTATTGCTGTGGGTGTAAGCTGCTTGCAACTTGGATACAATAATTGTTTGGCCAGATATTCCTGAGCTCTCATATGCACATTGATGCTTGAAATTTTCAGGATCCCACACTGTGATTCCATAATTGTGATCTCTGCAGTGTCCCATCATAGCTCTGCATTGGCTGAAATCCTGCAAATCACTGATCACAGTCTTTCCATCAAGTGAAGCCACAGTTCCCTCTTCCATGTAGAAATTGCTAATGGCATGAAGTCGCGACAGCACCATGAATATTCCACATTCAGGGTTTTATTTGTTGTCCACACTCTGGGTTCCATTTCCACCAATGGTGTTCCTCTGAACATTTTGTGGATTCTTGCATAGTTACAGGCTACCACACCAACTTGCTGGTATTTCTCAAAATTGCCTGTAATGCCTTTTGCTCCCCAGAAACTGGTGTGTGTGATGATTTCTTTGATTATGATATAGCATCGGTATGCTTTCTCTTTCTGTGGAATCTGTCTGTGCATAGAGCGTAACTTTCATGGCTTTGACAAAATTTCTTCAAGGAATATGGCACTGCACTTCCTCAGGAACTGTGAGTGCATGTCCATGCCTCCTACTTGTGCAAATTTTATACTTTTGGCTCTGTGAATTGATCACCTGTTCCACAGGATGATCCTTGATTGCATCTTTGAATCTCTCATAAGTTTGCATTTCTCTGACAGACTTTGGTGGCCATTCTGATGGCAGTGGTGGCAACCCATGACATGCTGCCAACAATGGTGGCCTTACTGTTCAGGTTTCCAGAATGTATGTTCTGGAAAACAGTTCGCTGTAAGCCTTGCCATCTTCCCTCAGCATTGCTGTCTTTGACACACCTGTCAGCATCAGCACCATGCACAGCATTCCAATCACCAGACTGCTCATGGTAGCTGTGGTTTTCCCTGTGGTACTCCTCAGGACTATATCTGGTGCTGAAGTCTTCTGAACAGGGTCTTTATTCGAATTATGATTTCTGACCTGTTTCTGGACAATTGCTGGGTCCAGTAAATCCACTTTGACTGTTACTGCTGTCTCTGGGATATCCATTGTCTTTGAATTGATCTCCAGCGGATACAATTGATTGAGTGGTCTGCTGACCATGTTCCTGTTGGCAGTTCTGACTTTTGCTGAGCAAATATGTCCATCCTGACTGGGCTCTAGCTGCTCGATGTGACCCATTTTCCATGCTCCTCTGGGCATGTTTTCCTCGGAAATCAGCACAACTTCATTCACTTTGGGTCCCTGAGCTGCTGTCAATCTACCATGTTTGTGGGTCACTTGAATCCTTTCCCGCAAGCTCAGGATGTACTCTTGATGCCACAAGTCCCAGAACTTGTCCAGGGTTTGCTGGGTTGTCTCCCAGTACTTCTGCAGTTTTGCTGCATTGTCCATTTTGGGTACATAATCACTATCTTTGTTTGCATCAAACTGTGGTGTTCCAATCTGACCTTCCCCTGTCAGGAAGTCCTTTGGTGTCAACACTCTTCACATCACCATAGATGTAAGAGATTGGCCTGCTGTTAATCACTGCCTCAATTTCTGGCAGGAGCGTCAACAATTCTTGCAGGGCCACCATTCTCTCATAGACTCTACCTTGCCATGGTGCCATGGGAATTGTCATGTTCCACTGGATTTGTTGCTGTGAACAGTATGTCTGGACTGCTCCACTTTTGACCATTTCTGACCATTCTTTACCAGTATTGATAGCTTTGTCAGTACTCTTGCTGAGCACTTGCTCTGTTAGTTTGAACTGTGTCACATTTTCTGAAATTACTGCCTCAGGTTTGCCGCGCCTGGCGGTGAATCTCCTGACTGCATTCAGGAATTATTGTGCCGTCATGTCCAGCACACTCTCCAGGTGAACTGTGCGTGTCACCATGCACGTAAACAGGCAAATCCACATTTTCTTGTGCTCCTTGTCTACCTTGTACCAAACTGGTCCCAAGTAATCCAGTCCTGTACACTGAGACAGTCTGGCCTTTTGCACTCTGGTTTTTTGCAAATATGGCATTGGTGGAAGCTGGTATGGCTTTGCTCCCAATTTCTAACAGGTTGGGCAGGTCTTGATCATGTTATAGATTACTCGTCTGCCCTGCGTGATCCAGTACTTTTGTCTGATTGCTGCCATTGTGTGTTGCACTCCTGTGTGCATCAACGACTCATGCTGGTCTCTGACAATCAACTGAGTAACTGTCGCCGCTGCTGGCAACAGTATGAGTGGCACTGTGACCTCTTGTGGGTCTGTATGTTCCATTCTGTCATGGCACTTCAGGATTCCATCCTGATGCATCTGCACATTGAGCCATTTGATCAACTGCTGATATGCGGCTGCTTTCTTACCAGTCTGGCTGCCCATGCCGTGGCCTTTTGCCAGAATATCTGCCACTCCTTTGTAATGACTTTTCTGTGTCACTTTGATCCAATATTTCAGGGGCATTTCTCTTTCCTCAATACTAATAATTCCCAGTGGTTTCATTTTACAGCATATCTTTTCCATGGTTGCTGACTGTCAATTTTACTGCGTTTGGCATGCATTTGCCACACAAATCTCATCATGTATACTGTTGTGTCCAGTAATTTAGACAGTGATGAGAACCTTTGAATCTCAATTCCCAATGGATTGCTCTGGTTGCTTTCATCAGCATGGACATTGCTGGCATCTGGGTTACTGGTCACTTGCTGTGTGGCCCCCAGGTAAATCTGACTTGCCTTTGGGAACTTGAGCTCTTCTCTTTAAATTTCTGCCATCACTTCTGGTGTTACTGGCTCTACCTTTGGCTTTGGCCATTCTCCAGTCATCAGCCACTCTGGCCCCTTCCACCACAGGTTACTACCCCCCAACTTTGACATGCTCATGCCTCTTGTAGCCATGTCAGCTGGGTTCTCCAGTCCTGCGATGTGTCTGATGTGCATGTTCTCTGTCTCATTTTGAATTTTCCTGATTTCATCCAATCTGTTCTTGACAAAACACGCTAGTGGCTTAATGGTTGGTAGCCACTTCAGACAACAGGTTGAATCTGACCATACAACTGTCTGACTGAATTTTGACATCTTTGAGCTCCTTGTGAATGAACTTCAACATTCTGCTGCCGATCAACATTGCTAACAATTCCAGCCGCGGAATTGTGACTTCTGGTTTCTTTGGAGCCAACCTCAATCTGGAGTACAGCAAGCTTGACATGCTGCTGCCATTTTCCGTTTTCTGGCATATGTATGCTGCTGCACTGTATGCCATAGCTGAGGCATCAACAAAGATGTGTAGTTGTGTGTCTGCACCACTTTCATACTTCAAATTTCTGTTGAACTTGATCTGTCCAACCTTGAGCAATTCTGTCTCCAGTTGCTGCCAAATTGCTGTCTGTTCCTCAGACAGTGGAGTGTCCCACTCTTTGGCACTTGGTCCTGAATGCCGTAACACTTGCAAAAATTTATTTGCTGGCATTAGGACGGGACTAATGAGTCCCATTGGGTCAAAACATCCCGCAGTCACCTTTGTGACTGTCCTTTTTGTGGGAAGTTTGATTTTCTGAATATTGTGATTTCTGAGCTGACTTTGGTGTTTTCAGCCACATCTGGTTGCTCTCTGTGTCCCATTTCATTCCTAGGACTGTTGTGATAATTTCCTTGGCCACATCTGGTTCTGCCAATTGCCAAGTGAAACTTTTGCTGTTGCTGTTCCATTCTCTCAGATTCATTTGGGCTTGTGTAAACAGCACTTTGGGTTCCTGGTACAATTCAATTGTTTTCTGCTCTGTATCCACACTGAGGATCAAATTATCCACGTACAGATTGTCATCGATTAGCTGCGCATTTTCCGTGCCAGCTTGATTCAGATGGTATCTGACAGTCAGCGCCAGCAGCGCTGGGCTGCAAATTATGCCAAATGGGACTCTGGCAAATATGTAGATCTGAATATTGTCCTCCATTGAAGGTTTTGTGGGATATTTATACCACAGGAATCTTGTCAGATCTCTGTCACTTTCCTGCAGGCTGATCTGCAGGAATGCTTTCTCTATGTCTGCAACCAGTGTGATTCCATGCAATCTGAATCGCATCAGCATCCCTACCAGCTGGGGTAGTATCACTGGGCCGCGGTACATGCACTCATTCAAACTTGGCATGCCTGGCAGTTTAATTTGCTGAAGCGTCATACACTTCTCTAAAGTGATTTTACAATTTTTCACCCTTCCAATTCAGATAATTAAAAATTTTGATCTTCAAACTGTCTACTTAGTCAAGTATTTTCTTTGTAACATTCCTTTGAAAAAAGCTTCACCCACTGATTTGAGAAAAAGTTTTGACAGTCTGTTCAAATTTTACGAATAAGCTAGTGGTAGTGGGAAGACTGCAAAATGTTTTGAACGGTACAGCGGTTACAGGTGTTTTGGGTGAAGATTGGAAGTTGAAATTTAAGACTCGCATTATCTACAGTAATACAAAACCTGTGTCCCAGATAGTTACCAACCATAATACATTATTTTGTTCTGCAACACAGGGTGAAATATGTCAACTGTTGGAATTCAAGTGTGACTGTGCAAACTCACCATTTATACACAGACCATGTGGGCATATAATTACTGGTGATTTATCAGTTTTAAATGACAGTACACTGGAAAGTCTGCTCAGCAAAGGATGCAAATTTAGATTGCCAGCCAAACTTGATGAAAGTGCAGTGAAAAGTGTGTTAGTTGAGTCATTGAAGGAATTTTGTAGGAAACTTAAAGTTGACAAGACAACAGTTGACATAGTTTTTGACACTGCAAAAAGGGAAACAGAAACCAATTTTGAGACTAAAAACCATAATTACCAAAAATTTCAGTATCCAAACATTTTTGCAGTTAAGAAAATGGGAAAAAGAGCACAAAAAAAATTTGTCCTAGCGCCAGCAGACAAAGCTGGTAATAACATAGCTGCAGTGTGTAAACACTACATGGCTGGTGTTTTGTGTAATGAGCTGGGTATGAGTTTCATCAATAACACTCTTCAAATAGCTGGAAATTCTACTTATGTCCCTAGTACTGAAACAAATATCAAAATAATTGAGAAACATAAAAATATCTATACAAAACTTGGGATTAAAATTCGATGAAACTCAAGCTGAGCTCCCTCATATATTTGCTATACCTAAGCTTCATAAATATCCCTACAATTTCAGAATGATCACTTCTGGCACAAAAAGTACAATGAAAGGGATGTCACTGATGCTACACAAAATGCTCAAAACATTTTGTGGGCATCTTCAAAAATACCATAACTCGTACATGACTGATGAAGCAAAAGTTTGTAGAAAATTCTGGTCAATTGACTCCAGCTTTTCTGTGGTTAAACGGCTTGAAATTTTGAAAATCCACAGATTCAAGTGTAAATTGACCAGTGGTGACTTTTCAAGCATGTACCCCTCTATTCCCCAGTCGTTGCTTTTATGTTGTCTTTCAAAGTGGCTGAAAGTGGTTTCAAGCATGGAAAAAAGCAGTATTTAAAAGTTGGCCATCAAAATTGTTGGTATACTGAAGAGTATACAGAAAATAGCTTTTGCTTAACAGATGTGCAGTTCTTTATTGAAACAGTTGTAAAGGAATCTTATGTTTACTTTGCAGATACAGTATTCCATCAAATAAAAGGCATAGCACAAGGTGGTTCCGCTAGCCAGATTTGTGTGCAGATTTGCAGATATTTGCGCTATGTGTGCAGATTTGTGCCTGACAATATTGGAAATTGATTTTATGAGCAATAGAGACAATGTAAGTTTAGTCAGGGGGATGCGTTTTTTCAGTCGCTATATAGATGATGTATGGGGTGTAGTGTTGGGAGATGTGGATGTGAATGAGATCATTTCAAAAGTGTACCCAAAGAATTTACCAATAAACACGACAAATACAACAGAGTCGAAGGCTGATTTTTTGGATTTATCCATAGATCTGGAGAGTGACAGTTTGTACAAAGTATACAATAAAACTGATGCTTTTAATTTTGAAGTCATTTGTTGATCACATGCAGATTTGGATCAGTCATCGCGACTTGGCTACTCGGTGTTTTTTAGTCAACTTATTAGGCTGGCATGTTTGTCAGGAGACTTCGAGTGTTTCCAAATAAGACTAAAATAGCTAGTGTTTCAGTTTTTGAAGCAAGGTTACAACCCAAAAACCCTCTTCGAAACTTAACTAAATTTTTTTGACAAGAACATTCCCAGTTTACGGAAAAATGGTAGTCCTGGCAGGAAACAACTGCTATATTTAGCAGGCACTTTGATTGGCTAAAAGTGCATTTTGGATTTGTTATTGGATTTTTACCTTCAAGACATAAGTCCCTATTTTTACGCTATTTTAGTTTTGAATTTTTGAACTACAAGTGTCACCTCTTATTAATAAACACTTAATATTAAATATTGACTTATTTAAAATTGCAATTTTTCCACTTCTGTCAAAGATTCCTTTTTGGTTTAATTGCAGAGGAGACATCATGGCTACAGGATTACCAGAAAATTTCCGGATTACCATTTCCAACATTGGGAGAAAGCAATACACATCCAGCTACAGGAAATCAAACTGGCAACATGCCAAAGGACAAGTACAAGGTGCAGCAGAAATTCATGGACTCACTTTATGACAAAATCCGAAAAATCAAAGCAGCAAAGGCATTTCGCAACCTGTGAACATGAGTCAATGTCGTCAGGTCATTGAAAGTACCACCTGGGTAACCTTTTATCTATTGAAATTTCCGTTTTTTGGTTGAGTGCTGTTTGGATTTTTAGTTTTTGTCCACATCTGACATTGGTGTCTTTATGTATTGACATGTGTTACTATGAGTGGCAACAAGTGCCATTAATTCATTAGTCACTTACTGGAGCTTGACGTCCGTTTGCAGATGGCCTAGGGCACCAGTAAGGCTATGCCACTCCCCCCATTCATAAAAAGTTAATTTTATTCTTTACAAATGATAGGGTATATTGAATGGCATGGTGCCACCAAGGAAACTTCACAAAACCTTTCTCTTTTCCACCACAATTGCACAAAATTTTGATTCTACTTTTATCGTAGATTCTGCAAGTGGGGGTGGGTGAACTGTGTCAATACTTTATTGTCCACTTTGAACATGACACTTTACAAACATGACATTTTATTCAGATCTCAATAGTATAATATGGTACATGTTTACAGCGTACATCCTGATTGCATATGGCTATGCTGGCATCAAGTTGAATGTGACTTTGTTCTAATGCATGATGACAGTGTGAGTGGTGTCTACTTATCTGACCTTTGTAGTAGTTTTCTCTGGCATTATCACTGGCTGATGGGGCAAGATATGGAACTTTCTGCCATCCATAATGTCTTCCTGGACTTTCTCAATCACGCCTTGTTCCTCCTGAGCTTTCATGATTGCCTGAATTTTCTCCAGTAATTCTGGGTTTCTCTTGAGCGTGTTGGTGAGGTATCTGAACCTCTTGAATGCCATTGCTTTGTTGTATGGTATATCATGTAAATTCGGCTTGTACATGAACTTTACAGAGTACCGACCATCTGGGTTTCTCTGTACACCAGGCTGTCCGGGAGGGGCACATACAGTATGTGCCCTGCATGTGCCCGGTATGTATGTTCCCGGTATTTGGGCACATGCACGGGATAAAAATAATGTATATTTCCAACTTTGGGCACATACACCTTTTGAAAAAAATGCATGTGCCCGCGCCTGGAAACATACACGCATGTATGTTCCCCAAGATTTCGGGCACATACATTTCAGAAAAACGTGTATGTGCCCAGTTTCGGGAACATACATACTTTTTAAAAATTGTATGTGCCTGTGTTTGGAAACATGGAAGCTTTTTGCTGCTAAAATTCGTTAATGTGCTTGTAAACACAGAGTGCCAGAATGTCAGAATGTCATGTAAAGTGTCAATCAAAACAAAAAGGAAATATTATATTGCTGAACTTGGCATGACAATAGACACTCTACTTCACATTTTACATAACATCATTGTTGTTAAAACATATTCGTTTTTACGTATACTTTGAGAAAAGTTTGGTACTTTTAACAACTCTGCATAATATTTAACAGTTTACCCAGTAATGATTGTCTAAAGTATAGGTGAGGAAGTATCAATTATGTATCAACTACATGGAAGCCAGGCGAAATGAATTGCCAGTTGCAAAATGGGCAAAATCACTTAATTGCCCAGCTCTGGCTTTCACCAGCCCTGAACTCCTAGCGCGGTCAGAACTCAATCGCGGTGGGGCGGCATGTGCTTTGAAGCTGGTACTCCTGATAAAAATAACAAAATACTATAAAGGTGATGAGTCTACTAGAAAAGTGATGCTTATTCCAGGACTTAAAAACTGTTTATTCCAGGACTAGTGATGTAAAAGCGCCATGGCGCTGGCGCTTGGCGCTAGCGCCAAAGCAAAAAGCGCCATGGCGCTTTTGGCGCTTGGCGCCTTTTTGCTGTGGCGCCATTGGCGCTTGGCGCTGTGCTACGGAAAAGCGCTATGGCGCTTTTGGCGCTTGGCGCTATGATGTAGTGGCGCCATTGGCGCTTGGCGCTTGTGTTTTATAAAGCGCCAAAAAAGCGCCAAGTAGTACAAAAAAAATTCATTTTTCTTATGTAAAAAGACCTTGCTTGGATGAGTTACATAAGTAAATGTGTGACTGTAAGTGTGTTACAAGAAGAACAAACCCTCTACTTGCTTATTTTGTGAACCATGTCCATGCAATTGCAAGGATATTCAAAACTTTTACAAAAAATGGGCCTACACGCACTAGTTTTCAATGACATTTTATGTCAACTGGTCAACGGGAATTTTTATGAAGGGTCATAGTAAAGTATAGTTTTTGGTACCCAAAACGTAATTAATTGACCAAATAGGATTTATTTTGGTCATATTATCATATTTAGATCGTTCCATAAACAAGGCCATGTAAATTTGCAGCTATAAATGTATCATGTTCATTGGATACATGATCTATCTTATTCCGGGGTGTATTTCGAGGGGGGTTTATTGAAGGGTGGTATTTCAAGGAAATATGGTATATGTGTATACAACACTGGATAGCGTTACTTGTCAGCAAGCTTTGAATTGGGATGGGAACCAGTTGACAAACAAATAGATAGCACTGCATTTGCATCGCTGCACTTTATGCAGCAAATTTTTTTGGCGCTGGCGCTATTGGCGCTTGGCGCCATCATCCCCTGGCGCCATTGGTGCTTGGCGCCATGGTCTAGAAAAGCGCCATGGCGCTTTTGGCGCTTGGCGCTATTTTGCTGTGGCGCCATTGGCGCTTGGCGCCAAAAGTCTGGCGCTTTTTACATCACTATCCAGGACATGTGTGTCAATTTAAGAAGTGTCTCAATCAAATTCACGTTGAACATTTGCCCACGGCCACTTTTTTAATGATTGTTTTTGATAAACAAAACAATGATTGAGTCTGTGTTGGATAAAAGTGATTCCAACGTGTCAGAAAGGAGCGATGTTGTTAAAATCAAACAAATGTCCTGGTCCTGGCGCTGAGTACTCCTAGCGCCTGTGAAAGCGCATGGCGTCGGTGCTGGCGCCAACACAAAAAAAACCATGACTCTTTTGGCTTCAGGTGCCATTTCGTTGTGGCAGTATTGGTATATCATATTATATTGGTATATTTTATCAACATTTTAGATAGCAAATCGCACATAAAAAACATGTGCAGAAACATTTTCATTTTCATGTGCACAAGAGAAAAAAGGCATTTATCAAATCATTATGATGACCAAATAAACACCTTCCTGGACAAGTTCACCACCCATTTTTTAAATTCACTTCAGATGCAATATCTGTGGCTATGGGTGTGGTATAAAGCTAATATTTGGTGGGTATATAGTCCTAACAAACACCCTGCTATTTAGTGATGTGAATGCGCCATGGCGATGGCGCCTGGCGCTAGCGCCAAAGCAAAAAGCGCCATGGCGCTTTTGGCGCTTGGCGCTAAAATGCTGTGGCGCAATTGGCACTTGGCGCCGTGTTTCCGAAAAGCGCCATGGCGCTTTTGGCGCTTGGCGCTACCATTTTTTAAAGCGCCAAAAAAGCGCCAGAGAGTGATAATTGCGCCGCGGTGTTCATGTGCCTTATTGCCCATTTTCAGCAATTTTTGGCCATGTAATCCATTATTTTACATAGGTATTTTACTCAGATATGTAATTTAGCTATTTTTACCCTGTTATCTCACAGTTTTCACTTTAAATCTTGAAATATCCAATGGATCAAAACTCTGCAACCCCCAACCACCAGACAATCTTTCAGCTTCTACCACTTTAGAGAGACAATTTGCTATCTATTTGGACCAGTCTTACCGTATTACCTCGAAATACCCCCATGGGGGTTTATTATTTCGCCAGCAAAATTTTAGGGGGGGGTTAATTCGAGGGGGGTTTATTCGAGGGGGGATATTATTTCGTCAGAAATTTTCGTGAAATTCATAGTGAAGAATACGGTTTTTCATACACAAAAACGTAATAAATGTGAGAAAATAGGTTTTATTGGGGTTAAAGATGTATAACTGTACACAAATGAGTGTATCAGTCTAGCTGCAATGCAAATTAGTAGTCGTAAATACATCATGTACATTGCATACATGATGTACATCATTCCGGAGGGGGGGGGGTATTTCGAGGGGAGGTTATTATTTCCCCAGCCCATATTGAGGGGGGTTAATTCGAGGGGGGTCAATTCAAGGGGGGGGGGGGGGACAATCCGAGGTAATACGGAAGTTACAGTTGGATGTTGAGCATGAAAATTTATGGATTTCCATTATTTGACCATTTTTGTGTTTTTGGAGGCAATAGAAGTTATTGAAAGTGAAGATAATAGTACTTTGTCTCACCTGTATCATTAAAGGCAATATCATTAGCATTGAAAAAATGGCCGATTTTGAGAAAATATAATTAAATATTATCTCAGAAAATCTCTCGAGAATAAAATATAATTAAATCTCTTGGGTCATTTTTGAAAATATAATTAAATCTCTGAGAAAATCTCTTGCACTTCAAAAAAATCTCAGAAAATCTCTCAACTTGAGTGATGTTTTAATAGGTATTCCAAGGTGTGTGAACCATTAAGAGTAGATTTAGCACCTTTTGTATTGTTTAAGCTTTTCATTCACGACTTTAAATGTTGTAGGGCAAAAAGGGCAACTTTGTATGGCAACAGTTCTCAAAAATATTGTCACATTTTCTAGGAAAATGTATTGTACTTGCATGAGCGCATCAGTAAAAGTAAAACAATTAATTTATTTTATGTACCGCATTTTCTCAAAATACCCCCGGGGTGATTGTGTCGAGGATTTTGATAAGGGTTAAACGAGGGCGGTATTTCGAGGGGTTTTTTATTTTACCAGAAATTATTCCCACTCCCGATACTAATTTGTCGACGTCGACTAATTTGTCCATAGGTCGACGTAGAAAAAAGCAACAATAAGCCCCATGTATAAGAGTCTAAAGACTTCTTTAAGTATTTATGTAGATCGTATAAACCATGTTCTAATGTAACACAGTCATTGTTTTTGATGTGTGTTCTACATTTCCTGGATCACTGACCCAAGCTTTAGTCATCCACGTTCTCTTTACACTCAATTTGGGGGGTATTTCGAATGGGGGCAGGCTTAAAGATTCAAAGTGCCTATTTTGAAGGGAGATATTTCGAGGAAATATGGTATTTTCGTTTTCTGTACTCAGATGGTGGGTAAAATACATTACATTTACATCAACTCAATGTAAGGGAATAAAAGGGCATATAAGGGAAATGGGCAATAGTTGCTGGCAATTGATCACTGCTAAATTGTTTCAGTCAAGGAACCTCCAAAAATGTAACATATTCACCATAATTTCACTTTCAGCCATTGATTTTTTTTGCATTTTTTAGCTAAATATGCAATAATTGCTTAAAATCAATACATCACACATGCTCTTATAGAGAGATTTTCTAGAGAGATTTTCTCAATCAGGAGAAAATATAATTAAATCTCTCTGGAAAATCGTGGAAAAAATATAAATCTCAGAAAATCTTATATTTTCTGAGATTTTCTGAGATTTTTAAAATATAAATCTCCCAGAGATTTTTTCAATGCTAAATATCATTTTGGCGCTGGCGCCATTGGCGCTTGGCGCCATGTCCCCCTTGCGCCTTTGGCGCTTGGCGCTAAGGTCCTGAAAAGCGCCATGGCGCTTTTGGCGCTTGGCGCCATTTTGCTGTGGCGCCATTGGCGCTTGGCGCTAGTTCCGGAAAAGCGCCATGGCGCTTTTGGCGCTTGGCGCCAAAAGTCTGGCACTTTTTACATCACTACTGCTATTCCATATCAATGGGGGAAGGTACAGCGACTCACTACAGGGTGGGTCGCTGTATGTACATGCAGTAAGTGAAGCTTCTGTTTATTATGCAGCCCTAAAGTGAAATTTTCAGTCTTCTGTTTATTGGATGGGGTGGGTGCCCTGCTGAAAAAATTTTTATAAGCAGGACTAGGGTTCAAATCTGAATCAATTTTATAGCAGGTATACTCGGCAGACCGCACGCTATGCATTTTTCTGAAGTAACGACTACATCATGATGTCATCATTATAAAAATAACAATAATTCCAGCAAAAAAATAAAAAAAACATTTCGGGAAAAAACCATACCTCGTTTGTACAAGACTCAGCCTTTTCTTTTTTCAAAATATTTTTCCATTTTGTAAAAGTACCATATTTCCTCGAAATACCCCCCCCCTTGAAATCCCCCCCTCCCTCGAAATACCCCCTCCTCGAAATACCCCCTCCTCGAAATACCACCCCTCAAAATGGACACTATGAACTTATAAACCCCACTCGAAATACCCCCCCCCCCCCAATTTAGTGTATAGAGAACGTAAATGACAAAGGCCGCGGTTTGTCATCTGGACAATGCAGAACACACGTTAAAAACGATGACTCTGCTATGTGAGAGCCGTGTATATACGTCTACGCACTTATGCAAGTCATTTGAGTCTTACAAATGGCGATTTTTGTTGCATTTTTTGACGTCTGCGATTGCGTAGGTTTCAGACGACAATTTAGTACTGGGATTTCAAAAAATTTCTCGCGAAAAATTAGACCCCCCCATCGAAATACCCCCCCCTCGTTTAAGCCCCCCCCCTCAAAAATCTCACTCTGAAAAAATAAACCCCCTGGGTGTATTTCGAGGAAATATGGTACATATATAAGTATCCAGCTCGCGCATTCTTGACCAAGACATAAATAATTTTGGGTGCATACTTTCGAGTATTTATATGTTCTCACAACATTTTTATAAAGCAGTTGTGTGGCAAACTTGTTTTGGACATATGGGTTGTTTAAAAAAGTGAGCAACTGTACATGTAGCAACGCATGCTGTAGTTGGTAGCTGGCAGGCAGCCACACTGTTGTATTGTAAGGGGGGTTGTTGGCAAGACATTTCAGCTTTCTACCACCCTCACAGCCAAATTTCAGCTTTCTACCACCCTCACAGCTGGAGATACGACCCTCGATATGTAGCTGATCAAGTGGGTGGTGAACTTGTTTGGGACACCAGAAAAGCCAAAAAAAAATTGCATATAAGGCAACCCACCCTGTAGTGAGTCGCCCCACATCCCCCCATTGAAACAGAGTAGGGGGGTGTTACAACCTTATATATTCAAAGTTTCAGCTTTATAACACCCCCATAGATGGAGATATTACAACAGAAGTGAAATATAAAAAATAGGTGGTGGACTTGTCCGGGAAGGTGTTTATAAAAGTGAAACCAGTTTTTCAATTGCGAACTGTTTATTAGCACATTGTTTTGTTAGTCAAAAATTTCAGATGCAATTAATTATCAGTTGGATGATGAATGCGAGCATAATATGAATTGATATTTGATCTATGCTTGAAAATGAAAATATGCTCGATGGTGCTGTCAAAATATCATGATCATGGAGATGAAATTTCGTAGATACCAGAGTTGTTAAAATACCGGTATTTTTGGAAAGCGTAAGCGTAAGCGTAAATACACTTTCCAAATTTTGAGTGTGGATACTAAAAGCGTAAGGTATTTTTTAAATACCTAGGAAAGCGTAAAATAAAGCGTAAGCGTAAAAAATTTTCAGGGAGTCTTTGCTCAGTGATTTCTTTCAAAATCATGCTTTCAGCGACATTTTTTGGATGCCTACTCGGTAGTCTGCCCTTAGATGTTGATAGCAATTAATCAACAGTGACAGTAAATTAATTTTCATTTCCGAACTCGGACTTTGTGCTGTTGATTTTTGCGATGTATTTATACCTAATTCTCATAAATACTTACCGCATTTCTTCTAATAGCGTAAACGTAAGACATACTACATACTTATGTCATCTTCATTTTCGAACTCGGACGTCGTGCATTTTCAGCCGCAAAATTTCTATTCTAAAGCCATCAAAATATTTTGCAAAGCCATCAAAATATTTTGCTCGAGAACACAGTATAAAAGTGACTTTCATATTGCGACTAGCATTCAAAAAAATCACCGATTTTTTGGAAAATATATGTAAATATATCAGTCCAATATTGGAAAAAATATAAATATATATAAATCACTCTAGGTCTCCAGAAAATATAATTAAATTACTGAAAAAATAACTCTAAGCTTGAAAAAAATCTCAAAAAATCACTTGAGCTTTATTTCAATTTCAAGCAATATTCTGGGCTTTATTTATCATTTGCAAGCTCAAAAAATGTACTCTAAGGTACCACAGTACATTTATTATCATTCCACAAGCAGTATTCATTTATACAGTATTTTACAAGTGAAAACAACAAGCACAGCAAAAAATGGGTTTGTGAAGTGTGTGGAAGTGCGCTCTGTGAAGGCACTTCCACTCACTTCCACACACTTCACGAAGTTTTCGGTGAAGTGTCTTCCACTCACTTCACCTAGCTTCACGAAGACCGAAATTCGTGAAGTGCACTTCACGAACTTTTTCAGCATACTTTGCATGGTTCGTGAAGTGCGTGAAGCATCTGGGATGTAGTGAAGTGTCTTCACGCCGACATTGTGCGTCTGCGTGAAGACACTTCAGGGCACTTCACTGTGCATCACACACCCATTTTTTGCTGTGATCCAAATATCACAGCAAAAATTCAACCTTCAGTTCAATCTCAATGAAAACTTCAAAAATATTTTGCACTGCAAATATTTAGCTCTCAACCTATAGCGCCTGGTTGTGGCAATGGACGTTTTACTAAATAGGTGCTCATGCTCAGCACTTTTTCATTGGTGATGTGCTGTGAAAACTCATTTTTGGGCACATGGCTATGTTTTGGCAAACATTGTGATGACACTAGTGCCTCTGGTGACACCATGGTGACAGTTTTCCACAGTTGTTCCCAATATTTGACAACAGCCGACATTGTTGCATGTCACCAAGCATCGTCAGTTTTCAAAAATGATAAACTGAGCATGCAATCACTGTAGAAAATTTTTGATCACATCAAATTGGTATTTTTTGATTTAAAGTCATGTTTTATTTCAGGAAAGTATGTTAAAAGATAGAGAGATGCTTTATACCTAAAACATAACCATAGAATTCATAGCAGGATGACATAAACAAAACGTTACTAAAACAGTTTACATTTTTGTCACATAAAAAATGAAAACTAATTGATAGTGATGTCACCATTTGCCATCATTTGAGTTTGAGTTGTGACCAAACTAGTGATTTGCCAACACCACCCACCAAAATTCATGCCATTTGTGAAAACTGAACATACTGTATTTCCGTGAATTACAATTATGTAATATGCCCTGTGAATGGGAATCAATGGAAAATACACCCCATGCAAAACCGTATTTGCTCGAAGTATGCTCGGCGGTGTATTTTTTAGAGTGGAAATTTTGAGGGGGGTCAAACGAGGGGGGTTATCATTTTGCCAGAAATTTTTCAAATCCCATTACTCAATTGTTGTTTGAAATGTACACAAACGTCAAAAAAGGCAACAAAAACTGCAATTTGTAAAACTCTATGGACTTATATATGTATGTAGACAGTATATGACCAGTTCTAACATCACACAGTCATTGTTTTTAACATGTGTTCTACGTTTCCCAAATCACAAACCACATTATGTTCTCTATTCAGTAAATTGGGGTGGGGTATTTCGAGGGGGGGGACTATAAGTTCATAGTGCCCATTTTGAGGGGGTATTTTGTGACAGGGGGGGGGGGGTTATAAGTTCATAGTACCCATTTTAGGGGGTTATTTCTCAACAGGGGGTATTTCGAGGGGGGGGTATTTTGAGGAAATATGGTATATAGCATTCAGTAGTGGAAAACTTGATGGAAACATGTCACCATTTTTGGCCATTTCAGTTTTCAAAAAAGTCAGGGTGAAAACTAGTGTGTGTAGGCTAACAATATTTACCTGCTTCAAATACAATTTTAACCCAATAATGCTCTACATGAACTGGCAAAAATCCCTGCAAATTTCTCTTGCACAGATTGCATGTTTTAGTCATAAAGCGCAATCATTGCACCACAATGTATCAAGTATGAGTGATTTTCTCAGTGATTTTTTTTTCTGATTTAAAAAATATATATAAATATATCACTCAGAATTTGGAAAAAAATATAAATATATATAAATCACGGGTTATTTATATTTATTGTGATTTTCGAAAATATAAATCACGGGTTATTTTTCGAATGCTAATTGCGACACAATTTGTACATGTGCCACGATTTCCAGTGCATTACTGCACACATGCAGTCTTTTTTGGTGTGCAGTTTCGTTCACGTTCTTTTTTGTATTTTTACACTTTTTACAAAAGCATAAAACTGGAGCATGTGAAAATCTGTTTTACGCTTTTAGTACCCGGGTATTTCGGCCAGGAAAGCGTAATAAAGCGTACGGGTATTTTATGAAAGTGTAAGCGTAAGCGTAAGTATAAATACCCATTTACCCGGGTATTTCGGGTAAGCGTAAATACGCTTTCGCAACTCTGGTAGATACCATGCCATAAAAATATACAAATTATTGAATAAGACCCCAGGGGAGTTATTTTTTTGTCAGACGTTTTGGCGGGGGAGTAATTCAAGGGGGGGGGGAGTTATTTTTTCCCCAGAAGCTGCACTTTACGTTCCGTAAACTCATGTTATCCATGTTCAACAACAACAAAAACAAGGTATCCATGCTAAGATTCATGTTCATTTACATCCAAATCATTTCAAATACATATTGTGGATTAGTGATGGAAAAGCGCCAGAAAAAAAGGATGTAAAGCGCCAATGGTGCCATGGCGCCATTCAAAAAGTGGGCGCCAGGTGCCAAGGGCGCCACAGAAAAAAGCCGAGGGCGCCATGGTGCCATTAAGAAAGTGGGCATTTAAAATGATCAAAATGATGTGGCGATCATTTTATGATACAATTACAATTATTACAAATGAAACTCAAATCTAACTCATACTATGCCGCTGAATGAACTGCGTGCAAAGTATGCCGCGTGCAAAGTATGCCCAATGCAAAAGATAGGAGGCCCAAAGTTCATAGGGTCATTGTACCCGATTGGTGAATGATTTCACACAGAATGCAGACACTTTTGATTTGCACGTGCAGTGTCCTGTGAATAAAGGTAGTTTCGTAACAGCTTCGAAAGTTACACGCGCGTAGAAAATAAATAAATACAGCTAAAAACATACAATGAAGAATGGTTCACATTTTTCCCCGCTCAAATACAACTTGCCGTTTGTCTCTTCACTTGCCACTCCCTAAACTACTTCTCACTTATAAGTTGCCTTTTTATTTCCCCACTTGGAATATTTTCATCCAGATTTATGGACTGTATGCTTATCATGACTAGGCACAATGAATAAACCGGAAACAAGAAAGTGCAGAAGCTCCAGATGCAGCTAAGGCTAGCATGCGTCTTTAACTGATAAAATTTTAAATAAAAATGTATTTACAGTGGGTGATTTCAAATAGCGGTTTCACGAAGGAGTTTGTTTCAAGAAGTTTATTGTCCAACTTTAGCAGCAGCGGAGTTCTCCACATAAATACATAAATATATATTGTTTACTTCCCTCCTCAAGTTCCCATTCCATCTAAGTTTGATACATTCATTGATTGGTTTAATTCCCATTTAACCATTTAATTGCTGTCTTTTCAAATCTAACCACTGTTAAGATTTTCTAAATTAACTCCCTGTTCTAACTTTGAATTGAATTTCAATATAACTTTAATGAAATTCATTTGAGGCGTCCAATTCTAAAAGTTGACAAGTCCATAACATGAAAATTTCGAGTTAGGCCCGGAAACGTCATCTGGGGCTACTTCCGCAGATTTTTCATTATTTTCCATACATTTTTTGACCTCAAATGCCCATATGGCATAGTGCCAAATTTGACATTTTTTTGAAAAAGTGCAAAAAACTTGGGCAAGAAGTCAACAAGTCCACTTAGTTTTGCGCTAAAAGTAGACAAGTTCATCATCTGCATCCTTTTTATGGGAAAAAACGCAAAAAATGTGATAAGTCCACTATGGGCACTGATTTCTAAAAGTCGACAAGTGCATAAATTTCCCATAGGGAGGAGCAACGCGGGCGGGAACAAAAATGTTCTCGCGTGCAAGAAGGTGACAGGTCCATTTCCCTCCCAAAAACAGTTTTGCTCTGACAAAATGGTATTTTATGGACACTCCATTTTTCACATATATGTTGAGATTAGGGGCTGAAAATTTGACACGTTATTGTCAACATATGGAACTTAATGGAAATAACGAGAGAGCTAAATTGGACACGCACCACGGGCCTGGAATTGGGTTTGAAACTTAAAATGCGATTAACTCAAAATGTGACTTGTCGACTTTAAAATTAGACGCCTCAATTATATTACCACACAAAGCGATGAGTGTGCACTAGGGATGGCCAATGTTTTTTTCAAAGGTTTTTAAAAGATAAAAAAAACGTTTTATTTAAAAAAAACCAGACCATCGAAACCATTTTTTTTAAACATTGACCAAAATTTTTTGTACTAGTCACTAGGAATTTTGCAATTTTTTTGCACGCAAGCATGCAATTTCACATGCACCTTACTTTTTGTGGTATTTTTCATTGGTTTTGCAGCATTTTTTATGTAAAAGCTTCCATTTGTTCATGCTATTGTGCCATAATAAGGTGTGATATGTTAGTGTAGTATATAATATCCAGTCAATGTGCCTCCATATACTTGTACAGTGTGAAAAATCACTTCTGATGAATTAGCCTTCTATTGTAACCTAATTTAAACACTACTCCAAAGCCAACTTCACTTGAAGTCACAAACATTTGACAAAAGCCAATATTCGTAATAAGTTGACATAAAATGGATATTTTTGACAGAAATCACCACGTATAATATTCCATGGCTCCACAGCCATTATATGGCTAAATATAACACCACAAAGTACTGTCACCTGTCTGATATACTGTATTACCTCGAAATACCCCCATGGGGGTTTATTATTTCGCCAGCAAAATTTGAGGGGGGTTAATTCGAGGGGGGGTTTATTCGAGGGGGGGGGTTTATTATTTCATCAGAAATTTTCGTGAAATTCATAGTAAAGAATATGCTTTTTCATACACAAAAACGGGAAAAAACGTGAGAAAATAGGTAATATCTGTGCTATAGGTGTACATCTGTACACAAATGAGCGTATAAGTGTAACTGCAATGCAAATTAGTAGTAATAAATACATCATGTAAATTGCAATCATGTTAGTGTGTGCAACACTATAATGAGCTTTGGTTTAGCAGGGTGCACCCTGGCTTCCGAAGTGTGTTTATTTGGATAGGGACAGTATGTAGTAAATTTTCTTTAAGTTTCCTTCTGTGCGCTAATTATCGTATGGTGCTTCAACAGGCGCTCCAAAAGTTTTTATACTTCATTCACTTTTTGGTATTTCGCTTGTCACATTTCACTTGTCACATTTACACTACGATCTGCCTTGTATCCATATTTCTAAACCGGTACTTTCGTCTATATGCATTGTTTGTTTGTTTTTTACCTCGCGAATTCTGTTCCCGCATGTGTATTTACCTCGCGTGATTTTCTTTTATTCTGTTAGATAGTTATTTTGGTATGTACCCTTGACGCCCATCGCCAATTGTGGTAATAACTTGAAATGAAATGAAATGAATGATGTTCATCATTCAGGAGGGGGGGTATTTCGAGGGGAGGGGGGTTTATTATTTCCCCAGCCCATTTTGAGGGGGGGGGGTTAATTCGAGGGGGGGTTAATTCAAGGGGGGGATAATTCGAGGTAATACGGTACCCGTATATGTTGACTCATAACCATATCTGGCAGCCATAGGCAGAGTAAGTGCTTGTGCATTTGTGAATGTCACAAGCGGAATTTTTGGTGTCACAAGTAGTGACGTAAAGGCACCGGGGCACCGGTGCCCCGGTGCTGGGCACCGAGAGGCACCAGCACCGGTGCTGGTGCGGTGCCATTGCAATCTTCAGGGGTGCCATGCCGGTGCCGGTGCCATGTTTTTCAGAATAGCACCGGTCCCGGTGCGGTGCGGTGCCATTTTTTTGCCGGTGCCAAAGGTGCTAGCACCAGGGCCAAAGTAAAAGGCACCGGGAAAGGCACCAGCCAAGGCTACATGTGCTGTGCAATTTTGTCCATAGTATTTATGTGCTTATTCATATTTCAAAAAACAGCAATATATTTACCCAACCGTTTTTGCCTATTTTCTAAACCTCCCATCAAATAAATATACCTATACTCCAGTTACTTCATACCCTGCACGCGTGGTTCCCGCTGGAAGCGTGCCAACGGTTTTTTAACGCATGCGATTTTCAAAAAAGGTGAAAAAGTAATCGCTGTTATACCGCTACACGTCAACTCATTCACAACAATGATTTTCTTCATCGTTTACACAAAAATCGCATGCTTCGTCACCATTTGCACGCTTCCAACGTGAGACATAAATGAGTGCGAGGGCAGAGTATCATGTCTGCAGAGTATACCTACTGTGAAATCCATTATACCCGATACGTGATCTGATGAGCGAATCTAAAATTTTGTTGAATTTTAAATCATTTTTATATTTTATATTTATCTTACTTGTTTGTTCAAAATTTGTTGTCAGTTTATGACAGAGATACCGTATTTCCTCGAAATACCCCCCGGGGGGTGATTGTTTCATAGTGGTCCCGAGAGGGGGGGGGGGGGTTTAAACGAGGGGGGGGTATTTCGAGGGGGGGGGTTATTATTTCACAAGAAAATTTTTGAAAACCAAGTACGAAATTGTCGTCTGAAACGTACGCAGACGTCGAAAAATGCAACAAAAACTGCCATTTATAAGGTTCTGTAGACTAATATTATTACGTAGATGGTATAAACACTGTTCTAACGTGATTCCGACATTGTCGTGACGTGTGTTCTGCACTACGCAGAACATAAACTGCCGTATTTGTCATGTACGTTCTCTTTACACTCAATTTGGGGGGGGGGTATTTCGAGGGGGGGGTGATTGTTTCATAGTGGTCTCGAGAGGGGGGGGGGTCAAACGAGGGGGGGGTATTTCAAGGGGGGGGGGTATTTCGAGGAAATACGGTAGTTCCATTCTCTGTACAGCAACGACTCCGATCAGTAGACAATAGTGGCTATGGACATTGCAGTGAATTAAATATTTTATCTTTCATTTGTAATCATTGTAATTGCTTCATAAAGGTGATTGCCACATCATTCTGATCATTATAAGTGCTCAACCATCAAAATCGGTTGAAAATTCATGGAAATATACACTTCCAAAGGTGAGACCACTGAGAAACTGCCCGATATTTACTTCAGAAATTCCACCCCGGTGCGGTGCCTTTCGGTGCTAGCACCGGCAACCCGCCGGTGCCCTTCGGTGCCGGTGCCATTTTTTCCAAAACGCACCGGTGCCGGTGCGGTGCGGTGCCATTTTCTGGCCGGTGCCCCAGGGTGCCAGGTGCCCTTTTCATGCGTTGGCAAAGGTGCCGGTGCGGTGCGGTGCCATTTTTCCCGGTGCCTTTAACATCACTAGTCACAAGCAGAAATACTGACTAAAAGCACAATTATTCATGTATACCTAGTAAAAAGTGTCACAACTTCAAATTTCAGTCAATGTGATTGTGAATGTCACAAGCACAAATTGGGTCCTTGCGCCGCCTATGCTGGCAGCTTTTGAAAAAAATGGTTTTATTTTAAAATAAAACCCTGTTTTTGAAAAAACGGTTTTCTTTAAAAACCCTGTCATTGAAAAAAACACCTTGTTTGGCCATCCCTAGTGTGCACTGACTATCAATTTATATGGTTTATGATTCATCTATATCCCCTCAGATTTTATAGAAAAATAGAACTTGTTTTGAATCCAGGGGCCAGATTTAATTCTCCCTACAGATTTGTAGGGTAGGACATACGCCCGATAGATTTTTTAAAGTTCAGCCACATCGACGCACATGTACCAAGAGCAAGGCGATTCGTAAGGAAACTATCCCTTGTATATCACTTCGATTTTGGCACGGAAATCACGATTTCGTCATTTCTTGGCAGTCAGCCAACTCGTTCTTTTTTCGATTTTGTCAGGGCGCATTACTCGCATAAGTCACGCTTTTGTATGCTCATGCATGCATTTCTTTCATGTCGCTGCCCTCATGGTTTCGGTTGTAGGCAGTGGACACTAAAAAAGTGACCACCTTTGACTTTACAAAAGCGCGACTTATGCGAGTAATGCGCCCGACAAAATCGAAAAAAGAACGAGTTGGCAGATGACCAAGAAATGATGAAATCGTGATTTCCGGGCCAAAATAGAAGTGATATAAGTCATATTGCAATATCGGCAACCTTACGGGATAGTTTTGTGTATTTTACAAACCGCCTTGCTCTCAGTGCATGTGTGTCGATGCGGCTGAACATTACAAATCTATTGGGCGTACGCCCTACCCTACAAATCTGTAGGGAGAATTAAATCTGGCCCCAGAGGTTCATTTTCAGGGTTATGGTTATGTAGTTTTCAGGGTTAGGAAAAAATCTTTAAAATCAGTCTTTAAAAAAATCATTTTTTTTTTGCCAAGGATGCTACACCGCCAAATTTGCTGTAAAGCTATAAAAAAGCAACAGATGCTTGCATGAAACTGCACACTTGTGTGTCAAATTTTTTCATTTTACCTAATGCACAAGTACCAAAGAATTTTGCCAGCAATTTTTTTTTAAATAGGACTTGGGTGGTGCATTTAAAAAAGGGAATTAAAAAGATCACTTAAACATCACTTGCTAACCCTACTTCTGAAACCTACACATGTAAATATAACAGACTAGCAGGATTCTCTCCAACCTTCAGTCGGGTTTTCATGTTTTACTATACTTTAACAAATACTAATGGACACTTGTTACCACATCAATTATGAATCCCTTGAAAATAAAGCCGGCAGGGTCCACAATATTATTATTTGCCAGTTTTTCCCATTGCTTTCTATTTCAATCTATGGTAATGTCATGTCAAAACTGGTGCATTATCTATGCCACATAATAAGACCCCATTATTTGAAATATTGTAAGCACAAGGGGTTCTTTTTAAAATTTATGGTAATGTAGTGCAGTGCAAATGCAGTGCAAATTACCATCAGCAATATCAGAAACCCCTGTAGTCACTGAATCAAAAACCCACATGGATCATGTCATGATTTGTAATTTGGTATTGTTATTGTTTGTATTGTTGGTACATTACATATTGCTTTTCTAAAATCATGGCTAGCATGCGGGCAAGCTGAACTATAAGGATTCTGCGCATACCTTGCGGTCCGCCGAGTATACTTACTTTTACTCGATAAATATGTATCCTTGAGTACAGAGTAAATACGTTGGTGTTTCCACTGAAAAAAGTTCCTGTATTCACTTTTACGTATACTTTTTCAAAGTACTCGAGTATTTCAGTCAGATGATGGCGATTATTATCACATTATTTCCTCGAAATACCCCCTCCCCTCGAAACCCCCCCCCCTCGTTACACCCCCCCCTCTCGAGACCACTATGAAACAATCACCCCCCCCCCTCGAAATATCCCCCCCCCACATTGAGTGTAAAGAGAATGTACATGACAAACACTGCAGTTTGTGTTCTGTGTAGTGCAGAACACACGTTAAAACAATGTCGGAATCACGTTAGAACAGTGTTTATACCATCTAGGTACTAAGATTAGTCCACAGGAGTCTTTACATGTCAGTTACTGATGCATTTTTCTACCCCAGCGCACATCACAAACAACGATTTTGTGCTAGGATTTCAAAAAAGTTCTTGCGAAATAACCCCCCCCCTCGAAATACCCCCCCCCCCCTCGTTTAACCACCCCCCTCTCGGGAGCACTATGAAACAATCACCCCCCGGGGGGTATTTCGAGGAAATACGATAAATGTATTTTATGGTGATTTTTTGAAGGCATAGAAACGAAAAAGGACGAGAATATGCAAAAAATACAGGAAAATCAACAAAAATGGTTATATAAGTACATATATAGGCAAAAAGTGCTCAAAATAGTCAAAAAGTTATAGAAAATGGTGGTTTTGGGCGAAAATTGGGGTGGATTTTCTCAAAAATATTCACATTTTCGTTTTCCAGAGGAAAAAGTATGTTTGCTCACGTTTATTCATAAGTAAAAGTAAAAAAAAAATACCTTACGTTTTCTGTACTCAGGGGGGTGAGTAAAAAAGAAAAACCTTACATTTATGTATACTTTGAGAAAAGTAAATAAAGTTGAGCGCTCGGTAAACCTCGGTAAAACTTCTTACTTTATGCTTTCTGTACTCGGGGGTTGAGTTAGAAGAAAATACTTTGCGCTTACGCATACTTTGAAAAAAGTTTTGTACTTTTTACAACACAAATAAAAATATCCGCGCTCCGGGCTGTACCCGGCCATTTTTACGTTTTCCCAGGAAAAAATCTCGTTTTTACGTTTCCTCAGGAAAAAAGTATTTGACTCAAGCATTACGTAGTGTAAAAGTATTTTTAAAATACTTTACGTTTTCTGTACTCAGGGGTGAGTAAAATGAAAATACTTCACATTTACGTTTACTTTAGAAAAAGTTCAGTACTTTTGACAACCCTGCTAGAAATCGACAAAATGCACTGAACTGCCAATTTTCACATTCAGGTTTTGCGTCACTCTCTCAATCTGTAAATGAACAATGATTCTTGTCGATTATCAATGCATTTTTCTACGTCTGAGTACTTTACAAACAATTAATTAGTACTGGGATTTCAAACAATTTCTGTTGAAATAATTAACCCCCACCCTCTCGAATTACTCCCCTCCCCCTCGAATTACCCCCCGCTCGAATTACCCCTCCCCCCTCGAACCCCCCCCCCCTCCCTCAAAATTCTCACTCTGAAAAAATAAACCACCTGGGGATATTTCAAGGAAATATGGTATTACCTTTATGTTTACTTTTGAAAAAGTTTGGTACTTTCAATAACTCTGGTCCCAAGCCCTGTAAAGTGTAAAGTACAGTGTCAAATGTAAAGTCAAATACAAAGTCAAATGTCAAATGTGAAGTAAAGTGTCAAATGAAAACTCAAATTTAAAGTAAGTGTCAATTATGTATCCAAATCTTATTTTTAATATCCAAATCTCATGTTTTTGTATCCTAATCTTATTCTTTGACGTAAGACTTGGGTATAAAAACATAAGATTTGGATACAAAAAATAATATTTGGATACACATTTGACACTTTACTTTACATTTGACATTTGACTTTGCATTTGACTTTACATTGGACACTTTACTTTACGTTTGACATTTGTCTTTGCATTTGACTTTACATTTGACACTTTACACTTAAAGTCGGCGGACATTTCACCCTACAAAATCAGAGAGTTAGAATTCGCTCGTGAATAGATCGAACAACGAAACTTGTGTCCCACGCGGACGCTAGAAATTGAAAAAGAATATCATATTAAAAGAAAAATGGACGTTTCGCTGCGTCCGTGCTTGCCACGCCCTAGTTGCTACATTTTCAACGTTGCTCGTAAAGAATTTGACCGTTCAAACTACCGTTTTACCGTTCAAACTATCGTTTTTTTTTTCATTCATTGTGTCCGTTCCAACAGAAGAGAACTTGGCAGCCGGCCCAAATCTCGAAATCCGCTATTAATATGAATAAAATAGGTTCACAATAGCTATATAACCATGTATATAAACAAAAATAGCGATTATGAAGGTGGAAATTGGCAAAGCGAAACAAATTTTCACGATTTTTAGCTAACTTTCAGTTTTCACTCTCATTTGTATAATACGCAACTGGTAACTGGGATAAGGGCCAAGTTTTCATACGTGACCCGATCTATTCCAATGGTTGAAATATTGTGTCACAATACCTAATGCCGTCATGCACTCTCCACTGGAGAGATTGACGCAAATGTTTGTAGGGCGATACGTCTGCCGACTTTACACGGCTTGGGATTGCCACCAGTCGTCAGCCGTAGCACAGTCACAGTAACCCTTGAAATGATAACAAATCCATACTCATCAGGAAAAACATATTTTGAGCATCGCCAAATCGGAATATTTCGAGAAGAACTGTAACAAACACATTCACGCGTGAAAACTTGACCAACTTGTGTGTAGTTTGTTAATTCGCCGCGAAGAAGGCGGAGTCTATCGACATCTTAATCCGCAGTTTGAAACATTGTAAATAAAAACGAATGTGTTTGCAAGGGCGTGCATTTTCCAGATTTCGGCACCTCCCAACCACAGTTGGGGAAAAGTACTCACTTTTACATTTTCTTGGAAAAAAAGTTTTTTACTCACATTTACGCATGAGTACGAGTAAACAAGTATTTCAGATATTCTATACTTTGTGGTGAGTAAAAGGAAAATACTGACATTTACATATACTTTTTGAAAAAGTTCAGTAATTCTAACAACTCTGCTCCCCACCCCCGAAAATTTCATTTGTATCAATACATTTGAAAATATCATTCTCCTGTCACTAGGGTGTCAAAATTTTTTTTATGGAAAACGGAAAACGGAAAGGTAAATTTTTTTCACTTTACGGAAAACAGAAAACGGAAAGGTAAAAAAAAATGTCTGTGGGAAAACGGAAAACGGAAAGGTAAAAAAATTTCACTCAGCAGAAAACGGAAAACGGAAAGGTAAAAAAAAATTGTTGGCCGGAAAACAGAAAAATGAAATGCCGGAAAACGGAAAACGGAAAGCAAAGTTTTCATGGAAACAGCACGGTAATGCACAAAGAAATTAGCACGGTAATAGACAAATTTGCAGAAGGAAAACCTGGTGCCGGTTCCGCAAGTGGAAAAGTTAAGAGTTAAAACTTAAGAGTTGAGTAAAATGACAAATGATAAGTTAAGAGTAAAGTTAAAAGTTAAGAGTTGAGTAAAATCATTTGTCGTTTTACTCAACTCTTAACTCGTAACTTTACTCATAACTTGTCATTTGTCATTTTTCTCAACTCTTAAGTTTTAACTCTTAACTTTTCCACTTGCAGAACTGGCCCCAGCATGCACGTTTGTCTGTTTGGCTTTGATTGTGGTAGCTGTACATTCTGCAACTATGGATCACACCTGTTACTTCACATGTAGTTCAAGCTTAACTGAACCAACAAAAAATCATCAAAAAGTAGCCATAGTGACCAGAGGGAAAGGAAACACTATGACAATTTCACAGTCTAGAAGCAGTGGGAATCACTGATGACCCCTATGCAATTGATGACAACATTGCAGAGGAGATGATAATAAATAGCATAAAATTCAACAACAACAACAAATGATACTATATTGACTGGCTGTATAAAGAGAGTATCAGTAACCTGCCCACGGGATAAGTTATTGCAGTTTGAAGATTGTCAGGAGAACAAGAACAAGAACAACGACAACACTCCCTGGGGGCAGTCCCAAGCCCTGTAAAGTGTAAAGTTAAGTGTCAAATGTAAAGTCAAATGCAAAGTCAAATGCAAAGTCATATGTCAGATGTAGAGTATAGTGACAAATGTAAAGTAAAGTGTCAAATGTTAAGTCAAATGCAAAGTCAAATGCAAAGTCAAATGTCAGATGTAGAGTAAAGTGTCAAATGTAAAGTAAAGTGTCAATGGTGTATCCAAATCTTATATTTTTTGTATCCAAATCTTATGGTTTTGTATCCAAATCTTATTTTTCGGCAAAATATTTGGATACAAAAACATAAGATTTGGATACGAAAAATAAGACTTGAATGCACAATTGACACTTTACTTCCATTTGACATTTGACTTTGCATTTGATTTTACATCTGACACTTTACTTTACATTTTGTAGGTGGAAATATGGCTAGCCAATCATGCGTAAAAACGTAACGACAATTTTGTGCAGACACTCCGACGACTCGAGGACAACCATGCGTGACTGAATGACGGCCCGCGGTGCACAGGGAAGTCACAGTGAATGTGCGGTTCGCTGTGCACTGCAAATCCGCCAACGAAGCCGCAGCCCCAGGACGGTACGCCCGAATGGACACTACTGCGGCCATGACTTTATAAAGTATTTTTCCTTTTCCGTTAATTACGTAATTACTTCCCATGTGATGTTAATTTTTCATTTCATGTTTTATTATATAAGCTAATTAGGTTACCCGCATTTTAAGTTAATTAAGTGATTACTTTTGTTTTTTTAAATGCATGTTCCGATATGTACTTTCGAATGTTAAAATTTTTAGGTTTTTTATCAAGTTTACATTTTTGGTCAAAAGGGTGCAGTGTCTGGGAATGGGTTAGAAAAGCTTTAAAGTTTCTTGTTAAGCTAAAAGGTGTTGACTCTGTTAAACGCCTAGACGCCCCAATAGATAACATTCAGAAAATTCCCCGACCAAGTGCATTTTTATTTAGGACTAGGTAATGGGTGGAAAAGTGGCAAACGGCAATTATTGTCGGCATGCGACTGCAAGACACATGCAGAGCACAGTTTACAGTGAAGAGCACAGCAGTGCCAATTAATTATTCCCATCACCCAGGGTGATTGGTGAACTCGCAGGTGCTAGTGTCTTGTGGCGTGTGTTCATGCCCGATGTTCCAACCCTTACCCGGCAATGCAATAACCTTGAACAAACCCCCACAAATGAGCGCTCTTTCTGTGGCCTTGGTCGGGCGCGCTATAAAATATTTTTCACCTAAAGGGGCGCAGGTTGATAACACGTGTCACACCACCTGCTCTAGATTGTACCGTAACCTCTGAATAGAAACCCAGTTCATGACACTCACCTATGAGATAATTTGTATTTTAATTACGTTATTGATAATCACATTTACTTCACATCTGGTTTAATTCACGTTTGCACCCTTTTATTTAATTAGTTATTTTTCCTGCATTTAATTAAATTGCTTGTGCCTTGTACGCTACGTTAACAGTTTTCCAGTGATCATTGAATTTCGCCTTAAAATTCGCTCGTTACGGTTAATTGTTGTGTCTCAGATTTAGTATTCATTTCTATTATGGTAGATTTTGGTGATTATAAAACGCGCTGATTTTACATTTTTTCACCCACTAGAGGCTATACGACTCACTTGAGCTATTGTGAAATTGACTCTGATTATATTGCTAAATAAAGTTCCCGTGAATCCAACTTGGTCCCCCTGAAGCATACTAACTGCTTGAATTTTAATTTGAATTTTATTAATTACGGCTTTATTTTTATTTACGGCTTATTAACAAATAATCAAAGTAAACCGCCGGCTGCAGTTATGAAAGGGATTGGTAAGTTGCCGTGTCCGTCCTCAGGAACTGTCAGGACCCCAAGGGGTAAAATCCCCGTACCATAAAAACAAACATTTATTTAATTACGCACGCAATTAGAAGCGCAAAGGGACCGGAATTTACAATTCTCCGCCGCGGCAAATTCGACGAGTGGCGTATTTTTGTGGTAAAAACGGAAACTAGTAAAATTAGTAAAAATGTAAAATATCTGACAACTGGTAGCGTAGTGAGTGGTTTCCTAAGCAAGCCATAAAGTTTTCTGTCTGGGGCGCCTGATCAACGCCTCTACAAAAAACGGCTTCACGGATAACGAATCACCCCAAAGGGAATTGAGATCGAGGGGGCCAGCAAGCTTACAAGGGGACACCATAGAACAAGTTTGGCACGCTGCGTTGGAGAAGCAAAAACAAGCACGAAGGCGCGCGCGACAACAAAAGGCTGGGCAAGAAGTGGACGCACGACTTGCTGCAGCTGAGAGTCAAGCAGAAGACAGTGAGTCGAACGATTCGGTTAACCCTGAAACAGACGCGCCGGAAGCGCTAGAGGAGAGTGAAAGTCAACGCTGGTCTGGACAGACAGCTGAGGATACACCGGTAATCAGGTTATCAACGGTTGAAGGCGCAGGGCCCGCGCCAGACAGTTTTAGTCAGTGGAAAACGCCAGCTGTACCGGCAGCGGCACGGCAGCTAACGTCCAGCGCAGAAGCTGAAGAAGCGCCTGGGACAAGTAGACAAGCTGCAGGAAAGGAAGCAGGAAAGACAGGTAAGTGGTCTAAGCTTCGAAGGACATTGGGTTGGAGCGCGGGCAGCTCATCCATATTGCCTGGAGTGAGATCGGGTTCTGAAGTCGGTTCAGACGGATACGTTGGTGACAGCGAGCCTCTAGGGCAGCCGTCGATCCAACGTGATTATCCCTTGATTGCAGCTGAGCTTGGAGCTACTGCAGATCAATTTCCCGTGATTGAAAATACCGTAGCGGAACTATTGGAGACAGCGGCGCAGAGTGGAGACACTTCCCCGGCGCTGCAGTTAAGCCCACCGAAGAGCACTTCGACGCCGAGAGACGTGTCAGGCAACAGCAGTCAGAACTTATCGAGCGACCAGTCGAGATCGCAGAGCGCAACTGCAAAGGCTAGACGCCAGTTAATTAAAACCGAAACTTCAAATAATCCCCCTGTGATAATTATTAGCAGCCCTGCAAGCAGAATGACAAACAATGGAACGAACCAGACGGCGGCCCCGGCGTTGGAAGACAGATACGCAAATGTCACTAATGTGGATTTAATTTACCAAGCTACCATAATAGACCTGGACCCGGTGCAAGTAACGCCGTCCTGTGCACAATGGACACCCAAAAAAGCATGTGAAGCTGCAAAGAAATGGGCAAACATGATGAGTCAGGCAAGACCGGTTGGCGCTTTTTCACAGAATGGTGAAGCAGGGGACTTGCGCATGGTGGCATTAATTAAAACCGCTATGAATTTATGGGGAAGCGACCCAGTGGGCGAAGTACCTAGGGTGGAACATTATTTGAGGGAATTTGAAGCACACCATAGTTTACATAGCGACGATGTAGCTGATCTGGCGACTGCGTACCAGCAGTATAATCAAGCTCTGCAAAATCAGAATGCAACGCTGGGAGGAAATTCGCCGGCCAGTGGTCAGCAGCCAATAGTGCTGACCAATGGTCAAGCAGCGCCCTTGCAATCATCGACGGCACCAGCGGCGCCCCCGTCGGCAGCTGGAACAAATCAGGTGAGAACTGTTACGCAGCGACGCGCTCGATCCCGCTCGCCGGCGTCTTCAAGAAGCTCGTCAGCTGCGTCTGAAGTGGCAAGGCCCACGGACCCGGGACAAAACTGGCAATTAGAACAAAGCAATGCGGCAGTCATTACAGCCCTAGCACAACAATGTGGATATTTTCGTGGCAAACCAAATGAGGGTTTCAGGGAGTGGAGAAGGAGCTGGGAAACGGTATGTGACGCGCTGCACATTAAACTACAGGAGCGGAAGCCGCTGGTAAAATTGTTTTTGAAAGGCAGTGCCAGAGCCATTTTCAACACGCAATACAGAGAATTGCGCGACCTGAACTACAAGGACATGATGCAAGCACTGGAGAAGTTCTATGAAAATCCAAATGATAAGCACCATGCGCAGAGGGAGATTTTCGAGACGCGACAGGGCGCAGATGAGTTGGTACTGGAATGGGCGGTACGTTTGGAAAAATTGATAAAACGCGCCTATCCAGGCATGGGTCATGAAAAATGAGGTGACACATGCATGATAAAATTCCATGGAGGACTGAGGAACGAAATTCGGTGCAATGTACCTGTCACGGCTTCTATCACATGGAAAGAAATGGTTGACAACGCGCGTGCTCAGGAGAGCTTTTTGGAAGCAGAACAGAGCCAGAATAAGGGAGAAAAATCCAAACAGGATGTGGTTGCCAGCGCGACCGACAAGGTAATGGACAGGTTGATGGCTCTAAACATGCCCGCCATGGCTGGACTGCCGTCCCAGGCCGACAAGACGTTAGAGACAATGGAACAGAAAATGACTGAGAGTGTTGCTAAATTTGACTCGGTGCACCAAGAGATAGCGAAGAAATTAGCGCAACTGGGCGCGTTGGAAGGTAAACTTTTGGGATTGAATAGGGACCCCCCTAAATTGCCCCCACGCAAATTTGACAAAGGATGTTGGGAATGTGGCTCTGAAGAGCACATCAGATATGAGTGTCCCAAACTCACCCCAGAACAAAGGGAACAGTATTTCAAAAGGAGCCGCGGCGGCGGAGCATCCAGAGGAAATGGACGCAGGCGCGGCGGAGGACAACGTGGTGGCTATCAGAGAAATGACCAAGCCCAAGCGATGCAGCCAGGTATGGTGCCCATGCAATATGCATATCCACAGTGGCAACCAGCTCAGCCGATACCTGTGCAGCCAGTGCAGACGGTACAGAGGGCTGGTGATATGAACATGCAACCGCAGATGATGGCATATCAAACGCCGCCAGCCAACTGGATGGCTATGGGACCGGATGGGCGCATGCAACAATATAACATGCAACCAGTACAGGTAAGTAACCCCCACGTAGAGTCGCTGAACCCCACACGAGTGACCAGTACGACTGGAATGACCATGCATGTGCGCGAAGATGATCGCTGCATGATGATACGTCCCGTTAATAAGTTAATCCCTGTGATGCAAGGCTTGGAATTAGAGGCAGAGGAACCTGATGAACTGGTTCCAGAGTCACCCGAAGAACCGCAGCGCACTACGGGAATGCATGTGCTCGCGCAAGAGCGTGAATTCTGGATCAAACCATGGGCATACATGCGAACCGAAAAAGGTTACTTGTTTCAAACTACCTGGCTGGCCTTTGTACGCAGGATCGGAATGCATGATTTGAGAGAAACGGACTGTACGCTGTGGCCTAATTGCCCTGCAGACGACCACTCGGACACGCTGACTGAGGTGCCCTTGGACGTGCTCATGAACATCAGTCTGGACCCGTTTTTGTACGCCACGCCGGCCGCTCTGCCGCCGCGTACTGGATCCAGCAACCAGATAGACAGGTATATGGGCTTTCTGTCTACTGAGGAAGGGGTGCGCCCCGCACCGCGCGCATACTCAGAACCCCCCTACATGCCCCAGGTCGCACAGTCGCTGTTTTTTGTATTGGCAGTTGGGTTAATTATAATGGGATTAGCTTTATTACCGGGCGCGGGCGCGACTACCATGCCCTCATTTCCATTACTATGCAGTGACTTGACGGATCACTACGATTTATACACGTACCCCCCCCTATCAAATTGCACGGCCATTGTAGACACTACGGCGTCATTAGAACGACCACGAAAATTGACACTGACAATCTACAAGCGAAATATGGTAGAATATCGTGCGGCAGCGCACAGGTGTGTGGCCTCTACCAGAACGGCAAGGACGTATCAGAACTTCTGGGGCGACGTCACGCTGGAAAAGTTTGATTCTAACCCCCGATCTGTGGGCGCCGCCGAGTGCGAAGGCATGATTAAATATCACAAATGCAATAATGGGCCTATGACCCCTGTGAGTGATCTGGACAACGCATGGGATACTCAATACCCCACCAATGTTAGCTACTCAGGACATGGATTGTACTGTTGCAAATGGGTGAGTGAAACGAAGCCACACTGTGGGCTGTTTCGCGGGGAAGTACGAATGAGATATGGAGCCAACACCATGCAAAGCACGCTGGGTGAGGTCAGCAAGTGCAATTATGAAATGGGTGCATGTACGCTAGAAGACGGCAGCCAATTAACATGGAAACCGAACCCGAAGGCGGAATGCCCATATGAAAAATGGCGTGAAATGCATGGACGCATTAGACAGGACATCTGGCTAGCCGATGATCATACGCTATCACTGTCTTTCAGAGCACACAAAGAGGTTGAATCATGCGGTATCAAATTATGGAAATCAGATCAGGATATCGTAGTGGCGCCATTTGAAAAGGCAGTGACTCGAAGCATCAGACAAAAAAAAGCGCAAGGTCAACCCACACTGGGGATAGTGAGCGCAGGCCAATTAGCAGCCAGCATGCAGGCGGTATACGAAACAGCAGAACAAACCATGCGCGCACAGGCCGTAGCCACCTGCAAGAACGTGCAACATTTCCAAGAATTTGTGCGCCTGGCTATGAGCGAACACGCAACTACGACAGCCCGCTGGTACATGAATGATAATGAAATAATTGCTAAACCTGCGCCGGACGGATTTTTGGTTCACAAATGTTTCGCGGTAAAAACATACGAGATAATGAAAGAGGAAAAGTCTCCAGAATGTTATGAAACAGTACCTGTGCAAGTTAGTGTGCATGGGCAAAATGTGACGTTACACATGAATAGGTTGACAAACATTTTGCACTTTCAAGCGATCCCGGGATCATGCACCAATGCGCACAATCGTGTGGTAATGTTAAATGGACAGTGGTACAAATATCTGCCGGAAGTAGGCGGCCTGGAACACTTACCTATGTATAACACACACAGTTTCCCGCAGAAATGGCAACAGGAAAAGGTTAAGGATGTGCATCATCAGATTTTTGCCGCCACGACCATGTACAACCTGTCAGAATTATTACCGACGACCACCCTAAATGACATATGGCATGCATATTCAATCGTGCGGCAAATTACGCAGGGGGCGGAGCCGAAGGTGGAATCACACATGCAAAGGCATCGAACCTTGGCAAAATCAGTATTGGCGCTGGGATGGTGGGATTTTGACACCTGGCGCACCTGGCTACAAGTATGGATTTACCTGATATGTGCACTAGTCACCATGCAATATTTACTAGCCGCGCTCATGGCTGCAGCGCCGGAAATGGCCGTGACGTTGGTGAACCGGGCAAAGGAAAAAATCAAAAAAGACCAAAGACAGAAGAAAAATCCAATATCATCGTCGAACTGGCTGAAGACCGCCCTAGCGAACAGGTAAAGGTAAGAACGGTAATTAACCCGTGCGTGGGAATGCCAAGTGGCATGCCCGCACTCACGGGCGCGCGTTGTTGTCCCGCTATACAATACAGTATCAACAGAAAATGCGATCTGGAAGAAGAATCGGTATGCATGATCACTTTCTCGACGGAAGAAAGAGATAACATACATCAAGTAGCCAATCGACGTGAAGAAATTGTGCATGTGTATTACAGCCCGTCCATTACCATAACCATCGATGGGAGAGAATATCGGAGATGTCTACTGGACACAGGCGCCATGCGTTCATTATGCAACAGAGACGTGCTGATGCAACACAAGGAAAAGACTACTAAGCATGATGAAGTTTCGCCTATTGGAGCCCTCAGGTGTGCAGCAGACTCAAAACTTTTGGTATTGGGACAGATGGAAATACCGGTAACAATGGGAAACCACACTTTCGGGATTGTGTTTCAGGCGGTGAACGGATTAGCTGGTGAAATTCTAATTGGCGCAGATGTTTTGCGGCACATGGTAGTAGATCTACCTGCAAGGGAACTACGGATCCCTACGGCTAACGCGATAATTCCATTTGATAACCCAGACCCGGAAGTGCAGCAGCGCAGAATTTACGCCATTGTGAACGAAAAAATAGAAATTCTGGCGAGACATGAAGCGCTAGTGACGGCGAAATTATCTACCCCCATGGATGAAAAGTTATTCACTGTCATGGGATTGGATACAGTAGGCGAACGCTGTGGAGTTATGGCTGCTTCAGCGGCTTATGAAACCAGTGCCCCTGTGTTTCAGGTGAGATGCGCAAATGTACGAAATCAGCCTGTAGTGCTACAGGTTGGACAGCGCATTGCTGTGGTCGAACCAGTGGACTGCGTGCTGAAGGTGAAACCTGGAGACCCCCCCGCTGAATGGGTGAAGCAGTGTTATGACAGAGATGTGTGTCGGCAAGTTCAAGCGACTGAACCTCCCCCCAAAGTCGCCGAAGACAAATTAGGACCCCCACTGCAAGTTGCATGCCCAGATGGACACGTAATGGAATTTACAGTGCCAGAAACTTTGACGGACGAACGCAGAGAGGAACTGAAAAAGGTGATTTTGCAGTATAAAGAAGCTTTTGCTCGACACAAGTATGACATTGGCTACAGCGAATTAGTGGACTACCGGCTACAATTAGTAGACAAAAAACCAATTGCCTGCAGAATGTACCGATTGAGTCTGGATGATCAGCAATACTTAGAAAATCATTTGAGATGCCTCATTGAGCACGACATCGTGGAACCCAGTACGAGCCCGTATTGTGCCCCCACGCTGGTGGTATCCAAACCGGATGGATCAAAGCGGATGGTAATTGATTACAGACGCCTGAACGCTGTTTTGCACGCTCCCCAATTTCCATTACCCCGCTTAGATGAAACAGTTGAATCTTTATGTAGCTGCAAGTATTTTTAGCAGTGCCAACATAAATCAAGCTTTCTATAACATTGCTTTGCATCCAGATGATCGACACATTACGTCATTTAGAAATGTTTTTGGACAATTTCAACTGAAACGTTTACCAATGGGATTAAAATGCTCACCTAGTTTAGCGCAGCGCTGTTTTGAATTAGCTATGGCCGGCTTAATACATCGAAATGTGCTATTATACATCGACGATTTACTGATTTATAGTGCAACCTGGGAAACACATTTATACGACATAGGGCAGGTGTTGGAAAGATTAATTAGAAATAATTTCAAAATTAGTCCGAAAAAGTGTTTTTTCGCACGCGTCACAGCAGTATGTTTTCTGGGATTTATGATTGGCCGTGACAGCGTGTGCGTACCGGATGATAAACGGCACATAATTCAGGACTGGCCGGTACCCACTACCGTAAAAGAGGTTAAGGGCTTTCTAGGAGCTATAGGTTTTTTCAGACGCATGATTCACAGATGCGCAGAGTTAGCCGTACCTTTGTCAAATCTCACGCGTACGGGACCGAGGGAAAATTACAACAGCGACACTCCAGTGGATTTGACAGCGAAACCCAAAGCACTGGAAGCTTTTCATAAGCTCAAGGAAGCATTGTTAGGAAGCCCATGTTTGCAATTTCCCGATCCTAAACGTATGTTTATAATTATCACGGACGCCTCTAAAATTGCTGTTGCAGGAGTGCTAGCACAACGAGCAGAGGACGAAAAAATACTACATGCATGTGCCTTTTACAGCCGGAAGTTAGGTGCAACCCAAAGCAAATGGCCAGCAATTTCACTGGAAGCATGTGCAATCTACGAAAGTATACGTAATTGGCATTGTTATCTGGCGGGACGGCCCTTTGAAGTCTGGACTGACGCCAAGAGTATTTCGTGGGTAAAGAATCCTAATTTAGAGACTACCCCACACGCCATGCTACACAAGTTTGCTTTAGCAATTACGCCGTATCAAATCACGTTCAAGCATTTGAGGGGAAAAAGCAATGAATTAGCAGATGCATTATCTAGAAGACAAGACGCGCCAGTGGTATTCGACGAGAAAAAGGACCTGGATGAGGCTTTTGAGCAGTTTGCACAAGTTACGTGCCGTGAAATCGCTATCCCGCACGATAAGCAGGTTACGGTAGCTGCGGCGAGCAGGGCAGCGTACCAGCCAATCAGCGAACGAAGCGGCGTAAACGAGGAGGCGGAGTTACTGCGACCAATCAGCGACCAGACGCGCGGGCGAAAAGAGGCGGAGCCACCCGCGGAATGCGGAAGCGCCTGGAACTGGAACAATGGCTGGTGGTTCAGGAGCCGGAAATGAAGTTGTTCCGGGTTTAACGAGTGTAACCAAGCGCAGTACAATCATGGCGCTACCTCCCATATCTTCGGTTGATAAGTTGAAGCGACTACAAGCAGAAGAACCGTACATAGCCACAACTATAGAAGTGTGTCGCGCAGATAATTTTTACAGTGCCGCGCCGTATTTTATTGATCAATACGGTTTATTACGTCGCCAAGCGGGAACGTCCCAGATACCAGGTATACAGTTATACGACCCAGTGTGTATCCCGTTGGAATTAGTTCCATTTGTGTTAGAATTAGCTCACAATCACCCCACGGCGGGCCATTTAGGAATAATAAAAACATTTGAAAGGTTACAGGAGTTTGCGTGGTTTCCAGGAATGCGGCCGGAAAGTGCGCGCTGGGTTGCTACTTGCCCTTCGTGCAACGCCAAGAAAGGTCTCAGAGCGGCAATGCGAACTCAAATGGTGTGCCGCCAGGTAGCCAAAAGGCCAGGTGATGTGATAGCAGTAGACGCAATAGGACCTTTACTAACCACAAAACGCAGAAACCGACATGTGTTAGTATTTGTTGATCAGTGCACACATTTTGGAATTGCAGTGCCCGTTCCCGACATAAAACAAGACACAGTATCATTTGCATTTTTGTTGCACATTTTGCCTATATTTAGTGTGCCGGCCATTATACTCAGTGATAACGCCCCTAGCTTTACTGAGGGCACTTTTGCCAAGCTCTTACAATATTTGAACGCGACCCAACACACGTCTTTTGCGTACACCCCCAAGAGTAATGGAATGGTGGAACGTAGGAATGGTGTTCTGATGGAAATAGTATCCCACTATGTAAATCGTACACATGACGATTGGGACATACATTTAGGCGCCGCTGTACATGCGTACAATACATCGAAACACCCTTCTTTGCAAACCACCCCCTATGCATTGCTATTTGGCAAGCCTGCTGCGTCCATGTGGGAGCGTATGATCGAGCCTCCCCCTGACACCGAGGCATTGCCCTCATTGCCGCATAAGCGCGCTCTTATAAATGAATTAGGCGCGCGTCTGATCACAGCACGCGAAGCGGTGCACGCCGCTTTAGCAAAGGCGCAGCAAAAGGAGCAATTTTACGCCGATTGAATGTGCAACGCGGGCAAGCGGTACGCGTGTACACGCCGCGTATTACTCAGTTGACGGGCCCTAGTAAGAAATTCGCGCCTCGCTTTATCGGTCCGTATGAGTGCATTGATTATGCCCACCCATTAGTGACTTTGTTCAACAATATTAATACGAAAATATATGTAGTTCATGCAGATCGTTGCAAGGCAACCAGTGAATATTTAATTCCCCCTTCTTACAGTGAATTATACGGTGACGACTAAAATTGATTAATTAGCTGATTAATTAGCCGTTACGACCATCGCCGTCGCATCGAGCAACACGGGACCAGCTATAACAGGTGTGATGTGTGTGTGAAAGTGTGTGTGTGTTTTTAGGAAGCTCGTGCACCCCTTTTGCCCACGGGCAACTGGACCGCACAAGTTTTTATTGCCTTCCCCGTTCATTAAAACCTTCGCAATTAATCATTTTATCACATTGTTATATCTATAATGGCTTCTGCCTCTCGCAAACGCCCATTTGAAGGTGCAGACGCCCCGCCCATAAAATGCAAGGAGACAAATACACATGGTGCCTGCGGCGGTGGAACCATTCCCCCGCGACAACTTTACCGCGCGCAGCAGATGCAAAATGGACCGGAAATCTACCCCAGCAGAGGGAAATTTGAAGGTTGGGTAGATCGAGTGTATATTGACACGGGCGCCGACGGGCATGTTGAGTTTCAGTGCCATGTGAGAATTTCTGAGCAAACGATGGCGATACTCAGCGAAAATGAGCAGTGGGTGAATGCGGATGAGGCATATCCGTATTTTTACTACTCAAATAAGCGGGCCAAGGCGGCCAGAGACAAACGGACCACCCAGCTGGTGGATTTGTGCGCGAGAATTCAGAAACAACACCCCTCGATGTTTCTGCCCCTGGTGCGCCACGGAATGCGTTTTTCAGCGACCGCGATCGCACAGAAAATAGAAAACCCAAGGTACTGGGAGTTCACCGGCGTCGCGATATGGGGTAATCAGACAAAACGCCCCTTAAATGTTGCCGCCCCAGTAGTAGTGAGTACGCAGGGCACGTGGCGCGTCACTCAAGCGGCACGTACATTGACGCGTGGCGACACTTCCGGCTACCAGCCCTATACGAGCGACTGGAAAACGGCGCGGCTGCGAGCGGCCTTCACGCCATCGAATTACAAGAATTTGGAACCGCTGGGCGCGGCGGAGCGGGGCGATGCCGGGCTGGAAAAGTTGGTAATTTTGCATAGGGAGTATGTGAGTGACAGCAGAGTGGAAAATTTGAGTGCTGGACAGTTGGGGCTGGCCCACGTCGAATATCACGATCTGAACGATTTGGACGTGTTTGGCGACGAATTTTACGGCCATGCGTACGGGCTGCAGGTCGCCACGGCCGAGGACATCAGCACAACAGGCATCCAGCCGGACACAGAGAACCGAGACATCATGGACGTATTTCTCAGGTACAAATTGAGTATTTTAGCAGCGGCCCACTGCTACAACGAGTCATTTTTGCGGTTTCGGGCGAAACGCGCAACGGATGTGTGCGCACATGTGTTCTGGGAACACACGCTGCAGGGCACTGCATGCGACATTATGGTGCGCCGCCCAGACCCAGAGGAATTACAAGCCGACACTTTTGAGGGACCAGAAGAGCAGCGCGTTTGTTTGCTGGAGCAGGTGAATACGCAGACACAGCTGCTGAACCAGGCGACGCCCATGTCCGTGTTGAGTTTGGTGCAGGCCCGACAAGACGAAGACAAGCCAGCGGTGGGCAGCCCCAACTTGTCAGTGAGAATTACCAGTGTGGAATCAGAGCCAACTACTACAATGCTGCGCACAAAATTGGACATGGCGGCGTCGCAGTCAGCACTGCCCCATACCCTGGAGAGTGGAAGGTACATGGTGCGCGGCTCAAACGACTCGCCCAATTATGACCGAACCATGCGGTCACTGCAAGCCGCCCTGAACAAAGCGCCGGTCGGCTGGGTACCAAAAGTGGTTCAGGGGTCAAAAGTACTCACCCTGGAGGCGCAAACACAATTAGCTGTGATATTGAATTTGCGTCTGCTGGATGACGAAACTGACTGGGCGCTAATTAGCCGCGAGGCTAATGAGTTGTACGAATCATTGTTCAGGGAAAAAAATGAACAAATGATTCAGGCCAAATTAGGTGAGTTTCTGCCGCAACAAGGACAGGTAGGAGTTTTAGGAGCTGTGATCACAGCCGTGCGAATGCGCAAACCCCTTTTGATTATGTGTGACTCGCCTTTCGGGTCCGGGAAGGCAACCACACAAAATCAACTGGCGTATGTGTGTTCACGCGGCTATAATTACTATAACTCGAGACCCAGGGTGCGCGCGGGCTCCGACTTGCCATCGGACAAGCAGCCAAATGCCAAATACCATTCGACGCTCATCACGTGCACGGTCAACTCGGCGGCCGACGAAGGAGCGCGCAGGGCCCTGACCAACCTGAATAAATTAGGGCAGCGGGATATTTTTGGGGCTTTGGAAGTTTTGTTACGGGAACGTGAGAAATGGACCGCTATGGCTGATACGCCATTTTCTGAAATGCAAAAACTGGAGGGTTTTGAAGAATTTTTGAAATTAAGAGCGGCATTTCCAGTGCGTGTTTTGAGCCCCATGTGGGAAAGTGACCCCTCTTATAGCACCACCCCCGCAACCCAATTACCAACCCTGCACACCCTAGCACAGCTGTCGGCCACAACATTGTCCGCCTCAGCCCCGAATGGACGGCAGCGCTGGAAAAGTACGACGGCGCCAAGAAGGACTACGAGCTGGTGGACGAAATTATCAACAACTGCACGGACGACGCCGTTATACGCGCGCAGCTGACCGAACAGGTGCCATTTCTCACCGCCGAAGATGGAGACGAACAGCCATTCGATGACTTCGAGGCAGGCGTGGCGGGTGCCCGGGCTGGAGAGGCTAGTTTAGCTGACCAGGGATTTTGGGGTAAGGTGCTGCGTAGGGCGCTGTCTAAATATGTCAGGGCTACAGTCAGGCTGCACCGGGTGTTCTTGGAGGTGGTGCAGCCCGGTCAAATCCATGTCACTTTAGACTCCGCCCACGACGCCCATATAAAAAGTGTGACGGCGTGTGCGGTAATTGTTGACGAAGCGTCTTTGGCATCTGACGCTGCCGTAATTAGCGTGGTTCAGGCGGCTCAGCTCCCAGTGAACGGCATGCTACTTCTATTTGGAGACAGTAAACAATTGATGCGTATGATTCGCGTGCAAGACTGGGTGGAGCCCGTCCTGAAACCCGACCCCACCCTCATTGATAGGCTCACACAATATCAACTATGTCCCGTGGTTCACTTGGAAACAGTGTTCCGCGGGCATCGCCAGCTCATTCAGGCTAACTCTGTGGCGGCGTACAATGGACTGCTACGCGCCTACAACGACACAGCAGTGCACGGCGCCACCATGTTGCCCTCGCCTGGCGACTTCGAGGACGGCGTCATGCTGTCATCGACGTTGGTGCACCAGGGCTGCGAATCGAAAGAGGGCATGTCCATTATCAACAAGAAGGAACTGTGCATCATCCTGCACCTGTACGATTACCTCTTGGCCACGGTGAAAGAAGATCCCACCCTACCCTGGGCAGATCTCACAGATCCCGCTAGTTTACTAATTGTATGCTTTTATGCGGCGCAGGCGCGCGCCCTAATCAGTCGACTAGTAGCCCATACAGAACACGACGCGGCCTACTGGGCCACCCGCGTAATTACTGCCGACAAAGCACAGGCCCGTGAAGCGGAAGTGGTCATCATTTCCTGCGTGCGCGGCAGCCCGCCAACCGACTCTGCCCAGCTGGATGCTGATCCCAAGAAGGCGTACGGTAGAGTTGGATTTGTAGCAGAGTTGCCCCGGGGAAACGTAGCCACCTCCCGTGCCAAATGTGTGCGCATCGTGGTGGCCAATGCCGAGACCATGTTGTGGTCAACTTTTTTCCACCGGTTTCTGACGGTCGAGCACAAGGCCGACCGAATTTACTCTTACGAATCGGGCCAAATCTGGGGAAACGTGCTGGGATTCTGGCCACCGGAATGGCGCCCGCAAGCCGACTTGAAAGAACTAGTCGGACCGGATAGATACCCGGCCCTTGAAGAAGAACTGCAGGCGGAAGTTTTATCCGATATTGAAACCGCCTCCTCGGGCTCTGACTCCTCCGCGGACGCGTGGGAGGAAGTTGTACTGGTGGCGGAGGAAGTAGTGCCCGTTGTTGAGCCAGTTTACCGCCCTAATGAAGAATATTCCCCCATTAGTAATGACATGGCGGCCATGGCACTGCAGAACGTAGCCGAGCCCCCCTCGCCGCTGCCCGAGCACCACGACGCGGTCGAGGCCATCCCACTGCCACCGGAGGAGGCTCCAGCGCAACAGGTAGAACACCACATGGAAAATGGTAATTGTGAAAATGGATACGAGACAATTTTTTTGGTCAAAACCAATTATAAAAGTTTTAAGGTGTAATAATTTATGCACAACTTTTTGTCAGCAGGAGAAACAGACAACTTTGTAACAAAAAACCAGTAATTAAAAACATACTTGTTAATATTCCATGAAAACAATTAGAAAATCTTGTCGACGATCAATTTTCACACGCACGGACTGCGACATGTCGGTCGAGCAGGTAATTTGAATGTTGATCCCAAACTGCCCGTCCAACAGTGGCACGATGCTGTGAAGTAACACAAATTAGTAATCTGCTTAATTAGTTTTCGAAAAATCAAAAAGAAAAACTTTGTCTCACATCGAGCCCTGTGCGGGAACCAAAATTTCGAAGTTTCGGGCACAAAAAGCTGGCACGGCAGAAAGCTGATGCCATAATTCGAATGAAGACGAGCCATATTTGCACCCCCAGGGCATGTGACTGCCACGGCCATCCACCGAAAAATGCAGAGAAGGCATGATTTTTGAATAACCAAAAAACGGTGCAAGACACTTTTTCTGAACATGTCGTTTTTAGCCCGGAGGTAAAAAATTAATGGCTGGTGGGATTGTAGGTGGAAATATGGCTAGCCAATCATGCGTAAAAACGTAACGACAATTTTGTGCAGACACTCCGACGACTCGAGGACGACCATGCGTGACTGAATGACAGCCCGCGGTGCACAGGGAAGTCACAGTGAACGTGTGGTTCGCTGTGCACTGCAAATCCGCCAACGAAGCCGCAGCCCCAGGACGGTACGCCCGAATGGACACTACTGCGGCCATGACTTTATTAAGTATTTTTCCTTTTCCGTTAATTACGTAATTACTTCCCGTGTGATGTTAATTTTTCATTTCATGTTTTATTAATTAAGCTAATTAGGTTACCCGCATTTTAAGTTAATTAAGTGATTACTTTTGTTTTTTTAAATGCATGTTCCGATATGTACTTTCGAATGTTATAATTTTTAGGTTTTTTATCAAGTTTACATTTTTGGTCAAAAGGGTGCAGTGTCTGGGAATGGGTTAGAAAAGCTTTAAAGTTTCTTGTTAAGCTAAAAAGGTGTTGACTCTGTTAAACGCCTAGACGCCCCGATAGATAACATTCAGAAAATTCCCCGACCAAGTGCATTTTTATTTAGGACTAGGTAATGGGTGGAAAAGTGGCAAACGGCAATTATTGTCGGCATGCGACTGCAAGACACATGCAGAGCACAGTTTACAGTGAAGAGCACAGCAGTGCCAATTAATTATTCCCATCACCCAGGGTGATTGGTGAACTCGCAGGTGCTAGTGTCTTGTGGCGTGTGTTCATGCCCGATGTTCCAACCCTTACCCGGCAATGCAATAACCTTGAACAAACCCCCACAAATGAGCGCTCTTTCTGTGGCCTTGGTCGGGCGCGCTATAAAATATTTTTCACCTAAAGGGGCGCAGGTTGATAACACGTGTCACACCACCTGCTCTAGATTGTACCGTAACCTCTGAATAGAAACCCAGTTCATGACACTCACCTATGAGATAATTTGTATTTTAATTACGTTATTGATAATCACATTTACTTCACATCTGGTTTAATTCACGTTTGCACCCTTTTATTTAATTAGTTATTTTTCCTGCATTTAATTAAATTGCTTGTGCCTTGTACGCTACGTTAACAGTTTTCCAGTGATCATTGAATTTCGCCTTAAAATTCGCTCGTTACGGTTAATTGTTGTGTCTCAGATTTAGTATTCATTTCTATTATGGTAGATTTTGGTGATTATAAAACGCGCTGATTTTACATTTTTTCACCCACTAGAGGCTATACGACTCACTTGAGCTATTGTGAAATTGACTCTGATTATATTGCTAAATAAAGTTCCCGTGAATCCAACTTGGTCCCCCTGAAGCATACTAACTGCTTGAATTTTAATTTGAATTTTATTAATTACGGCTTTATTTTTATTTACGGCTTATTAACAAATAATCAAAGTAAACCGCCGGCTGCAGTTACGAAAGGGATTGGTAAGTTGCCGTATCCGTCCTCAGGAACTGTCAGGACCCCAAGGGGTACTGGCGCCATTCCTGATTTGCGTGTAAAATCCCCGTACCATAAAAACAAACATTTATTTAATTACGCACGCAATTAGAAGCGCAAAGGGACCGGAATTTACAATTCTCCGCCGCGGCAAATTCGACGAGTGGCGTATTTTTGTGGTAAAAACGGAAACTAGTAAAATTAGTAAAAACGTAAAATATCTGACAATTTGACACTTTACTTTACACTTTTACAGGGCTTGGGATTGCCACCTGAAAAAGAAAATCTGAAAGAAGTAATAACTTCCTCCCAACTCAACCGTTTGATCTAAAAATTTGCATTGTTGGGGTGATTGTTTCATAGTGGTCTCGAGAGGGGGGGGGGTCAAACGAGGGGGGGGGGGTATTTCGAGGGGGGGGTTATTATTTCACAAGATTTTTTTTTGAATCCCAGTACGAAATTGTCGTCTGAAACGTATGCAGACATCGAAAAATACAACAAAAACCGTCATTTATAAAGTTATGTAGACTAATATTAGTACGTAGATGGTATAAACACTGTTCTAACGTGATTCCGACATTATTTTAACGTGTGTTCTGCACTACGCAGAACACAAACTGCAGTATTTGGCATGTACGTTCTCGTTACACTCAATCCTGGGGGGGGGGGGTATTTCGAGGGGGGGGGGTGATTGTTTTATAGTGGTCTCCAGAGGGGGGGGTCAAACGAGGGGGGGTATTTCGAGGGGGGTATTTCGAGGGGGGGGTATTTCGAGGAAATACGGTAGCATGCGGTCAGCGGAGTACCCGTCCCTAGAATTTTTTATTTATTATTATTATTATTTTTATGTCATTATTTTTTTTTATGTCAACATTTTCAAGCACAGTTCTTTCAATTTATTTCACACAACTTTCATGTTTAATGAACAACATGCTGTTGTTGTTCAAATTAAACCACAATTTTGCATACCGGACGCATTTGCATTTGATGACGCATTCAATGCGCAGAGGTAGCAGCTCTTTTGCTTATGCTTCGTACATCAATCGTTTTTTAAGTATATGTAACATTTGTCGAGCGTCAGTGGGGGGAACCTTACGAGGGGGGGAATTATTTTTTCCTCACTCGCCTAACAGGGGGTAACTATTCAAGAGGGTTGAACTATTTGAGAAAATATGGTAGGTATGTAGATGGCATAAACTCTGTTATAACGTAACAATTCATTTTGTTTTTAACGTGTGTTTTGCATTGCCCGAATCACAAACCGCAGTTTTGTAATGTGCGTTCTCTGTACACTCAATTTGGGGGGAGGGGGTTATTTCTAAGGGGGCTAATAAATTCATAGTGGCCATTTTGAGGGGGGTATTTAAAGACGAGGGGTATTTGAGGTAATACAGTAATTAAGATACCAGAACAAACCAAAAACTATTTTTTACGGTCATTGTTATGTTCATATTTTCTCATTTCATTTCGCTTTTGCCAATTTACTTGCCACTTCACATCGCTTTAGCCATCTGCGCTTTCACTTCTGCACTTGTGCAAACTTAAATAAGCTGACTAAATCTCAACCAAAATTGGCAGAAAGGCTCATTTGACTGCGAACAGCAACACTTTTTTGTCATTGCCATATTTTTGTAAAACTTGTAAATTTCTTCATGGTTGAAAGTTTCAAACAGCTACTGCTGTCAAGTGGGTGGTGCCTTTGGAAAAAATTGATTATTGTGTGGATGAAATGTGGCAATGGCAATGACAATAACAAAAATATGACAATAACTGCCAATTTTGGTTGAGATTTAGCCAGCTTATTGAATTGAATCAAGATTGATTGTTTTGCAGGGAAGTTATTGCAGTTTGGATTATTTTGGGACAACAACAACAACAAGAATGCCATTTCAGAAAGAAAATTTTGCATAATTTTTTTTTGAATAACTTGAATATGTAATGGGAAGCATACACTGCAAATAAAACGCTCGTGAAGTGCATTGAAGCGGTTGGAAGTGCCTCTCGTGATCACACTTCAGAGCCTGATCAAGCCTGATCACCGGGCACTTCACCGCTTGTGATCACACTTCCAACCCTGATCACCGTTGGAATGCACTTCACCGATGCTTCACGAATCTCATTACTAAATTGTTTACAGAAATAAAAAATCTGAAATTCGTGAAGCGCGTTGAAGTGCCTGAAGTGAAGGCACTTCACCGCAGATCACGGCAGATCACCAGCGCATTATTTGCTGTGATATAAAATGAAGCTGATAACTGTGAAAAATACCACAATAGAAAAAACCCTCAAAATCACAGTAAAAATAAAAAAATAACACATGACAAAACTAATACTAAACAAATTTCACAAAAATAATCAATTGCATGACCCTATAACATATATGACTATAACAAGCCCAAAAAATTTAACTGATTCACACTAACATTTGGATGCGACATTTTTTTTGTAAAAGTCGAAATATAAATCCAGGTCAATGTAGATAAAATATTTGTTTGCAACCATCTGCAGTTAGCATTCGAAAAAATCACCGATTTTTTGGAAAATATATATAAATATATCACTTCAATATTGGAAAAAATATAAATATATATAAATCACTCTAGGTCTCCAGAAAATATAATTAAATTACTGAAAAAATAACTCTAAGCTTGAAAAAAATCTCAAAAAATCACTTGCGCTTTATTTCAATTTCAAGCAATATTCTGGGCTTTATTTACCATTTGCAAGCACAAAAAATGTACTCTAAGATACCACAGTCCATTTATTATCATTCCACAAGCAGTATTCATTTATACAGTATTTTACAAGTGTACATCAAGCAAATATCACAGAAAAATTCAACCTTCAGTTCAACCTCAATGAAAACTTCAAAAATATTTTGCACTGCAAATATTTAGCTCTCAACCTATAGCGCCTGGTTGTGGCAATGGACATTTGACTAAATAGGTGCTCATGCTCAGCACTTTTTCATTGGTGATGTGCTGTAAAAATTCATTTTTGGGCACATGGCTATGTTTTGGCAACATTGTGATGACACTCGTGGCTCTGGTGACACCATGGTGACAGTTTTCCACAGTTGTTCCCAATATTTGACAACAGCTGACATTGTTGCATGTCACCAAGCATCGTCAGTTTTCAAAAATGGTAAACTGAGCTTGCAATCACGGTAGAAAAATTTTGATCACATCAAATTGGTATTTTTTGATTTAAAGTCATGTTTTATTTCAGGAAAGTATGTTAAAAGATAGAGAGGTGCTTTATACCTAAAACATAACCATAGAATTCATAGCAGGATGACATAAATAAAAAGTTACTAAAACAGTTAAAATTTTTGTCACATACAAAATGAAAACTTATTGATAGTGATGTCACCATTTGCCATCATTTGAGTTTGAGTTGTGATCAGACTAGTGATTTGCCAACACCACCCCACCAAAATTCATGCCATTATGAAAACTGAACATACTGTATTTCCTCGAATTACCCCCTGGGGGTCTATTTTTTCAGAGTGGATATTTTGAGGGGGGGCGGTTATCATTTTGCCAGAAATTTTTTCAAATCCCATTACTAAATTGTTGTTTGAAATGTACACAAACGTCACAAAATGCAACAAAAACTGCCATTTATAACACTCTATGGACTTATATATGTATGTAGACAGTATATAACCAGTTCTAACATCACACAGTCATTGTTTTTAACATGTGTTCTGCATTTCCCGGATCACAAACCGCATTATGTTCTCTATTCAGTAAATTGGGGTGGGGTATTTTGAGGGGGGGGGGTTATAAATTCATGGTGCCCATTTTGAGGGGGGTATTTTGCGACAGGGGGGGGGTTATAAGTTCATAGTGCCCATTTTGAGGGGGGTATTTCTTAACAGGGGGTATTTCGAGGGGGGTATTTGAGGGGGGTATTTTGAGTAAACATGGTATATAGCATTCAGTAGTGGAAAACTTGATAGAAACATGTCACCATTTTTGGCCATTTCAGTTTTCAAAAAAGTCAGGGTGAAAACTAGTGTGTGTAGGCTAACAATATTTACCTGCTTCAAATATAATTTCAACCCAATAACGCTCTACATGAACAGAGAGATTTTCTGGAGAAAATCCCTGCAAATTTCTCTTGCACAGATTGCATGTTTTAGTCATAAAGCGCAATCATTGCACCACAATGTATAAAGTATGAGTGATTTTCTCAGTGATTTTTTTTCAAATTTAAAAAATATATATAAAAATATCACTCAGAATTTGGAAAAAATATAAATATATATAAATCACGGGTTATTTATATTTATTGTGATTTTCGAAAATATAAATCACGGGTTATTTTTCGAACGCTATCTGCAGTACAGCTGAGTGCGCTATTTCACAACTGCACTCATGTCAGCATTATAAGATCAGACAAATCACAGGGCAAGTCACGGGTAAGAGGCACACACTATAGCATAGATTCTGCTGCATGGACTGAAGATTGACAAACAATATGTCCCATCACCAATGCGATAAAAACTAGCCCAATAAGATCTGTGTGCACGAGAGATTTATATTTTTTTATGAAAAATCTAAATATTTCCATATACCATATTTCCTCCAATATGTGATGAATTCTGATGAAAAATAACCTCCCTTGGGTTTTATTCAAGTATGTATGGTAAACATTTTTTTACCTATATTTTCTCCAGGTTTTTCCAGCGAGATAAAAAAAAAAATTGTTTTCACAGCAAAAAATGGGTGTGTGGATGTGCGGTGAAGCGTCGGGAAGTGTCTTCACGCCGACACTTCCCGAACGCTTCACCAAGCTGCCAGCGCTTCCACACACATCACGAAAATCTGCGTGAAGGCACTTCACGCTTCTTAATATTGCGCTCGCACGCAAATGTATACGCGGGGAAAGCGTGTGGAAGCGCCAGCGCCGTGAAGTGTCTTCCACATGTTTGGATGCGTGTGAAGCGCGTGGTGAAGCTAGGTGAAGCATGTGGAAGACACTTCACCCAGAATCTCGTGATGGTGGTGGAAGCGTGTGGAAGCGCGCTGCTTCACCCCGCTTCCAGCCCGCTTCCACACGCATCAACGGATCCATTTTTTGCTGTGTTTGAGATGAAAATACAAAAAATTACATTGCTATTTTTTCACTGTTGTTTACATTTAGAAATGCTTGGAAATTTGTGAAGTGTGTTGAAGTGTCTGCGAGTGTCTGCACGCTGCGCTGCGTGAATACACTTCAATACACCAGTACTGTTGTTTCTGTGTTTACTACAAAAATGATGTGAACAACTTCAATTACCGTATATCCTTTAATAAGACCCCATGGGCGTTATTTTTTGTAAGAAGTTTTTTAGAGAGATGTATGTACTGCGCAGTTGGGTTTAGTTACAGATTGGCTACATGAATCATTTAAAGGACAAAAAATTTTGACAATTGAAGAAGTGAAATTGATGTTAGTGAGTTTTAGCTGCAAGATAATACATATTTTTACATATACTCTGTGGGTTCTTAGTATGGAAACCTACCACAACCCATCTGAATAATGAACTATTTTTTTTCAGTTTTTCACTATAATATTTTGTGTTTATGCTGCGATTACAGCTCGACAAAAAATTCCTTTGCGAAATTGATTACATGAAAGTGGATGATGATACAGGTCAGCAATTTTTCCTGGACAATATGTTTATAAATACCTTCACTGTGCTCAAGAGGTTTCATTTTAGTAAAATTGTATAAAAATTGTATAAAAATTTTATTTTATTTTTATTTTATTCTTGTTTCATTTTATTTTATTTTATTTTATTCCCAAAAGTCATTAATAAAAAAAAATGACATATTTTACAAAAATTTTACAAAAATTTTACAAAAAATCAGAATCATGCATGCAAGGCCAGAAACATTTTATAATTAGACCTATACATGAAAAACCTGTGACAAATTTTTGCCCTTACTTTTCAAAAGTTGCATGCAGTATGTATTGTTAGGTAGCTGCAAGTGTAAAGTTACAGTTATTGGTAAGAATGGTTTGCATTTTCAGTAGAAGGACGACTGGAGTGTGCTTGGCACATCTGTAAAATGTCATGCAAAGTGTCAATTGTCATGAAAAATGTAAAGTAAATTGTTAATTGTCATGCAAAATGTCAAGTGTCATGTCAAATTTCAAGCAAAGTGGCAATTGTTATGACAAATGTCATGCAAAGGGTAAAATTATGTATCCAAATCTTGTGTTTTTGTATCCATAGTATGTTTTGTATCCAAATCTTATGTTTTTGTATCCAAATGTTCACATAAGATTTGGATTCAACAACAACATAATTTGGATACAAAACATTAGATTTAGAAATAAAACATTAGATTTGGACACAATTTGCATGACAATTGATACTTTAATTTTTACATGTCATGACAATTTACATTTTACTTTACATTTGTCATGACAGTTGACACTTTGCATGACATTTTACATGACATTTGACACTTTACACAGCCTGGGACTGCTCACAGATCCATGAATAAACAGACAGAAACTCAAGCAATGAGTTAAAATTTTACAAAAAATATGTATTTTTTATACAATTTTACAAAAATATGAATTTTTATACAATTTTACAAAAATTTTACAAAAATTCGAATTTTTATACAATTTTTATTTTTATTCTTAAATTTTCCATTTTATTTTATTTTATTTTATTCTTGAATATTCCATTTTATTTTTATTTTATTTTTATTTTTTTCGGAGATTTTGCCAACCCTGCTCAAGAGTCATCATTCAAGGTCACTGCTATTTGAATGTGAAAATTCAAAAATGTCGATATTTTTATATAATTTTATGCCAGCTGACGAAAAATCAATTCTACGCTGTGATTGCATGCAAAAGTGTTGTTAAAATACTGGTATTTTTGGAATACGTAAATGTAAATGTAAATACTGTCAGATATTTTACCAAAATTAAATTATGTTAATTTACATTCTTTATTTCCACAATTACTCCACTTGTCAGATTTTATACAGCTGAAAATCAGCGTTCCCAGTCATTCTTACTAATAAATGAGAGTTTTTGGGTATGGGGAAGTTTGACACACAATACAGGAATAATCACCAGAACCCCTCGAGGCCCTGGCAAGTTCTTGCGGACAAACACGTCAACTTACCAGCCGTTTCACACCGCTCCAAGTCAATTTTTAATATATTTGTTGGTGAATTAGTTAAATCAAAAGCAACTTCAAACAGTTAGTTAATAAATATTCTTCAGGTGGACCAAGTTGGTTTGCATGGTAATTTATTTAGCAAATATTTTTTTTAGAGTCAATACACAGTCAGCACAAGTAAGTTGTAGAACCTCTAGCAGGTGAAAACTTGAAAAACGGTTTTTTTATAATCACTTCTTTTTACCATAATACAAATGAATGTAAAAATGAAATACAATAAATGAGCAAATACGAATTTCAAAGTGAACTATTGATCACGTGAAAACTGATGATGCAAATTAAATACAATATAACGATGACAGAATTAATTAGCAGAATTATTAATAAGCATAATCAAAAACAGTGTAACTAAAGCACAGGGGAGTGCAAAAACTTTCAGTAACTTAATTAATATAATATTGCATCAACTTAAGCTCTTTCATGAGGTGTCAAGAGGTGGGCCCTTATTTTTTGATTACTGTAATTTTAGGACAGGTGGTGTGTCGCGGCCAGATCTCGGCCGTAAAGTAAACCCGGTCGTAAAGTAAATCCAGTCGTAATGCATAGTTGTACAAACGTATTTACGTTTACTCAATAAATACATATACTTGAGTGCTGCGTAAATACGTTTACGTTTCCTCCTGAAAAAATACCGGTACTCAGTTACTCGCGTACTTTCTGAAAGTACTCGAGTACAGAAAATGAGTATTTACAGATATTTACGTTTACTCACCTTTTACACAGTGTAAAAGTAGAAAATTTTTACTTTACGTTTTCTGTATTCAGGTGTGACTAAAAATAAAATACTTTACATTTACGTTTACTTTGAAAAAAGTTCAGTACTTTAAACAACTCTGCCGTAATGATGCCCAGCTTAAAGTAGCACCCTCTACTTTACAGCCGGGTTTACTTTATGGCCGGACCATCCCCGTGTGTCGCTATGTTATCACATTGCGAAATGTCTAGTCTCCCACCTGACCAAGGTTATTGCAAAATGTGTTCCACTGGGAATTTGCAAGGTCATATCAGTGATGGGGGTACTGGGCGGAAAATTACAGTCTTTACACGTTCAGACTCAACACAAGCACTTTTGAGTTCACCAGATCACCCTAGGTGATGAGAATTATTATTATGGGCACTGCTGTGCTCCTCACTATGTGATGTGCTCTGTATGTGTCAAGTGCACATGCCTGATAGAGTTAAAGTTTTTTGAGCCACCTTACCCACTTCCCAAATGTAAATATATTTGGTTGGTTGGGGATAAAAGGTTACCTCGGGGTGCTAAATATTTATACCAACCACACACCATTCTTAATGATAAATTTTAAATGTTTTTGCGAGTCCATTTCTAGACATAACACTTTTGCTGAACAAGATTCACATTAGCACAAAAATCATAAAATGACTTAATGAAATGACAAGAATTCAAAATAGCAATCTCAATCAAATACCTGAATAGAGAAAATAATGAGTCACTTCGTAATAAGATGTTAAATGAAATTTTGAATTTAACAGGGAAATGCATTAATAAAAAAATAAAAAAACTAAGCAAAAATTTCATGGCTGCAGCAGGTCCAGTCCAGCGTGCCTTCGTGGGGGCTGCAGCTCAGCATTGGCATTGTGATGCACAGTGAACTTTTTGTTCGCGGTTACTCTCCCTGTGCACCGCGCGATGTCATCTGGCCGATGGCCATTCATTGTTGTTCTCGAGTCGTCACATTGGCTGTGCAAGGGGGGGGGAGGGGTCATTTACGTTTTACCCATGGGTTACCTGCCGTATTTTCACCCACAATACCTTTTGCAAATAAAAAGTATAATACTAATATGTAAGGTATTTTTAAAATGCCAAGGAATACATAAAAAAATGTAAAAAATTTTACAGGTAGTGTTCACCATTGTACTCTGGAAAATACCATTTTTTTCCTGTTTAGATGGGTAAATCACTGATTTCCATGCAATATTATCAAGTTTTTAGCACTTCATGCAATTTTAGCACTTCATTATCAACAACATCAAGCGAGACAATAATATAACCAAATTATAACGTTATAACATAAGCAAAGATGAGAACAACAAAAAATTGAGCAAAAATTCATTTTTTTGCAATTAAACCTGATGAATAACTCCCTCTCAAATGTTTCCGATCCTTAATGGATCAGGGGTCTCCAAGATTTTGACCCTTGCGGGGGCCGGATAGATAGCAAATGACTCCTCCGGAGGGATAGATGGCTGAAAAATTGTTCTGGGGGGGCTGGGGGGGCCTTGGGGGGGCTCGCGGGGGCTAAATATAGAGGCTTTTTCAGTGCATAGAAGGCAAAAAGAAGAAAAAATCACTAAAACTGGCTAAAAATAGGTATATAAACATGTGATTTTGAACGTGAAAAACTATAAAATGGTATGAAAATTAATGATTTTGAGTGAAAATTGGGACATAATTTCTCAAAAATCACTCCAAATAGGTAGGTAGCTGAGCGATTTGGGGGTGGGGTGATGGGTCGAGATGTAGTTCGAAGAAGTTTATTGATCAAGGCAGCTGCTTCAGTATGCTCAGACACATCATTAAATACCAACTCAAAGGAAAAAGGAGTTCTGTGCGAAACGGGGATATCTTAGCTTTCAACACATCAACACCAACATGACATGCATCTCTCCATGCCACAAAAGCGTACAGATCACATGCGCGCTGGGGGGTACGCCAGCGCAAACGATGACGGCGCTGCCTATTCTGACAGGAGTATGGGTGGCGGCTAATACGGGATGCCATATTGCAATAGATAGCGGTTGAGCTTGCGCATGAATTGTGGTGGCAGCAGTTACTATGTGGCAGTTCCGGGTTTACATTTTGGGCAAGATCGGCATTTAAAGGGTGTGCCTAGGTGGTTCAGATGAGGACGGCGATAAATCGTCAAATTCTGATGATGTCTCGGGTTCCGATCTATACCGGTGCCGGCGTATCTCAGGAGGGTTTGGCGCCAACAGCAGGTGTGGTCCAGTAGTCGCAGACTGTTCTGGACCACCAGAAATAGCTTGGCATGCCATCCGCCATCCATATCCAAGCGGTGATGCTGAAATTCATTTGCTTTATAGATGAGAAATTAGGGTAGAACATTAGTACAGTATTTATTTTACAATAGAGTAGTCTATGGCGGTATGTGAATGTAGTCGGCATCGAGCAGTTAACTAGATCATACTGTGGAAAAAATAGACGTCTCTGTCTGGGTTGTGGTGCTGTTGACTGGCATGCGGCACAGGTTTAGATGCAGGTCAGCCAGTTTGCGAACAGCTTCGGCGAGCAAGGTTGCTTGTTCATCCAGAAGATGCTGGTTTTCCGCCAGCTGGTTGTGAAGTCAATCCACTCAACCTGATTATAATGGTTTGTTGAGGTAGATGCGATTGAACTAGAATCACCAAAATTATTGACCAGACAAACTTTGAAGCCGGTGACGGTGCGATGCCGCACTTCTGCATTGTCACGCACTTGTACAAAATCTTCATGCAGGTGCGTGTAGCGGTCACACATCGTTGCCATATCCTACAAAATGATTTCACTTGAATGTAAACAGGGTTTAGCAATGAAATAGTCCTGGTGGATGTTAAACACATGAATAAATCAGCACTGCCATGTGAAATTGCAACAAAATTGATGCTATCGAATCCCACTGCCATAGGGAAATGTGAAATAACCACCCTGGAAATGTGAACATGTAAACAAAAATGACCTGGTAAGTCTGAGAGCAATAGTTGCAAGGATCAGAATGCCTGGGTCCGCTCGTAGAGGCCGCTGTTGTGGTTGCCGGGTTGGCTTCGTTGGGCGGTTCTTCTACGTGTTCGGCGGTGTGATCGCTGTTGTCAGGGTAGTCGGGGTTGTCATTCACACGGACACTCAAGGTGGATGACAATGCAGAGACAGGGGTCAGGGTGTTTTCGGCAGGGAACTTGCCATCTTTTACTGCATCAGCTGATGCCACACACAGCACTAAAAGTATAACACAAATCATGATGTGCGCGGTTGTGTCATCAACTTTTAGAAATATTTATTTGTTGTCTTGAGAAATGTCTTTTAAACCAAAAAATCGGAAGTTACTGTAAGTGTACAGTTAGGGAAATGACAGAAATGATATTTATGAACCAGACAAGAAAATGTAATGCAATGTTTTTTTTAGCAAATTACAGAGCATTTAGCTCATAGCAAAAGTGGTGGGGAATTTTGTGTACACTTCCCTCGATTTCAATTTAAATTGCCGGCCCAATGGAATCCACCACAGTAAGCAGGCCAGTAAAATTTGGTAGTGTATGGTTGGTTGTCCATTTTTTAATCATTATGCAGTCACCTGGTGAGATCACCGTTTGACCAAATTTGTTGTCAAAATACAGCTTGTAAAGTATTCTGTTTTGGTCGCTGTGTGACCGTGTGACCATGCACACAGCCTGTACGTCAACTTGTTTTGCTGCCACACATAATAAGTTCCAGTGGGAAGGTAACCAGTAGGATAAAATAAAGGGCAGCACTTTGTGTTCCTATTAAATGCAATATTATGTTTCAGAATAACCACAGGTAATAAGTCTCTCCAGGGCAAGTTAGGGTAGTCGTTTTTGGTGAGCGCAGGCAGCTTGCGAATTTTGCCGTTGACCAATTCTACCATCCCATTTGCCGCAGGATTGTGTGATAGAACTGGTGTGTGTGTGACACATTGTACTGTTCACATAACAAGCGGAATGTTCACGATTGTTCACACACTCTGTGCCCTGGTCCGTTAGGATGAGACAGGGGGCTCCATACACTAGAAATAACTTAGTTAAAACCACCCTAGCAACAGTAGTAGCTGTTAGAGAAGTGACTGGTGTAGCTATGACATAGCGCATCAGGGCATCAACTATGACAATTACTTTTGACTTCCGGTTATCATTTTCAAACTGCATTGAATCAATATGCACCACCTTGAATGGCTGGCTAGGTGTAGACACCTCCCCTAGGGGTCCTGGGTGAAGTCTATGTTGTTTGTACTGCAAACAAGAAAGGCAGTCTGTACAATATGCCACCACATCGCTCTGCATGCCTGGCAATGAAAAATATTGGCAGAGTAAATCTAATGTGCACTTTCTGCCGCCAAGGCTGGCGTATACACCCATATGGGCTTGTGCCAGACATGCATCTTGCCAAGGCTTTGGCGGCCAGACAGTGTATTCATTAGTTGAGTTGACTGTTTTGTGGTATAGAATTCGATCGATCAAAATTGCATCTGCGATGCTGGCAGGGTCAGCCAGGAGTTGCGAAATGATGGAAGAAAGGTGTGGATCTTCTGTTTGGATATTCCACCAGTCAATTTCCGCCTTCACTGAGATCAGTTTGGATAGATGTGCATCGTCTGCAAAAGTCACACCTTTCTGTGTTGCTACTGCTGAGAAATTTTTCACCAACTCTGTTCCCTCAGCCAATTCATCGCCGAATTTGTGTTCCACAATGGCGTTGCGTGGCAATTGATTTAGGTGACCTGGTCAATGAACAAATCTAGTTATTCTGGAATTAATAAATACGGCCCAACATTCTAATTTGCTGTGATGGCTCTTGATCGCTTGTTCTATTCCAGAATTATCAGTGATCACAAATAATTTTTGCCTCTCCACAATATCCACTAGCCTGCAGACTGCCCAGGCGATGCACAGTGCTTCAAGTTCAGCGGCATAAAAAATGCTGTGTGGGTGAGACAGTCATTTAAATATGAATGAAATTAGATGCATCTACTGGTCATCATGATATCGTGAGAGGACTGCCCCCAGACCCAGTGCACTTGCATCTGTTTCTAAATAGAATGGGCAGCTGTCGCATATAGGGTGAACCAGCACTGGTGGCGTGGACAGGCAGTATTTTAATGTACTCCAGGAATCTAGCATAGATTTTGTCCAGGTAAATGGTGTGGTGCCGCGTTTGGGGACTTTTCCTTTCAACTCAGCATACAGCGGAGCTGAAATTCTAGGTGAAATGTGAGTAGTAAACACATTTACCCAAAAACCGGCACAAATCTTGTTTTGTGTGAACTTTTGGGAGGGACATCATGGCCTCTGCCTGTGACAGTGCTGGTGAAATGCCCTCAGCGGAAATCTGGTGGCCTAGGTATTTCAATGTCATCATGAAAATGTTGCATTTCTTGGGTTGCATGCACAAATTAGCCCAGCGCAACCTTGAAAATAATCTTTGTAGGTGAGTGAAATGCTCCTCAACAGTGTCACTGCAAATCAAGGCGTCATTGATATATGTGTGCACCCATGCCCTCGTGAGGTTGTCGTTCACGTCGACGAGCATGAGGTTCATGAGTCTCTGGAAAGTTGCCCCACTGTTGCAGGTACCGAATGGCATTCTGGTGTACCTGAACTGCCCGAGGCTGCACACAAATTACAAATTCAGCTAATATTTCTCCAATTCTGGGTAGTGGGTAGCTGTCAACTTTGGTGATTAAGTTAACTAATTTAAAATCAACACAAAACTGCCAATTGCCAATGCCTTTTGGAGCAATGGTAATTGGAGACGTCCACAGGGCTATCCGAGTGTTAAATTATCCCTTCGTGCAGCATAGATGAGATTGTTTTATTGATAAATTCACGTTTATGTCAAGGATAACCTTACATGGAACGTTTTCAATTTTAGCATGTGCATTTATTTGTGCACCATTGGTTTTTTCCACTCTGATAGCTAACTTTTGGTTTGCACCTACGCACGTGTGTGCCACTACACTGCTCAAAGGTTCTCAGCCATAAGTGTCTTCATTTAAGTCAGTAGTAACAGTAAAAGTATCAGAATTCACAGTATTACTCTTATCATTGCCAGTATCACTGTTCAATTTTATCTCCTGATACATTAGCGGTATTGGGGTCAAAAACGGATTGGAAAAATTGCATGATGCGATCCTCGTCGTGCCAGTCGGTTCCTGCATGGGAAAATGTGTGTGTAGATGTTGCCAATATGTGAGCTCCCACTCATGTGACAAACCATCATTGGAGGAAATATTAGCTGCCAATCTGTGTTTGAATTCATTGCACAGCAATTCTAGTCTGCCATCTATTAGCATGTCAATTTGTGGCTCATCTGTGCCATTGTCAACTGCAGAATTAGTTTGAATGTCTTCCTGCTTGGATCCAAAATTAGTTTGTGCCAGCTTAGCATGTGTTAGTGGTCCCGGAGCCGCCGTATCTGTTGTGTGTTGAGGGCCATAATGCCTAACCTGCCTGTACTCTTCTGAGCATGGTTCCATAGTAGACTGGTTTGTTGGCATACCAGATTCACACTGGGTCACCCTGCACTCACTGGCCCTGTGCCCTGAATGGTTCAACCGCGCACACCAGGGATCTGCAGCGTTGTCTGCTATTATTTTTTTACAGAGAACAGATTCTGGTTGCGTGGTGCTGTGAATGTCGCAGGCCTTCTTTGCATGTTCATTGTTGGTGTCTGCTTTTTCACTGTCAGGAAATACTCTTTGATTAACCTAATTGTTTGGATGAGTGGCAAGTGCTTGGCGGCAGAAGCATTTTGGAAATTTGCCACTACAAATCTGTCATAGTGGGATTTGTCGAATTTATACCATATTTTAAGCGATACAATTTTGTCAATGAGTTTTTTTGTTGTAACCTACTGATTCTCTATACTCTGATGGAATTTTTGACAGCAGTCTCAGGTAGAATCAAGAAATGTTTCATTTCTTAGCATCACCGCTGCTTCCCATTTCGCAAAGGTATACACATGTTTAGTGTATTTAAATATAGCTTCCAATTCTGCTAGCACTGCAGTGAAATTTAACAAATTTTCCGGCGTACTAATTGTTGTCAAGATGTGGTATGTGTCGCCCTTCAATTTTGTCATAAATATTTCTACCCAAAATTGCTGGTGCAAACTTGGGTCGGCCACCAATAAACTAGCCATTTGTGCCGTGCACTTCCACTCGGCGAAGGTGAGCTGGTTATTCTTGCCTGCATATGTCGGTACTTTGTCTAGTATCTGTGGCTTTGCAAACATCCAGTATTGTGCCAAATCAGTGCGGTTCACAGGCTGATTATTAGTAACAATTTTCATCAAATCTTTTAGCTGCCAGGGATCCCAGTCAGCTGTTGGGAGGGTTGTCAAATCTAACTTAGTAGCTGGCACCGGTACCACAGTACATGGACCGAAGGCAGTGTGCCGTTATTTGGCAGAGCAGTAATTCCCGGTGCGGCCGTCGAGCTGAATTGTTGCACAAAATCTGCCATTTGTGTATGCCCAGCCGCTGGCGCCGCTGCCGAAGGCTGCTGCGTACTATTCATGGTCAAGTTCATCTGAACAGAGCGCGACAGTGCCTTGTGTTGCTCCTGCAATGCTCGGAACCTTTCCTCAAGCGAATGGAAGTCAAGAACAAGTTGATCTGTGTTATCTTCAGGTGGCGATTCAGCCTGGCGGTTTATTTGCACATGCTGATTTACCCATTCCTCAGTCATTTTACTCGCTTCAGCCCCCAAATCGACATTTGAAACAATTGTTGCACATTTTTCCCCAGATTTTTTTTCAGATAAATAAGTGGAAATATCACTTTTAGTCAAAACACTGATGGGAAAAAACTGGTGCCATATACATTACAATATTACGTGTGTATTACTATATTATGGCAACATTTACCGAGATGGGTGAACGTGACTTCACAAAATCAAACAAACGTTTGTCAACCAACAAATTTTCACATCATCGGCTGAAATCACTGGCCGCCGCCCCAGCATCTCTGCCCAATGCTACATGCTGCACACCCAACGCACCTTCATTGCCAAAATGCCGGCCAGGTCACGTGCCTGCCCTCAACCAGGCATCCTGCACCATTTGAGCCTGCTCAGGATGCAGCCCTGCCGCAGGAACGGGGTTCACTGGGTGAGACCTTGTGTGGTGTGACAGCGGCGCCTCCAGCTGCTCTGCCGTCGACATGGAGGACATAGTCGAACGGCCCAGCCAAATATAGAGAATAATTAGCTGGACAGCTAGCTGCATAGAGAATACCTCTGCTGGGGTTGACATAGTAACTTGTTGTCTAGTCCCCAGCACGTCCACCAAAATGATGGGTCAAGATGTAGTTCAAAGAAGTTTATTGATCAAGGCAGCTGCCTCAGTACACTCAGACACATCATTAAATACCAACTCAAAGGAAAAAGGAGTTCTGTCGAAACGGGGATATCTAAGCTATCTCATCAGGGGGCTAAGGGGATAGTAGCCAAAACATTTGCCTCAGTATAGATAGATAGCTGAGTGACCTCCGGGATACATAGATAGCTGGCAGATTTGGGGGGGGAAGGGGGGCGCCCCCCCTAGGAGACCCCTGAAATGGATCCTCCTACCAAATTTCACAAGCCTGGTATGATTAAACAGGCACTCAACAGGGGAGCAGTGAGTAATTTCAGTGCATACACACTCAGATGTGGGAACACAGCCTGATTTTCTACCCAATATTTCCTCACATCTGTCACTGTGGTGTGTGCAGTGGTCAGATACTGGTTAAGCTCAGCATCCACTGCTCTAGCAACGGTATGGTTTGTTAAGGAAACGTTGATTTCAGTCTGCACAACGTTCTGTTGCAAGCGTGCCACTAAATCCAACTTTGCTGGTGATTCTGGGTGCTGTCCCAGACACTGTAAAATGTCCTGTAAAATGCCAAATCTCATACAAAGTGTCTAAAGTCATGGAAAATGCCATCAAAAATTACAAATGTTTACTATTTCCCAGGGCATCTAAATGATTTTTGACACTTTGCATCACATTTGACATTTTACATGGAATTTTACAGTGTCTGGAATTGGCACCTGCAGAGCTTGCGCTTGCGCACTTGCACGCCCCCTTCCCAATCTGTCACTGGATGTAGATGGCTGCTCGCCTGGAGGCACTCACAGACCCTGAAAAATGCCCTGTAAAATGTCAAATGTCATGCAAAGTGTCTAAAGTCATGTAAAATGCCCTGCAAAATGGCAAACGTACATTTATATTTTACGTTTTTGTCAGTACCCGGGTATTTTGTCAGGAATATGTAACAATACATAATGGTATTTACCAAATACATAAACATAAATGTAAATATAAATACCAAAATACCAGGGTATTTCGGGTAAACGTAAATACGTTTTTGCAACACTGGTATTCATAAACATATTGTCCATGAACAGGGTTGGCAAAATCTCAGAAAAACATTTTAAAAAACGGAAATCAAAGAATAAAATAAAATAAAATGGAAAATTTCAAAATAAAAATGATATAAAAATTCAAATTTTTGTCAAATTTCTGAAAAATTGTGTAAAAATTTGTATTTTTGTAAAACTGTATAAATATTCCTATTTTTTTGTAATTTTTTTGTCTTGCTGCTTGAGTTTCTACCTGTTTTTTCGTGGAACCTGGGGCAGTCCCAAACTTTGTAAAGTGTCACATGTCATGTAAATTGTCATGAAATGTCTCCATTTTCATGACAAATATAAATTTAAGTGTCAATTGTCAGGCAAATTGGATCCAAATATTATGTTTTGTGTCCAAAAGTGTATTTTGAATCCAAATCTTATGTGAACATTTGAATAGAAAACAATAAGATTTTGATACAAAAACATAAGATTTTGATACAAAAACATAAATTTTGGATACACAGATTACACTTTGCATGACATCTATCATGACGTTTGCCACTCTGCTTGATATTTGAAATGACACTTGACATTTTGCATGACATTTTACAAATATGCCCAGCACACTCCAGTAGTCCTTGTACTGAAAATGCAAACCATTGTTATCAATAATTGTAACAATCAACAATACCTACTGCATGCAACTTTTGTAAAGTAATGGACAAATTTGTTGCAGGTTTTGTATAATAATATTTTTCTGAGCTTGCATGCATGATTCTGATTTTTTATAAAAAAAATTTGTAATTTTTTTTATAAAGTGGTGTCATTTCATTTTATTAACAACTTTTGGGAGTAAAATAAAATAAAATGAAACAAGAATAAAATACAATTTCTATACAATTTTACTAAAATGATTTTTTTTAAACCAAACCTGTCCATGAAAAATTGCAGACCTGTATCATCATCAACTTTAATGTAATCAATTTTGCTATGGAATTTTACGCTGGAATTTTACGCCAAGCTGTAATCGCAGAATTACTGTGAAGCAATTAATTACAAAATCTATCAAAAAAATGTTTTTATACACATTATGTTTTTCCTTCCCATCAGAGAGGGTGGTGGTTACCCACTCGGCCAGCAGGGGTACTCATTCGAGGGGTCATTCAAGGGGCATTATTCCAGGATATATGGTATTATGCACCCGAAGATCGATTCTCACACCATTCCGCAGAATAACATAAGTTTTACATTTTAAAAAAAACCATCAACTGGAAAATTGTGCGAACATGGTATTGTAAGTAATGGCCTTTACAAAACCCTTGTATACGCAGAAACGTCTGGCCACCTCCCAAGTCGTTCCAGAACATCCCATGCACAGCTCAGTGTGCATAAACTGCCCATTCGACGAGCGTGGGTCATGGTAGTACACCTCTGTAATTGCGAGTGGTGTGAATTGGTTAAGTTGGTGTTTGGAGTAAAGTGCTCATGAAGTGCACAGAAGTGGTCTGATGTGCCCCCCAATGTTCACACTTACCGTATTTGCTCGAAATACCCCCCGGGGGGTGATTGTTTCATAGTGCTCCCGAGAGGGGGGAGGGGGTTAAACGAGGGGGAGAATCGAGGGGGGTATTATTTCGCAATAAATTTTTTGAAATCCTAGTACAAAATCGTTGTTTGTGATGTGCGCTGGGGTAGAAAAATGCATCAATAACTGACATGTATAGACTCATATTAAGACTCGTATTATTCATACTAGACTAATATTATTACGTAAATAGATGCTACAAACACTGTTCTAACGTGATTCCGACATTGTTTTAACGTGTGTTCTGCACTTCGCAGAACACGAACTGCAGTATTTGTCATGTACGTTCTCTTTACACTCAATCTGGGGGGTATTTCGAGGGGGGTGATTGTTTCATAGTGGTCTCGAGAGGGGGGGGGGGTCAAACGAGGGGGGTATTTCGAGGAAATACGGTAGTATCCTGAGCATGCCTGATCACGAGCCACTTCACAGCCCATGATCGCATCTCAGATATAGTCGGCAGACATGATATTATACAGGTTTGGTCCACTTATGTTTCCCTTCGCTGAGCGTCAATGAAATTCAACATCTTACTGAACAGTGAAGTGCGATACATCTTAAATACGGTAGAAAAACGGTGCACAGTGGGTCGTGAATATGTCAATATGTATAGTCGACAGACATATCATTCTACAGAATTGCAAAGTTATATTTTGTTCTTGTAGAGCGAACGAGAAAGGAATTTAGTAAAAAAGAAAATATAAAGATAGTAAGAAGGAAAATAAAAATGTGCTGTTCTTTACGCACTCGTTTACTCCAATTTTTGTGCCGATAGGTGCTGCAAATTTTTGATTATACGTTTACCTACGTTTAATCTAATTCATATTTAGAAAAGTTACACGCTATCGATTCATTTTGATGAAAACTTGTTACGTTCAAAATTTTGAATTCAGAAAACGTTCCCGCTTTGTATTTATTCAGATCCAGACGACGCTTGGATGGCATCATGCCAAAAAACTCAACTACACTTTGACGGGGGTTGGAATTGTGCGGGCACAATTGAATAGTTTCATTCCGTATATGCGTAAGCACGAGTCACAAAAACAGAGTTCTACGGGTTGGATACAGCGTGCATGATATGACATCATGCGACTCATTGTATAGTATCATGTCTGCCGACTATACTTATCAAGCTTGATCACCAAAGACACTCAGAGTCAGAGCTGTTAAAAACTTTAGATGGTACTGAACTTTTTGTCTTTACTGACTTCCTGAGTATGGAAAACGAAAAAGTTGACTTATTACTTATTACTTACAACTTATTATTTTTGCTTATAAGTAGTGATGGAAAAATCACCAGGACTTTGGCGCAAGCACCAATGGTGCCAGAGACAAATTTGTGCCAAGCGCCAGCATGAGTGTTCCCATCATTTGGTATGTGACAATTGCACCTCAACTCGAAATTATAAATGAATCTGGAGGTGTGACGAACCATGCTAATGGTATGACAGTTAACTTGTTGTCAGGCTGTCCGCGAGATCCTGCATTTTTGTTATACCACGTACCACGCTTTTAATAGCAGCTATACCCCGCGCAACACATGCCAATTGTTTTATTACAATATTAGAGGTCAACTGCAATTGATACCTTACCCGTCTAACGCGCAAATGAGCACGCGCAAAAAAACTCTATGTTTCAATACCACGCAACAGGCGGGAGATACTTATTTGTTTACCTCATTGTAAGGTAAGGCATATATTGGATGGGTGGGAACAAAAACGTATACCACAGACTGATTTGATGAAAAACGACCAGAATGTGGGATACTGACTATATATACCACGTCAATTTTTTTCTAGAAAAATACAGATCTGATAATTTTTCAGATATTGCAAACATGTTTATGGCTGTGAAAAATTAGGCAAACTTATTATTTTTGCTTATAAGTAGTGATGGAAAAATCACCAGGACTTTGGCGCCAAGCACCAATGGCGCCAGAGACAAATTTGTGCCAAGCGCCAGCATGAGTGTTCCCATCATTTGGTATGTGACAATTGCACCTCAACTCGAAATTATAAATGAATCTGGAGGTGTGACGAACCATGCTAATGGTATGACAGTTAACTTGTTGTCAGGCTGTCCGCGAGATCCTGCATTTTTGTTATACCACGTACCACGCTTTTAATAGCAGCTATACCCCGCGCAACACACACCAATTGTTTTATTACGTTATTAGAGGTCAACTGCAATTGATACCTTACATGTCTAATGCGCAAATCAGCGCGTGCAAAAAAACTCTATGTTTCAATACCACGCAACAGGCGGGAGATACTTATTTGTTTACCTCATTGTAAGGTAAGGCATATATTGGATGGGCGGGAACAAAAATGTATACCACAGACTGATTTGACGAAAAACGACCAGAATGTGGGATACTGACTATATATACCATGTCAATTTTTTTCTAGAAAAATACAGATCTGATAATTTTTCAGATATTGCAAACATGTTTATGGCTGTGAAAAGTTAGGCAAATTTTTGAAATGACATGTAAAATGTAGAAGTGCTGGGCAACAGCAATTCAAGTCGTTAAATTCAATTGATTCTGCAATTAATTCAAGCCAATTAATGAGTTTATTGTTGGCTGATTGTCACTCATATGTCACTCAAAGAAAATAAATTGTCACTCATATTTACCAATAAGGATATTTTTCATCAAAAATATTTCATTTTTACGATGGCATAATTAATTATGAAATTTATCCCAAGATTCCATTCATTAAATTATGGTAGGATTCTGCACATACTTTGCGGTCCGCTGAGAATACCTAATTCGCAGAGCGATGCGACAACCTGGTGGCAAGCACAAAGGTGATGCCGAGTTGCCGCGCAGCTCTATGAACGTGCCGCAGCTACTACAGCCAGCGCGACAGTGCTAAAACACATGCGAGTCAAATGCAGCGACCACAGGTCTGCATGTGATCAGTGCCATTGCGCCGGCTGGAGTAGTCACGCCATGTCCACAGAGCTGTGCGGCAAATCGGAGCACCCTTTGATGGCGGCCAAGTGTCACACCGCTTTTTGAACTTGTGGTGTGCGCTGCCATTAAAGTACCCCTCTTCGTGACACCTGGGGGCAGTCCCAGACCATGTGAAGTTGAAAGTAAAGTGCCAAATATCATGTAAAATGTCAATCAAAACAAAGAGAAATGATTTTATTACTGACAATTTACACTTGCATGACATTTGACACTTTACTTCACACTTTACAGGAAATGATATTGGCACCTTGTAATTTTCATTTTCTAATTTCATTATAGCATTGTTTTCAAAATCAGCTGGGTCATTTTTGGCAAACTTTGCAAACCCAGCCCAACACTTTAGTCTGGTTCTGTCACCAGTTATACCACACTGCACGTGGACAAATATTTTCATCGTGGTATGGCAAATCTATGTAACACGATTTGTCCAAATGATGTGTGTTTCTGAACCTAAGTACCACGCTGAAGAAATTTACCCCTGTTTTTCACACCCCGCATAACCCGTAATGCATCGCGTAAATGTAAATCAATGTATACATAACCACGCAAATAAATAATACTGCGCGCTGAACAAACTGATGTTCCCGCCTTGTTTACCACGCTGGTATACCACGGGGTATACTTTCACAGACAGCCTGCTTGTTGGTAACAACTTTTTGATCATTTCCCGTTGCCATGCATTCTTTGATATCAAAGACTAATGAGACAAAGTGTCACATTCACTTGATGCAATCACATTGTTGCAATTTGTTATACACCTTGTGTAAACATTATGTTCAAAATAGTTGTTAAAATGTATTTACATTTACTCGATTCATACACATGCTCGAGTACTGCGTAAATATGTTTACATTTCCTCACGAAAAAATACCGGTACTCACTTACTTTCAAAAAGTACACTAGTATAGAAAACATATTTTTAGGGGACATGGTTTCATTTTTGCCAAATAGAAAGTGACAAACATAAAATATTTTCCTATGAAATACCTAGCAGGGGATACAGACACATCTTTATGTACCATATTTCCTCGAAATACCCCCCGGGGGGTGATTGATTCAGAGTGAGAATTTTGAGAGAAAAACGTGAAAAATGCAACAATAACCACCATTTATAAGTTTTTACAGCCTTATATAAGGATGTAGATGGTAAAAACGATGTTCTAACATAACACAGTAAGTGTTTTGAACATCGTTATGCATTTCCCGGACCACAAATTCATAGTGCCGATTTTGAGGGGGGGTATTTTGAGGGGGGGTATTTCGAGGAAATACGGTATACCAGAGTAAAACTGGAAAAAAATTTGATTTTTTTGCGAGAAAAATACACACTTTTGCATTTTCTGCTGGAAAAAATACCTGTTTTACGTTATGCAGTGTAAAAATATTTTAAAAAATACTTGATGTTCTCTGTACTCAGAGGTGAGTAAAAGCAAAATACTCTACGTTTACGTTTAGGTACTTTAAAAAAGTTATGTACTTTTAACAACTCTGATGTTGATCCCCTGACTTACCAACTTGGACGCATGGCTTTAGCATTGCCCAGGTGCCCCCAGGTTCACAGGAAACCACTGTGCTCCTCACCGTGTGGTTGCCATCAATTGCATAATATGTGATACATTGCTGGGTGGCATTATGACCCACCTGAAAGTCTTATCATTGTTAATGAGTCAAAAAAGGTTGGATTTAACAGTGTTGAAATGATATTCACTCACAAGAGAGTAGCCCCCATCTGCAAGGGCTGGGTGCCCCGACAGGGAGACATAAGTATCCCAGAATGTCAGTGTGGACAGTCCATCTGCAGGCTGCTCGTGTAGACAAACTGTAATCATAGGTAATAATTATTCACAAGTTTTCTTTAATAACTGCTAGATCAAGTGACTCTAGTTAACTCTGCATGCTACCAGTAGCCAAATTTTAAATGTGCAAAACTTGCAAAAGTTTGAAAGTTCAATAATATTTTTGTCTGCTTTGTTAGCACATTAAATTCTCAAGGCATAATTAAGAGCCTATTCATTTTCACACTGGCTGGCAGGTAAAAACTGACTGTATGGCTTGCACACTTCTGTCCAATTCCCATCTGAACCACATATATTTGTTTCTGATGCCACGTTCTGTGTACCATCAATTGTATGGTATGGATTGTTGTAACTGCAGTTGAATTCCACACTTGTACCTGTGATACAGAACACTAAAAGTTAAATACAACACCAACTAAAAACAGTGGCAAGGTATTCAGAAAAAAAGTCACCGCCAGCATAATAGTCAACTTCATTTTCAGTTGTCACCTTTGGCTGGTCATAAACATTTGTTGCATCATCATTTACTTGTTGACATGCTGTTAAAATATCAGTGGATAAAATAAGGCTACTTTTTGGCTGAACCTATCTTATCAAACTGTTTTTACAGTTCAGTTTGAGATAATTATTTTGCGAATGTAAGCACTAATAATAATGCAGGAACAAATAGAAACACTAGGATATTTTATTTGTATATTTATAAATTATTTTATAGATTTTTTACCATATTTCCTCAAAACTCAAATGCTGGGTGTTTTTTTAGTCAGTAATTGTTTACAGAAGGGGAACATTTTGAAGCACATGGGTTGGGTTGGGGAATACTGCTCCAAACCATAGATTTCTATATCCCTCAAATGTATCAGTTATTGAAATGATCTCTACTGACTGTAATAACCAAAACTATTATTCCAGAAATACTTGTTGCAAATGATCCCAGAATCAAAGGATTCAAATGTGCACAGGCACTCACTTTTGTCACAGAAGTTCACAGCATTCATTGGGTGACTCCAAGTCATGTCAGCTTGACACACAGAAAATCCTTTAGGTACCATTGTGCTTGGGCAGCTGAACCCCTTCACTTCTGCTGGTATTTTGATGACCAGAAAAGGGTCATGTCAGTTAGAGGACAATGTCCACATTAAGTTGAAAAATCTTGACAATAATTCATATCTCAAGAACAACTGGACTTTTTTGGATAATTCTGTGACATGATATAGATATCGGTTTGTGCTTTCAATTCAAGGATTTTTATCTCTACTAGGCATTCTCCATATTTGTACTGTAAATTGTGTATTTTTTGTTGAGACTGAATCTGTATTGTCATTTGAAAATTTTAATTTTTTGTCAAGCTGAAAATGAACCTCAAAAGTGACATTCAAAATTGCATCAGGTGGCAAACACAAATCCAAAACTAGGCATGACGGACATATGTTACCTGCCCGCATTGGGTGGCTGGCTCCGCTTGCACACGCACATTGGGCCCCAGTGGAGGCACCAGACAGCCTGCGAGACACAATCAGCTGTTAAAATATCAATAAATATACTGCATATCGTCAAATAAGTCCCCCTCTGTAAATAATGAGTAAAAAATAACACCCCCTCTCTGATGGGTGGGTAAGATGACAATTCAAAATGTTATTTGTATGCACTCCTTAAAAATAATATATTATTTTGCAGCCCATTTTCACTAGCATAGATTCCATTGCTTGAATTATGGAATTTCTGTTCTGACCTACAGGTTAATGCAACTTTTTTAACACTATTTGTACAATATATTGGCCATGCAGTTTATGCAATATTTTGACTAAAAGCTCCTCCCCTCAAATGACACCCCCCTCAAATAACCAGTCACAAATCTGACAAAAAAACTCCCCTGGTACCACAGGGGATTTTGGGGTTAGCATTTCAGGGAGGGGGGGTTCTACCCCTAGCACATGTTTATATCTCGGGAACCGCTTGGTAAAAAATGTTGAAATCTGAATATATTATGGTTTCAGGTCGGGGCTCTCTCAGATTTCGACGAAACTTTTCTACGAGCTCCCAGACCGGAGATAGGGGGGTCTATAAAAACGCGGTCATTTGCGAAAATTTTGGCTGTCGCTGAGAACATGCAAAATTTGTACATCAAGAACTCAGCTATTTCTGGGCCGATTTGGATCGTTTAACACTTAAAATGATCGGGACAACCTGCAGATTTCATATTTTTAGTTATTATAGTGATGTCTGTTGGGAATTGTGGTGTTTGTTCAATGCAACTACTTCCTTATTTGATCTTATATAACTGTGTGATCACTCTGGCACCGAAATAAACTATAAAGTGAGATCCACGCACTTTACATGGTGGACCTGGTGGGCAAAATCTCCCACAACTTTTTTTCAATCAGAGTGAAAAATCACAGTAAAGTCTGTATGTTACACCTACAGACGACTATTGCGCTATTTATAGTGCTCTGGCAATTCACCCTCCAGGGAGAACAGCCGACAATGAATGAAATACATCATTCAAACGATTCAATTTCAAATGATCATTTCATTTTGAACCACGACGGTTCGACTATTGAGTCTGCTCCAGACTCCGTGCAACAGCAAATTGGCTCCATGCCAGTTCTCAATGGCCCTGTGCCACAACACAATGGCTCCGTGCCAGTGTTAAATGGCTCCGTGCCACAACAAAATGGCCATGGGCCACAGCACAGCAACTCTGTGCCAGTAATGAATGGACTGATGGCGTTTTTATCGGTACCACCTCCAGGTTTTGGGCATCTGGCAAATTCAGGTAATGGAAGACCGTCTCAAAACACACGTGCTAGAAATCCAAATTTGGGTAATCAATTGACGTATGAACAATTGTTTGGTCACGCAAATTATTTGATATCTAATGGAAATAGAAACACTACGCAAAATCTTCAATCTCCGGATGTTCATCGGGTGCAAAGTGAAAGTTCCAGGCATCTTAGTTTAAACGCAAATATGAGTAATGAAACTTTGAACAGGGAATTCGATCAGAACGAACACCGGGAATTCGATCAAAATGAAGATCGGTCACAAGAAAACACACAAGAATTACGATCATCTTTTCCATAATTTAAAAATGCTGATGGAAAATAAATTGTCAATTTACATGGATGACCTCAATCGAAAACAAGAACAATAAGGTTCCACCGTCGCCGAGAAAGTGAAACAATCTTTGTCAACGTCGATTTCCAGCGAAATTAAAGAAACGGTAGATTCACAGTTAGGACAACACTTGGCACCAATGTATCAAGAATACTACAACCGAAAGGACCAAATTGAATCTATAAAAAGTGTTCCCCAAACACAACCCACAGAAACTGTTCAAACTGGAAGCTCCAAAATTCAAATTCAACCGTATCCGCTAAAAGTTCCAACCATTCAACTTTGAGTGAACCTGACCCAAATTTAACAACTACTCTCCAACTTTTATTGAATCAAATTCTGGACTACAAAGGTTCAACAACTGAAAGTTTCAGGGATTGGAAAAATACAGTAGTCTGCCATCTTACAGTATTCCCAGAACAGTTTTGGCCAGCAGTTTGGGATCTGATATTCACAAGTTCAAAAAATCGGCGCTGGACATCTTCAAAACATTATCGAAAGAGCAGAAATCGGACTATAAATTCATGCTGAAAGAATTTCAGCAACTATTCAATCCGTTTGATAAACGTTTGAATATGGTAGCATGGCAAAAATTGAACCAAAAACCGACTGAAACCGCAGTGCAATTTTGTGTGAGGTTGCTGGCAAAATTACCAAATCAAATTTTACAAAATATGGGACCAGAATCATGGAAAACATTTGTTGCCAATCATCTATTGAGAAATTTGGTTACCTCTAAATATGACCCAAACTTTTTGTTTTTGCTCAAGCGTGACCTTACTGGGAAGAAAATGGTAGAACCAAGATACATAGCCTTTCAACTTGATTTATATTCAAGGGAACTCGAAGATTCTGGATACAGTAATAATGCCAATATTCCACAAAAACAGAATGAAAATAACCAGTTTCAGTTTAAAAAATGAAAATTTCAGTTTAAAAAATCAAATTCTGAAATGTGCGATTTTCCAGGGCATGGGAACCATACTAAAGACAAATGCATCAAGCGTAAGAAATTACAGCAAAATGCGAAATTTGTCATTGGCAATAGACCATCTGGGGAAACAAATAAAAAATTACCAAATAATGCCGCCTATCAAGGTGTCAAAAGTTTTGGACCTACTCCCACACACAACACAACCTTTCCAAAGAACTCTTCAGCAACCGCATACAAGCCCCCAACTAATGATAAAAACACTTTACACACTTTCATGACTGAGTTCTCACAACAAGCTCACAAGTTACCAGAAGAGTTGCAAGAACAAATTGCAAAGACTGTTTATGACTTTGTGGCAGCAGATGGAGATTCAGGTAATACATTTTGTACAAATGTAATTTTACAAAAATATGATTCAAATAACGCCTACTTTACTCAGACAACGACAAAGGCTCCGTCAGCAAGCAGAACCCAGAATTCCCGGACATGGAATCCCAGATTGACCAGGAAAAAGTTGAAAACTCTTCTGAATTGTGAAAAAATTAAAAAATGCAATAATTTGAATGAAAGTGATTCTACTAGTGATCGAAAGAAAAGTGAATGTTTAATGAATCCACAACAGAATGAAATTTCGAAATCAAAAAATTATACCACCTTCGTGAACAAAAATACCTTCGTGAACAAAAACTTAGGGAAATTAAAACCAACAATTGGCAAATTAATAGAAATTCCGGTCTACTTATTTGGAATTCTGTCAAATGTAATAATTGATACAGGTTCCATGAAATCAATTATTCCACATACATTTTTGAATGTCATCAAAAACAAATTCCCATCTATAACAACAAAAAAATCAAAATTTCAATAGAAACAAATTTCTGCCTTGACAAAACCTGGCTCGATCCACAAATTGAACCTACCACCAGAGTTGCGAAAGTGTATTTACACTTACCCAAAATACCCGGGTAAATGGGTATTTATATTTACACTTACACTAACACTTTCATAAAATACCCGTACACTTTATTTACACTTTCCTGGGCAAAATACCCAGGTACAGAAAGTGTATTTTTTTTCAGATGGCCCTGTTTTATGCTTTTGAGAAAGCATAAAACAGGTTCATGTACAAAAAATAACTGCACAGTGCACATATGCAGTTATGCATTGAATGTAGAAAATATGGCAAATGTGAAACTAGCACTATCTCTGACCTTGAACAGTACTCATGGTATTCTACAGTTTCGTCATACTTTTGTAAAATTGACAAGATCAATTGAAATTCACCAGCTGGACACAAAGTCAACTGGTTTTTGCATTGATATTTGCTGATGTACATTCTTGCATTTAAACAGGGTGTATCACATTGCTTAATCAGTACACTTTCCTGAAACGCCACTATTAATATTACATTCTTGCATTTAAACAGGGTGTATCACATTGCTTAATCAGTACACTTTCCTGAAACGCCACTATTAATTCCTGATTAACACTGAAAAAGTGCCATTATTAGGCAACTTCATACCACTAAATTTGTTACAGTCTGAAATGTTTCATAATTGGCAGTAAAATGTGAAATAATGAATGAAAATGAGAGATAAATTGACCTAAAGGTGAAAACAGTGGTGTTTTCTAATGCTCAACAGTGAGAGCTCTTTCTAAAAAAATTTTTACACTTACACTTTTTTTTACACTTTCCTGGGTATTTTAAAAATACCTTACACTTTTGGTATCCATACTTAAAATTTGGAAAGTGTATTTACACTTACACTTACACTTTCCAAAAATACCAGTATTTTAACAACTCTGCCTACCACTTTCTTACATAGATTCCACAACAAGGAAATGTTACAATGCCATATGCACTTTTTTGGTAAACATGTCACACGATGCTACTGATAAAATTATCATTGGAAATGATTTAATAAAATCCTTGAAACTATACAAAGTTATAAATAAATTTTATTCTCGACAACTCGAAAAATTGCCTGAACCATTAATGAAAAATACCGATCCAACCACTATAAAATGGTGCAATTCACCATCAAATAAAAATGATTTTACTGGACTTTTCGACGATCGGAACTTTTTGGCTATGGAAAATTATCTAAGTGGCGAAATTAATGCTGTAAAATTTATTGTAATTGAACGTCCGGACCACTGTGAATTGGTATTGAAAGAAGATGGAACAGTTGTTAGGCCGCCGTTCCACCAAATTGCCGTTTGTCAAGTTTTTTATTTTGAATTTTAAAATGTTTTATTTATTTTGAAGTGGCTCGATTTTACACTGAATTTGTTATTTCTAGGCGAAATACAGCGTGAACGATATTGCGCTGTAAAAATTTTGCAAAGATAATTGCCTACAGAAGCACATCGCTGGCATGCTAGAAGTAGCCGTGTGTGTGTGTGGTGTTTGTGGTGACAATGGACCGAACAAAGTGTTTGATTTTTGTCATAATTTCAATTTTGGCGATTGTGGCTTATTTACGGACAAAAATGGTTTAAAGACCGGACCTGTGGTATGCTACTTTCTTGCTGGCATTTTTAAGTAGTGATGTACACTAGTAAATACATAGTAAAAATATTTACATTTGAAATTCAGATTGGTGTCAAATGTCACATGACGTCTGACACTTGTTCCAAGTTGGTCACCGCAATTTTGGAAGAGCTCATGTATCGCCGCTCGTGGTTCAAAGAAATGAAGACCAATATTGCGAAAGTGAAAATTTTCAACTTTTTCCCGTTCGGAAAAACATTGGTTTGAAACTTAACGAAAATTTTATCTTAAATTTTCTTAGAATAGATATTTATATTTTGATTTAATTTTATGTTGATATTAATTGTTTATTCATTTTGAATATATGGATTAATTATTGAATTGTATCTTACAGGACTAAGGATAAACCTAAATTGTCAAAATTGGCTTATTTCGAAATGGAGAGCCTGAATAACGTAATTTGTGATGATGGACTGTCCCTGATGTGATTGTCTATCAAAAATCGAGTTCCAGTCTGTATGGAACTGGAGTCTCCGATAAAGAAGTTAGTGAATTATTTGTCCTGTTATTTAGTGCACTGATTGATGCGAATAAAAATTTGACGAAAATGAAATTGATTTGAATTTATTTTATTTTTGTCGAATGTGTTTTATCGAATGTAATGCATTAGTAGGAAAAGTTTTGTACTTTTCTTGAATAAAAAGTTTTGTATCTTTTCTCAGATAACCTTGACTGGGAAAAGTTTGAAGAAAGAACTGGAACTGTACAAAAATTCTCGCGCCTTGCCATTTGTTCCAAATTCGATTTATAGTTCTACTGGTTAGATTTGTTCGATTTTCATTTTGTTGAGATTGCCTTTTTATGTTCTACTTTTATTGAATTTTATGAATTTTTATGTGTATGAATTTTTATCTATAGATTTCCCTCGAGCTGAACCCGACGTGGCTTCTACTTCAGTAAGCAGTTTGGCGCAAACCAGTAAAATTGAGGAAAAAACGAAAAAGGAATGATTTTGATTTTTGGCAAAATTGGTTAGTTGGTTAATTTGTTTAAAGCTGCAGCCTTTGTAAAATTAGTTGAACATGGAATCAGTAAGCTGACATGTTTATCGAATATTTTTTTTTTTAAATTTATATCTTGTAAAGTTGTGAAACCGTTTTTCAAATGTAAAATTTCATATGGTCCGTCATTATGTTTTGATTATTTATTTATTGGGAATAATTTTACAAAGACTGTTGTCCTGATGGATAATTTTGATGCCGGTTTTGTTTTGTGACGATGGCTAAACCAATTTCAGTACTTTTTTCGATTTCAATCTGACAAAAAATTTGCCTGTCTCCATTGTTTTAGGATGTTGGAATGTGACGTTGATGAAATAAAATTTCCGAATTGATTGTGTATTGGGATTCTATTAAAGAGTAGTAAAAAAGGGGGTTTATTAATTGAGTCATTTGGTGTCATATTGTGACGTAATACGGTTAAAGGTAATAGGTCAACCCAATTTTTATCTTCTTCCAAAGTTGTTTGTAGAACTTTCAAAAACGATTGAATTGCCCGTTCAGCCATCCCATTAGATTGGGGATGGTATGGATGGGTGTAGGACAGAGTTATTTGATATTTGTCTAATAATTTTTGAATATTTTTACCATAAAATTCTTTTCCATTATCAGTAATTAGAATTTTTGGTGGTCCAAAGATTGAAATACATCGAGATTCTATGGCCGTTGCTACAGTTGTGCTAGTTTTATTTCTAATCGGTGTGGCCACAATATATCTGGTCAATGAGTCAATAATTAGGAGGATATATTTATACCCTTGATGTGCCGGCATTTCACATAAATCTGCGTGTATAGTATGAAAAGGTTGTGAAGTTGTCGGATGGACTAATATTTCAGGGGTCATGGTTTTGTGAGATTTATATTTTTGACAAATTATGCAATTTTTGCAAAAATTATCTACATCTTTAGCAATTGTGGACCACATTCCATAATGTGTAAGCAATTGAGCCGTTTTCTTTGTTGCTGAATGTGAGCTGAAAAGTCCATTGTGAAATTCTATCAAAAACATATTTTTCAAATGGTCTGGCACAACAGGTATGAAAGTTTTTGAAGGATTTTGCATGCATAAGATATCATTTAATATTCTATATTCATTTTCCTGAGTGGAATTCTCAACTTTTTCCCGAATTTTCATTAATTTTTCATTTTGCTCAATTTGCTCAATTTTCCAATTTAATTTACCGGGGCAAATTCTGTATTTTCAACATTGTGTGTGGGCAATGTAACTTCCTTGTCAGTTTTTGTAGAATTTTCCTCAAATTGATCTACTGTACATAAAATATCAACTTTGGTGTCAGAATTAGTATTTTCATATGCATTTGTCTCACATTCCAGCAAGTGTGGTTGGATATCAATCAATTCTGCGGATTCTTGTAATTCGATGTTGTCATTTTCGTTATCAATCGAATTTCTGGATAATTGGTCTGCTACTGTATTTCAATTAGCAGACTTATGTTCGATTCGAGTAATTTTTGCTTGTAGGTACATCGCTCAACGTTCCAAAATTGATGCATGTGGTGATTTGAAAGCATCGACTACTCCCCTATTATCTGTTTGAAGAATAATTTGTTGCCCTTCAATTATTGGGGATAATTGACGAACGGCAAAAGCAATTGCGAGTGCCTCTAATTGGGCGGCGGACCAATTTTTGTACTGGGCATGAATTCGCTTACTCACATAAGCAATTGGATGCAATTTTCCGTCGGAATTGTCTTCTTGTAGAAGAACAGCTGAAAGTCCTTGCCAACTTGATGACCAATTAGGTGGGGTTGGCCAATCAGTTGCATAATTGCAATTTACCGTGTTTTCAGAAATTTTCCAAATTTGATTGTAGGGGAACCAATGTCCAATTTTCAAGTTTTTTCTTAGAGCAACAGGGGTGGATGCGTTGTTTATTATCAAAAAAGTGAAGGTTGCATTTGCATTTACTTTTTCAGGTATGTGTAGTGAATGTGTTTCTAAAAACGGAAATTTCTGAGACAGATTTATGTCCATTATCCCGCCCGAATTTGTCGATTTATTCAAATGGCATGACATTTGGGTACAAGTGTTCGGCTGGATTGTAACGGCTTTTGAAAGGAAAATGTGTGTGCATTTCGGATTTGAAGATTTCGAAAAGTCTCCCCAATCGTTTTTATTTGATATTTGATAGCAGCCATAGAGAGAACACTATGAAGTACTAACCAATCAAAACCACTCAACCCTCAAATCCAACATGGTGGACGACCTAAACCATATTCAATGCAGAGGGGATGGCTGCATCATTGCTGAATGGCTGTGCTGACCTACCAAGCTCTTCATTGGCACCTGCTCACCCATCTGCTGGGCACACCGCAGAACCAGTGCCAACAAGCTGCTTCTATCCAGCTTCAAAGGAACCTACACCTACAGCACCTGCTCACCCATCCGCTGGGCACACAGCAGAACCAGTGCCAACAAGCTGCTTCTATCCAGCTTCAAAGGAACCTACACCTACAGCACCTGCTCACCCATCCGCTGGGCACACCGCAGAACCAGTGCCAACAAGCTGCTTCTATCCAGCTTCAAAGGAACCTACACCTACAGCACCTGCTCACCCATCCGCTGGGCACACAGCAGAACCAGTGCCAACAAGCTGCTTCTATCCAGCTTCAAAGGAACCTACACCTACAGCACCTGCTCACCCATCCGCTGGGCACACCGCAGAACCAGTGCCAACAAGCTGCTTCTATCCAGCTTCAAAGGAACCTACACCTACAGCACCTGCTCACCCATCCGCTGGGCACACCGCAGAACCAGTGCCAACAAGCTGCTTCTATCCAGCTTCAAAGGAACCTACACCTACAGCACCTGCTCACCCATCCGCTGGGCACACCGCAGAACCAGTGCCAACAAGCTGCTTCTATCCAGCTTCAAAGGAACCTACACCTACAGCACCTGCTCACCCATCCGCTGGGCAAACAGCAGAACCAGTGCCAACAAGCTGCTTCTATCCAGCTTCAAAGGAACCTACACCTACAGCACCTGCTCACCCATCCGCTGGGCACACAGCAGAAATGCTTCACAGGTGGGAAAGAGGTCTCCTTCAGTGCTGTCAGCTTGCGGTGTCCACTGTCACACCGGAGTGATCCAGACAAACACATACAAGAGCACACTGGCTAGGGAGGTACCAGTCAGTTGCTTGCAGTGGCCTCACCAGGGAGAGTGAAAGTGTGATGGTTTTGGTTAACCCTGTTCTCCCTTAACTTAATTTATCCCTAAACTTATTATCCTTTTCTTAAGGGAGAAAAGGGGGAATATGTTGGGAATTGTGATGTTTGTTCAATGCAACTACTTCCTTATTTGATCTTATATAACTGTGTGATCACTCTGGAACCAAAATAAACTATAAAGTGAGATCCGCGCACTTTACAATGTCTAAATCCCGTGTGCCGATTTGACCTGGTTGTTCAACACGAACAATAATATTTTCTGAACATGCTATCATATACTTTAGACAACGAGAATTCAAATAAAACAAAAATGAGTTCAATATCTCTTTCCAATCAAAAGTGATAGCGCTTCAAAAGATTTTCCATACATCTGCATAAAAATTCTGCATGATGAACAATGCATGCAAGTTCAAAACTCCATATCTCGACTATTTTTCAGCCAATTTTAACCAATGAACAGTTGAAATGATCAGAATAACAGGGAGATATCGTTTTTATTCACAGTTTATTTGTATGCATTATCATAATGATCATTTCATTAAACAGTTCACATTATTTTCTTGTATGGTAAATCTTATAAAATATACGGATAACCTGTGAATAAAAACGATATCCCCATGTTATTCTGGTCATTTTAAGTGTTCATTGGTGAAAATCGGCTGATAAATGGTCGAGATATGGAGTTTTAAACTTGCATGCATTGTTCATCATGTAGTTATTTATGCAGATGGGAGGAAAAAATTTGAAGCGCTATAACTTTTGATTGGAAAGAGATATTGAACTCATTTGTGTTTTATATTTATGAATGCTCGTTGTCTAAAGTGTATGATAGCATGTTCAGAAAAATTTTTGTTCGTGTTGAAAAACCGGGTCAAATCGGCACACGGGATTTAGACATTACTAAAATAACTAAAAATATGAAATCTGCAGGCTGTCCCGATCATTTTAAATGTTAAACGATCCAAATCGGCCCAGAAATAGCCGAGTTATTGATGTGCAATTTTGCATGTTCTCAGAGACAGCCAAAATTTTCGCAAATAACCACGTTTTTATAGACCCCCCCTACCTCCGGACTGGGGGCTCGTAGAAAAATTACGTCGAAATCTGAGAGAGCCCAGACCTGAAACCATAATATATCCAAATTTCAACATTTTTCACCAAGCGGTTCCCAAGATAAAAGCACGTGCTATGGGTAGGACGACCCCTCCCTAAAATGCTAACCCCAAACCAAAATCCCCTGTGCCTGGGACTCTTTCAAGGATATACAATACAAGGTTATACAGTACTTGGTTTTCCCACTTTCACCATGCAGTGGTGGCCACTGATTTATGAATGAATTGCACACCACTAGTGATGGAATGGCGTCATGGCGCTGGCGCCGCAATTGAGGGCGCCAAAGGGCGCCGCGCCATGGCGCCATTGGCGCTTGGCGCCCTTTTTCTGTGGCGCCCTTGGCACCTGGCGCCCACATTCTGAAAGGCGCCATGGCGCCCTGCTTTAAAAGGGCGCCAAACAGGCGCCAGAAGGGTTTCAAGGTGAGTGCTGTGTAAATGAAACAAAGATGAAAAACGCATCTGTGGATGATCTAAATTCGCCAGAAAAATGGACGAAGTGGTGTGAGCAAGTGAAAATCTTTTGTGCAACGGTTCATCAGATGTGTCTGACAGATCAGAAGACGAAATGATGAACCGTTGAACTTGCAAAATCATAAATCAACGGATTCAAATCGTTGCAATTCCATTTTTTGTTCAATTCAAGGAAACATTGATTGGGAAAGTCTATTTGAAGTGAATGGATTGTTGTCAAATGACAATATCTATTGTGTTTGAATTCGTCATGTGGATTTTATTAGAATTTTTTTGTTCTAGTGTTGTTTTTGTTCATTAAATCCTGGAGAACGCGAATTAAGTAGTGAATGTGTGTACTAGGGTGCTGTAGAAACTGTTTTAGCACACGCAGGGCGTTCTATGCACTTATTTATCCTGGCGCCCTTGGCGCCTGGCGCACTATTTTTCAAATGGCGCCATGGCGCCCTTGGCGCTTGGCGCCCTCTTTCCCTGGCGCCCTTGGCGCCTGGCACCCTTTTCCTGTGGCGCCCTTGGCGCCTGGCGCCCTTTTTCTGTGACGCCCTTGGCGCTTAGCGCCCACTTTCTGAATGGCGCCATGGGCCCTTGGCGCCTGGCACCTTTTTTTCTGGCGCTTTTCCATCACTACACACCACACCACCTTTAACAACTGGAGCTTTCTGGTAGAATTTCGAGTCGGTCGTGTTTGTGCAGTTTGCAAGGAAGCCCAAGCCGTGCAGGGAGCACTTGTCCGCTTGCAGACTGTAGCCGGCGCACCGGGGCAGCTGGCTGCACTTCCGACTGCACTCTGCCCGCTCAATGTCTGTGTGCTCTTCCAAAATTGATCCTGACTGCATTTCACAATCACGGCATCCATAATGTGGTGTGTAGTGGTTTAGGCTTGGTGCTGCAATTGCAATATCAGTGAACAAGGAACTAATTCCAGAATTACACAAATAGAGCACAATTATCGACCAAATCATATTGAAATAGTGAACACGATTGCAGGTTCTTCATTTTTCACAGTGAGAAAACTAGTTGTAACTAGTTTTTAAATGGTCTGTCTATAAAACCAGGAAAAAACTGACTGTACATGTAGAGGGCAGGGAGTAAGGCGCCATCAGTGGCTGCCTGCAGCTGCCCCCCAACCAGTGTGCCTGAAGTCCTATCGTACGGCATTGCAGTTGGCTATTGTTCACATGCGTTTTCATCAACCATCTTCTATCTAACAAATCAGCCATCTTATATCTACCATATTCATACTATGTCAGCCCCCCTAAAATTTTTCCCTATATAGGGACGGAAAGGCATTTTGGAGCTAGCGCCATACAAAGGCACCACGCCATGGCGCTTTTGGCATTGGCGCCAGCGCCAGAACTGCTTTATATGTATGTAAATATGCATATGTATACCGCGAAAGTCACAAAAATGTGTTCATTTCCAAGGATATTGGTCTATAGGGACTGGTCTGCTGAAAATACAATGCATGGGGAAGAAATTGCGTGCTTGCGTGCAACAGTTTTAAGAAACATCAAAAAATATATATTAAAAGTTGCATTTTCTGGGATTTTTCAGGTCTCACCCTGGGAAGGGGGGGGCTGCAATCCCCCCCCCCTGGATACGTCCTTGGTTGACACCCCATTATAGTAAACTCAAATGCATTCAAAGCTAATTTATGAGTTTTTGAAATTTTGGTTGAAAACTATTTTGCAAAGGCACCTGCAGGATCTGCACTGAATGGTACAGAATGGAAAATAAAAGTACCTAGCTTCTTTTTTGGTGTGTTAGGCTGAATTCAGTACACTTTCTATAGGTATAGGGCTTTCGCCAATCACTACAAAAGTTGACATTTTGGTGTTTAGCTCATTTAAAACACCCGCAGTGTGGTCTTCCCATTCAGAGGTGGCTACACCCTTCTGATGCCATTTCCATACAGTATAGCCACTGTCAGCAGAGTTCCTGTGCAGTGCCACTCTCACTTCTTGTGTTGAGTTGAACTTCTGCATGAATGAGTAGAGATTCTCACAGGAGGAATTACATTAAATGAGTGCAATTGCCTGTTGGTGTGGTGTAAGGCTCAAAACACTATTTTTTTAAACTCTAGTCCAAATCACGTAGCCAAAAATATTGGCTTTGATAGATAGCTGAGTGGCCTCCAGGATAGAAAGCTGGGCAGTTTGGGGGGTTACCCCCCCCCCACTCCATTGGAGACCCCTGCTTGAAACATGTGGATCAGTCTGCATCCAGTGTGAGAAAACTGCACCTGCAGTAGTGCAAAGACTGCGAGTCTGACAGCTGGACTGTGCACGTTGGCCAGCTGCCAGAAGGGCACAGCGGCGGCCAGGTGGAAGCTGCCCCAGGCGGCCGTCCAGTCCTTGCCTGCCTCTTCCACTGTCCAGCACAGACCAACGTACAGGATTGAATTGGTCTCGCAGTGTGGAGAAGATTTCACTGCTGTGAATTTGTTTTGTACTGTCAAGATTGTAATCTGATATTGTAGAAAGACAACGTGACTCACCATTGACACCATTGGCATTAACGCCCATACATGGGGCAGATTTCAGACTAAATATGATCAGCTGCAGCACAGTGGCTAGCAACTTGTAGATTTGTAAGGTACACATCTTGTTCTGATTGTCTCTGAATAAATAAATGTGCTTGTCTGCTGTTTGGCGACCCACTTCACAGGCCTGGAATGACACTTATGGGTCTATTCAATTCACAATAAAATTAGGGGTGGGGGGTTTTCCCTCCCCCATTTGCCCGGCTCCAAAAACAATCCGCCCCCCCCCCCCGCTCAAAAATCCTGCGTACATCCCTGGCTGGCACCAGGCACTAGTGCCAAAAAAACAGCTGCTGTGCCACTTTTCACACTTGGTGCTATGTATTTCGCTGTGGTGCTGTTGCGCATGGCGCCAGGAGGAAAACACCTAGCACTGGTGCCTGGCACCAAAACAAAAAGCACCATGGTGTTTTTTGGCACATAGCTTAGGCTTAGGATCAAACATTGAATACATGATGTACGTCATTCAAGACGTGGGTATTTCGAGGGGGCGTTATTTTTTCCTCAGCTCAAAAACACCTGGGGGTATTTCGAGGGGGGGTTAATTCAAGAGGGGGGTATTTCAAGGAAATACGGTATATGCGAATTAGGGTTCAAATGATATATTGTATGGAATATCGGATATCGACCATTTTTTAATATCAAATATCAAGTATCGAGATCGAAAATTTTGAAAAAATATCGAATATTGAATATCGATATCGAAAATCTTGAGAAAATATTGAATATCGATATCGACCATTTTACAATATATAGAACCTGAATTGTGTCCCTAATCAAAGTTATTATTTTCATTTTGAGATTTTGTGATTGGTCTGATTTACTTATAGTATTTTTTTGATGAGTAAAAGTACAATATTTATAGTGTCATTTTAGTTGGACTGTTAAATTTGAACCTGAAAATGCTAATATGCTATTTTATGCAACATGCATTAAGCAATTAGGTTATAAGTATGAACTGAAATATCTACCAATTTTTGTTTGCCTGATACACTTTGATTCATCATGTTTTTCTTCCATTTTCTGCTTTTGACTGATGTAAACCTTATTAAAATCACTTGTACCATACACATTTCAGTAAAGAGATGATACACAATGTGTGCAACCACTTGAAAATAAATATGCTACTTGAAATTTGCCTTGCTACACCAGAAGCAAATTGCAATATCGAATATCGAAAATATTGAAATATCGAATATTTACGATTTTTTAATATCGAATATCGATATCGAGGTTCCATATCGTATCAATATCGAATATCGAGTTTCAGAAAAAATATATCGAATATCGATATCGAAAAGTCATATCGTTCGAACCCTAATGCGTATACAACACTGGGTACTGTTATTTACTCCTTCGGAAATGTTTAAGTGATAATTTAATTGTACAGTATCGATAAAAATCTAAGCACTTTTTTCGAGATGGCTTGCCATTGTTAACCCAGCGAGACTAAGCTGTAAAATAACATTACAAAATGCAGAGAACTTGACACTATTTGATGTAATTATATGTTTTACACAAAGAAATAGCACTGAATTAGCATGGCTGCACATTACGAGCAGTAACAATTTTTGGCGCCGGCGCTATTGGCGCTTGGCGCCAACATCCTCTGGCGCCATTGGCGCTTGGCGCCGTGTGCTAGAAAAGCGCCATGGCGCTTTTGGCGCTTGGCGCTATTTTTATGTGGCACCATTGGCGCTTGGCGCCAAAAGTTTGGCGCTTTTTACATCACTAGCAGGGTTGGTTTTATAAAAATCATTTGTATACAAATTGTATAAAAATTGTATAAAAATGTATTTTATTTTTATTTTATTCTTGTTTCATTTTATTTTATTTTATTTTATTCCAAAATAATAATAAAATAATAAAATGGACCATTTTACAAAAATTTTACAAAAAATCAGAATCTTGCATACAAGGTCAGAAAAATGTGATAATTAGACCTAAACATGAAAAACATGTGACAAATTTTTCCCTTTCTATTGCAAAAGTTGCATGCAGTAGGTATTGTTAGCTAGTTGCAAGTGTTAGGTTACAATTATCTATAAGAATGGTTTGCATTTCCAGTAGAAGCATTACTGAAGTGTGCTGGCCGCATTTGTAAAACATCATGCAAAGTGTCAATTGTCATGACAAATGTAGTAAAGAGTCAATTGGCATCTCAAATGTCAAGCAAAGTATAATCGTCATGACAAATGTCATGCAGAGTGTAAATTGTGTATCTGAATCTTATGTTTTGGTATCCAAACCTTATATTTTGGTATCCAAATCTTATGTTTTTGTATCCAAATGTTCACATAAGATTTGGTTACAAAAAGAACAAGATTTGGATACAAAAGATAAGATTTGGATACAATTTGCTTTACAGTTTCCACTTTAATTTATACAGGGGTGGGCATTTTCAGTTACTGCTTGAAAAACGCGATAGCTTGAGCTACGGTTGAGCTATCACAGTTAAATTTTAACACAATAGAGTAGACTCCATAGGACACCTATTCTGAAGTTTGCAACCCAAACCGCCACATTTTGGGTGAGTTGTGGAACATACAGTTTTCAGTGTTATTTTGTGACTTGGTGTCACCCATAGGATACATCGAGGGTGGCATTTGAGGGGGGGGGGGGTCACCGGTCGTTGTAATCCCATTCTGTTGTACATTGGCTGATTTTGATGCCCTTCAAGTATGTTGGGGTTTGGGGTCGGGGCTACGACCAAATTCTTTTTTTCTTTCTTGAATAATCCCCCAATCCCGAGATAAGAGGGGTCAAGTCACAAAATTACACTAAAAACTGTGTGTTCCACAACTCACCCAAAACGTGGCCGTTTGGGTTGCAAACTTCAGAATAGGTGTCCTATGGAGTCTACTCTATTGTGTTAAAATTTCACGGTGATAGCTCAACCGTAGCTCAAGCTATCGCGTTTTTTCAGCTATAACTGAAAATGCCCACCCCTGTATTTGTCATGACAATTGACACATTACTTAACATTTTCATGAAAATTGGCACTTCCCATTACATTTCATATGACATTTTAACACTTTACATGGCTTGGGACTGCCCCAGCTCCGCGAATGAACAGGTTGAACTATAAACAACAGAAAAAAAATTTACAAAAAATATGAATTTTTATACAATTTTTACATAAAATATGAATTTGTATACAATTTTACAAAAATTTTACAAAAATTCGAATTTTTATACAATTTTTATTTTTATTTTGAAATTTTCCATTTTATTTTATTTTATTTTATTCTTCAATTTTCCATTTTTTTATATTCTTTTCTGAGATTTTGCCAACCCTGATCACTAGGAACTGGCACCAGATCTATCAGACACTGGGCCTACAACAGGCCGATGAACCGTTGGACGACAAATTTTCATCCACTCGCATTACTTTTACTGCGAATTTCGATTATCTAAGGACGCGCTTTTTTATATTCATTTACGCAGTACTCACGTTGAAACCCAGCTGGCGCTATTTTGGTGCTATTTTAGAGCAAAGCGCCAGGCGCCAAGGACGCCACGGAAAAAGGGCGCCAAGCACCAATGGCGCCCTCAAATGGCGCCAGCGCCATGGTGCCATTCCATCACTAATCACTACCAACATGAGTAATGAGGCAAAATTGAATTCTTCTAACACAACACAATTTATTGCAGAATTGTTAACACAACTAAATTGGAGTGAATTATTGCTATGAAATTATTGTCCATAATAAATAAAACAGTCAAGCAGCGGCCATATGTCATACTTATTCGATTCACGCCCATTTTTCTACCAACAAGTAAATTGATATCATGTAAATTCATTAGTTGCTATTGACGCTTGGATAAACAATATGGCCGTGGACTGTGCCAATGCTATTAATTAATGTTATAAATTATTTTTTCATTTTGTATGTAATTTCTAGAGTGTCAAATTACCGTTTCCCGTTTCCGTTTTTTGAAAGCAAATTTTTTTCCGTTTTTTAGCTGCTGAAATTTTTTTCTCCGTTTTCTGACCACAATTTGTTTCCGTTCCCGTTTTTCCGGCTCATTTTCCCTTTTCCAGCTCAACTGTCTGTTTTCTGTTTCAGCCAAACTGGTATACATGCATGCAGGCTTTCAATTGTGTTAATTTTTTTTATTTTCCACCAAAATTTCAGCAATTTTTACCATTTCCAGCAAATTTCAGCAATTTTTTTCCATTTTCCGGCAAAATTTCAGCAATTTTAATCCATTTCCATGCAAATTTCATTTTCTGTTTCCGGTTTTCCGGCCTTGTTTTCCGTTTTCCAGCCGCTGGAATTTTTTTCCATTTTTGTTTCCGTTTTCCGGCAAGTGCAATTTTTTTTTCATTTTCTGGCCACTTAATTTTTTTCTGTTTCCATTTCCGTTTTCCATCAAAAATTTGTTTCGACACACTAGTAATTTCAATTGTACTGATGATGAATGTTATTTCAATTTTTGATCTCAAAATGTGATGTTGAATAAAAGCTTAAATCTATACTCCTGGTCAGAAAGATTGACAAAATTGACAATGGCATTATGCTGTTCGTACACGAATATTGACGGTGCAAAAACAGCATACAAATAAACAATTACCACAAAACACTTGTCATTGTGCACAAAAAGAGCATGATAAATTAGTTCCATTGCCCTTCATCTGGACATTACAAGACAAATGATTAATAGGATAAGAGGAAAATGATAGGATAATAAAGAGAATTATCGGGGGGGGGGCATGGTGGGTTGAAAATGCATGTAATTAACTTAATGATAAACTTATGTTTGCCGAAGGCCTGTTAATAAGCAAAAAAAAAACGAAAATATTCAAGATGGTCAGTCCAAAGTTAGTGATTTCCACAAGCTGTGACACTCTTTTCATCTTTAGGATAATATAAATTCCACAGTATTTTACTGGAATAATCATAGGCGGCGTAAGTGCTTGTGCGCTTGTGAATGTCACAAGCAGAATTTGTGGTGTCACAAGCAGAAATTTCACTGTCACATTGTGACATTCACAAGCACGTATTGTACAAATGAGAATGAAAGCGCAAAATTAGCCCAAAATCGCTCCATTTTCCCAATTTTCACCTTTATAATCACTATTTTCATCTATATACATGGTTATTTACCTTTTTTAGCCAATTTTACTTATATTAATAGCGATTTCAATTTTTTGGCTGACTGCCAACTACACATAAGGGCTCTGATAAAAAGGTGTCACAAGGTGAAATTTTGGCTAATGTGAATGTCACAAGCGCAAATTGAAACCTTGCGCCACCTATGGCAATAATTCCCCTCTTGAATAAAAAATAATTCCCCATGTGATTTATTTGAGTAGATACAGTAATTTCTACATACCGTATTACCTCAAAATACCCCCAGGGGGTTTATTATTTCGCCAGCAAAATTTGAGGGGGGATAATTCGAGGGGGGGGGGGTTTATTCGTGGGGGGGGGGGTCTATTATTTTGCCAGAAATTTTCAAAAATTCCCCATACTCGGACGTAGAAAAATTGAACAATTACATAGATGTATATGTCTTTATAGGCATATATAACTGTATATATACATAAACCCTTCCCTAAACTCACTCAATCATCAGTTTTAACGTGTGTTCTGCATTGTACAGATTATAACCTGCGGTATTTGTCATGTACGTTCTCTTTACACTCAACGTTAGGGGGGTATTTCGAGGGGGGGGGGGGTAATTCAAGGGGGGATAATTCGGGGTAATACGGTATCTCTAATTTGTTTACTATTTCTAAAATAAAAAGAATACCATATTACCTCGAATTAACACCACTTGAATTAACCCCTCAAAATAAACCCCCTTAAAATTTTCCTGGGGAAATAATACCCCCCACCCTCGAAATAGCCCCACCCAAATCGAGTGTAGAGAGAATGTACATGACAAATACGGCAGTCATTAAAAACAATGACTGAGTTACATTATGGCAGGACTTACTATAAACTCAATGCACATTAGTGTATTCAATGATCTAAAGGGTTTTCATACGATTGCACATATTCATACTTGGAACACGTCCAAGTTACTGTTTGCAAGAATGTGAGCGAGAGTGAAAGACACAGGATTTCTGTCTGCATCACCAATAATGGCTGTGGTATGCAATTAAGTGACAGAAAAAATGGTCGTTACTGGCAGCCCACATACTAGTTAACACTTGTGTTGACTTATCATTATCAGTGATGCGTACAAAAATCCTGCATCTTTCATTCTACCTAGTATGTATAAAACGCAAATGGTAACTTTGACGTGTGTCAAATTTACACATACCGTATTTCCTCGATTTACCCCCCCCCCCCCACGAAATACCCCTAGGTGTTTTTGAGCTGGGGAAAAAATAAACCACCCCTCGAAATACCCCCATCTGGAATTATGTACATGATGTATGCAATGTACATGATGTACATGTTGGTCGCAGTTTGCATTGCACGCAGCTACACATCATAGGCGGCGTAAGCGCTTGTGCGCTTGTGAATGTCACAAGCGGGATTTTTGGTGTCACAAGTAGTGATGTTAAAGGCACCGGGAAAAATGGCACCGCACCGCACCGGCACCTTTGCCAACGCATGAAAAGGGCACCTGGCACCCTGGGGCACCGGCCAGAAAATGGCACCGCACCGCACCGGCACCGGTGCCTTTTGGAAAAAATGGCACCGGCACCGAAGGGCACCGGCGGGTTGCCGGTGCTAGCACCGAAAGGCACCGCACCGGGCTGGAATTTCTGAAGTAAATATCGGGCAGTTTCTCAGTGGTCTCACCTTTGGAAGTGCATATTTCCATGAATTTTCAACCGATTTTGATGGTTGAGCACTTAAAATGATCAGAATGATGTGGCAATCACTTTTATGAATCAATTACAATGATTACAACCGAAAGATAAAATATTTAATTCACCGCAATGTCCATAGCCACTATTGTCTACTGATCGGAGTCATTGCTTTACAGAGAATGGAACTATCTCTGTCATAAACTGACAAAAATTTTGAACAAACAAGTAAGATAAATATAAAATATAAAAATGATTTAAAATTCAACAAAATTTTAGATTCGCTCATCAGATCGGGTATAATGGATTTCACAGTATAGTCGGCGGACATGACACTCTACCCTCGCACTCATTTATGTCTCACGCTGGAAGAGTGCCAATGATAGTAAAGCATGCGATTCTTGTATAAAATATGAAAAAAATTATTGTTGTTTATAAGTTTACGCATAGCGATATAACAGAGTTGACTTTTTCAACTTTTTATGAAAATCGCGTGCGTAAAAAGTCGCTGGCACGCTTCCAGCTGGAACCACGCGTGCAGGGTGTAAAGTTACTGGAGTATAGGTATATTTATTTGATGAGAGGTTTACAAAATAGGCAAAAACGGTTGGGTAAATATATCGCTGTTTTTTGAAATATGAATAAGCACATACTATGGACAAAATTCACAGCACATGAAGCCTTGGCCGGTGCCTTTCCCGGTGCCTTTTCTTTGGCCCTGGTGCTAGCACCTTTAGCACCGGCAAAAAAATGGCACCGCACCGCACCGGCACCGGTGCTATTCTGAAAAAAAATGGCACCGGCACCGGCATGGCACCCCTGAAGATTGCAATGGCACCGCACCAGCACCGGTGCTGGTGCCCTTCAGTGCCCAACACCGGGGCACCGGTGCCCCGGTGCCTTTACATCACTAGTCACAAGCAGAAATTTCACTGTCACATTGTGACACTCACAAGCGTGTATTGTACAAGTGAGAGTGAAAGATCAAAATTAGCTAAAAATCGCCAAAATCTGCTCTATTTTGCCAATTTACAGATTTATAATCACTATTTTCATCTTTATACATTGTTATATACCTATTTTGGCCAATTTTACTTATATTTATAGCGATTTCAAATTTTTTGGCTGACTGCCAACTTTGCATGAGGACTCCGATAAAAAAGTTGTCACAAGGTGATATTTTGGCTAATGTGAATGTCACAAGCGCAAATTGGGACCTTGCGCCGCCTATGCTACACATGTACTAGTTTGTGTAGCGATGGACGTTGATATGTCCAGATATACCGTATTACCTCGAAATACCCCCAGGGGGTTTATTATTTCGCCAGCAAAATTTGAGGGGGGGATAATTCGAGGGGGGGGGGGGGTTTATTCGAGGGGGGGGTCTATTATTTCGCCAGAAATTTTCGAAAATTCCCCATACGCAGACGTAGAAAAATCGAACAATTACATAGATGTATGTGTGTTTATAGGCATCTATAACTGTATATACACAAAAAACCCTCCCTAACGTCACTTATTCATCAGTGTTAACGTGTGTTCTGCATTGTACAGAACACAAACTGCGGTATTTGTCATGTACGTTCACGTTACACTCAGTTTTAGGGGGGGTATTTCGTGGGGGGGTTTATTATTTCCTCAGCCGAAATTTAGGGGGGGGGTATTTCGAGGGGGGGGTTAATTCAAGGGGGGGGTTAATTCGAGGTAATACGGTACCCTACTTGGACACATTGATTACCTGTTTTGGTGGGTATATAAATGTGTACTCATTACTACGAAATTCGTGAAAATTTCTGACGAAAGTAAACCCCCCCCCCCCTCGAATAAGCCCCCCCCTCGAAATACCCCCCTCAAAATTTTCACCCTGAAAAAATAAACCCCCTGGGGCCAGATTTAATTCTCCCTACAGATTTGTAGGGTAGGGCGTACGCCCGATAGATTTTTAAAAGTTCAGCCGCATCGACGCACATGCACCGAGAGCAAGGCGGTTTGTAAAATATACGAAACCATCCCTTAAGGTCGCCGATATTGCAATATGACGTATATCACTTCGATTTTGCCACGGAAATCATGATTTCGTCATTTCTTGGCCGTCGGCCAATTCGTTTTTTATTTTATTTTATTGGACGGGTTACTCGCATAAGTCGCGCTTTTGTGTAGTCAGGTGGTCACTTTTTTAGTGTTCACTGTCTGCAACCGAAACCATGAGGGCAGCGACAAGAAAGAAATGCATGCACGAGCGTACAAAAGCGCGACTTATGCGAGTAACCCGCCCGACAAAATAAAATAAAAAGCGAGTTGGCAGACGGCCAAGAAATGACGAAATAGTGATTTCCGGGCCAAAATCGAAGCGATATACGTCATATTGCAATATCGGCGACCTTAAGGGATGGTTTCGTATATTTTACAAACCGAATTGCTCTCGGTGCATGCGCGTCGATGCGGCTGAACTTTAAAAAATCTATCGGGCGTACGCCCTACCCTACAAATCTGTAGGGAGAATTAAATCTGGCCCCTGGGGGTATTTTGAGGAAATACGGTACTTTTTGGATGAATTTGTTGTGGCTGCGGCGATAAGATACCTTACAATCCGACTTTTTGTAAAGATTTGTCTATCAAAATCATACCGTTCTCACGTAAAAACTTTGGTTGAATAGGATGTATCATGAACCCAAGGACGCAGCCAGGGGGGGCGGGGGGGGGGGCAGCCAACCCCCCCTTCCCGGGTCGGACAAGAAAATATACCTGAAATGGTGCTTCCGTAAAGCGATTTTGGCGCTGCCCCCCCCGTTCGCCGAGCTCAGTATACAATCCGCCCCACCCCGCTCAAAAAACCTGGCTACATCCCTGCATGAACCAAATGGGATCCATCCATTCAAGTTCAAATAAAAAACATACATCATTGGTAACCAAGGACCAAAACACTGACTTGTTTCATGACCCGCCCAGTATACCCTTTAAATGCATTTAAACACTTAACTATACAGGGTGCAGCAATTTAGATGGGCCAGGCCTCCTACGCACAAATGCCTGGTACGCACAAACACCCCCGGTACGCACAAAATTGTGCCCGCCATGCACATCTGCCCGGTACTTACATGGCTGATGATCTTTGCATACCGGACAGATGGTCACTAATGTTATTGCACACTTTTTTTCACACATTTTTTCACTTCACTGATATCTGAAAATCAATTGAAAAAGTGTCAAGTGAAAAAATGGTCAAAAATAGCCATTATCCACCATTTTTTCACTTGACACTTTTTCAAGTGATGTTCAAATATGTGTGAAGTGACAAAAAGTCAACGAATGTCATTGTGCAACTTTTTTTCACTTCACTCACAAGTGTGAAGCGAAAAACACGGTCAAAATGTAATGCAATGTCATTTCGTACTGGGCAGATGTGCGTGATGGGCACAATTTTGTGCGTACCGGGCGTTTGTGCATACCAGGCATTTGTGCGTACAAGTGCACCGCCATTTAGACATACGCTATAGATTTTGAATAACTTGTCACTTGGTGGTTGGATTAACATCAAATTGTAGGTAAAGTGTAACATCAAATTGTGTGTAACATCAAATTGTGTGTAACATCAAATTGTGTGTAACATCAAATTGTGTGTAACATCAAATTGTGTGTAACATTAACAACTAAATAGGAAAGGATCCCTGAAAATATGGCTGCGATAGCTCCACTCGTTCTTAAGTTATTCATGCAAACGCGTAATTGTCACTTTACCACCATCCCGTGATAGATTTCAAACGGGATCCACTTTTCGGGACCCGGATCAAGATTGGGATTGTTTTTTATTCTGTTTTTTTTCTCTCTTTATTTTTTTCTCTCTCTGGGAATGCAAAAAGCACCGTGTCGCTTCTGGCGCCATTTTTTCTCTGGCGCTTGGTGCTGGGGTTCTGGCACTTTTTCCATCACTGTTCACGTGTGGATCGTGATAAAATTTGATGAAATGTCATGAATCCGTGTATTCAGCTGTTTTTCGATTACACGATTCACGAGGTTTTTTACCGCACTTTTCCCTCTATTCCCACTTCACCGGCCGCTTGCCGCTGCAGTGCACTGCACTGGGCCCGGAGGTCCAGATTATAAATGCGTGTTGTAAATTTTAAGGAAACGTGTCCGAAGACGGTAGGTTTTTCAGAACGTGCGATGAACCACTCGGTGGCTCACGCTGTTCCGTTTCCCGCAGCACGCACAGCACTTACACTCAGCATAAGCAGCGCGGTAATTAGAGCAGTTGTTAATTAGCTAACTTAGGGAAAAAGTTAGTACTTAGTGCCAATACAAAAAGGGGTCCAAGTTGGGTTGAGAAGAGAGTTTATTTTTTGGGCGATGGAAGAACAGTAGCGGCAGAGTAGAAGCAAAATTAGCTTACGTCGCATCGACGAAGTTGTTGGAAAAAACAATTTCAGCTACTTATAAGGCAATCAGGACTACCATAATTGACCTGAATAAAAAGCAAAAAGAACATAACATAGCGAAGTTACAAAATCACTTTCAAATCACATAAGCTCTGATGTAAGCACTTAGTAAAATCGTACGTAACGCAACTGCTTATAAAAAGAGTACTAATTAATATCAGCTAACAAAAGTAATCAAAAAGCTTCATGCAACATGGGGCTAAGCCTATAAATTACAAGCTTATTCGGTGCAACAATTACTCACTTCCATAATTACCTACAAATCCCTACTTAATATAACACGACCTAAAATAACAATGCAGTGCAACGCATTTTTACAAAGACAGAATGAACAAAGTATGTACAAAGGCAATTACGGCATCATAATCCAACACAGCAATTTAAGCTAAATAATTAGACAGCTAACACAAGCTTACAATTAATGTTAATTAATTAAGATACAGATCGATTAATTAAGCTCGTGGGAATGAAAGGCATTGGCGTGAAACGATCTGTACAATAGTTTCTACATGTCACATGGAAACTTTGCTTGGGGGTTTTGTATTCATTAGTTACGGTAGCTAGAGAATGCTCGCGGGCGCGAAGTGCTTATCACCTCCAGTCCCGCGACCCACTATTGTGACTATCCGGTCAGCTAGCGCCCGTGAGAAAGGCTTCAGCCCGATGGCCACACCCTTCCGAGCGCGAGGAGATATTTATGCTAGGGCGGCGGAAAAGTATTTTTTGGACTGCGACTTGTCACTTGGGGCGTTATCAGAAGCTGTTCCTACCACCCACCGATACTAGATGACGCACGACAATCTAGTCAACATGGGGAGGAACGCGGAACAGTGCTTTTGTATTTTTTGAGTGAGATTCATTGTTCCTGGCTTCCGGTCGCCACCTACCTATCAGCCGTCAGTCTCCGCCTCTGCCCAAAAATAAGTAAAGGGTAAAATGTGCTTTAGACCGCCCAGAGAGTCACAACAGTGTGCCGGCGAGCCCAAAGGCGGCCACACGCCGCGCCGCGGCATTTCAAAGTGAAAAATGTGAAATTCCCCTCTCACCTTATGCCATGTGGAATGCAGTTACACCTAAGTTAGACATAACCTAGCTAAATTGACTTAAATAGATTTGGCGCACGAAAATAGTAATTAAAATCGGGGGGTAAGGAAACGAAATTGTGCAGAGCACTACAACCACTATAAAACAAGGCGAACTCGGTCAGCCCAGGTAGCGGCGTCGATCTTGCGATGCAGTGCTCTGACGGGGTACTGCGCAGCCCACTGCAGGGCTGTGCATGCCATGCAGTCCCCGTTGCCGTCGAAAAGCCGCCGTAATGTCTGAGAAAGTTTGCCCAAATTTAGTTTACAAAATACATAGTAGTTTACGTTCCGTGAATTATTATTGCATTTGTTTGTCTAAAATTTTGTGGGGTGGTGTTTTTCCCATCGTAAAAACGCTCTTACAACCCACCAGCCATTGCGGTTTACCTCCTGGCTAAACTATTGAGGTGTGACCGGTGATTATTTTTACGATCGCATGCACAAAATTTTTCGTTAAATAAAAGTTGTTCATCTTTTCAAAATTTTCAAAAAGTGGTTGTTTGCATGCAAAATGGCTTGCGTGTATTTCACAGTCGAAAATCAAATTGCGAAACGTGGCTGGCAACTACAGAAATGCAATAATAAGCTGAGAACGGTATGGGAGTTAATCAACTGCCCTGCCTTTTGCAGTCGTGACTTTATAATGGAATTGCCAATTGGGTTCTGGAGGTATTTCCATTTTCAAAATATTCTGCTCTTTTCAAATTTACAAAAAACTTTGTTTTTTATTCAGAAAAGTGCCAATTTTGGACGGTCAACTGGGGGCGGCGGTTACGTTCGTCAACTCGGGGGGACAAAATGCGGCCATTCGGTGCCGCAGCGAACGTCTTGGAAACTATTTGGTGTGTGATTTCGAGATACTTGGTTAATTGTTTTGTTTGTTTCACTGTTGGTTATAGTTTCCATTACGTTATTAGTTTCCAAAAACTTTCAAAAAACTTGCAAAACAAAAATGTCCTGGATTTACTCAAACTCCCTCGTCGGTGCCCTCCATCGGCACGTCTTCTTCGGCAGCAACCTCGGGCTGCATGTCGTCCTCTTTAGTCGGCGCCGGCGCGGCGACCGCCACGGGCTCATCGGGCTCGATGTCGCCGTCGGGGGCTAGCGGCGCCTCCTCTTCCGGTGCGGAGAACGTGGCGTCGTCGCCATCGCCATCGGAGGTGCTGGCGATGTCCTCGACCTCGTCCGCGGGGTCGTACGGCAGCGGCTCGTCCGCCGGCTGGGACGCGTTTTGTACGTCCACGGGCTCGTCCATATTGACGTCCGGTTGGGCGAGCTCGGTCTGGGCGGCTTCGTCGTCATCGTCGTACTGGTGCTCGGGGCAGTGGGCCTGTGGTCTCCAGTCGGGCGACCAGGTCCATATCCTGGATCCCCAGATTTTTTCTGCGTGGTACTGGTAAAGACCAGCCGAAGCGAATTCGTACGAAAAGAAAATGTGGAAGAAGTCAGACCACAACAAGGTCTCCACGTTGGCCACCACGACTCTGGCACAACGCGAGCGGGAGGTGGCCACGTTTCCACGCTCCAGCTGGGCCACGAAGCCGACTCGAGTGGTCTGCTGAGAATACTGGGTGGTCAACCTGTCGCGCGCGGGCGGCTCGCTGCTGCGCACGCACGACACGATGGTCACCTCAGCTTCTCTGGCTTGCGCTTTGTCGGCGGTGAGCACTCGAGTCGCCCAGAATTCTCGCCCGTAGTGCTTCAACGACGGGTCGGTTGCCAATTTGTCGATCAGCGCGCGCTGCTGCGCCGCATAAAAAGTGACCACCAAAATGGCATCCGCCCGACTCAAATCACTCCAGGGCACGCCGCCCTGGTTCGCCAATTCGACAAAATGTTTAACCAACTGCACTACGATGAGCTGCTCGGGTACGTTGACGGTCGACGTGCCCTCCTTGGTCTCCAGTCCGGTGTGGTTGATGACCGTGGACAGCGGGATCGGGACGTTGTCGCCCGGCATACGCGGCAAGTTGTCGTCCCGGCACGGCGATTTCTGATGATAGGGGCGGAGCCGGCCCTCGTACGCCGCGTGCGAATTGGCGTTGATCAGCTGGGGGTGCCCGCGGAAGACCGTTTCCAGCCGCAGCAGGGGGCACATTTTGGATGCTGTGAGTCCATCAATCAAGGATGGAGAGGGATTAAGGAAGGGTTCAACCCATCGCTGGGTCTGAACTTTGCGGGTGAGTTGCTTGCTGTCGCCGAACAGCAAGACTAAGCCGTTGTGGGGGAGCGACACAGGGTTCAACGCTGTGACCATGGAAATGTTCGTGGCGAGCGACGCCTCGTCCACTATCATGGCACAGTACCTGATGTGCTTGATGCGCACATCATGTGTCGAATCGACAGTCACGTGGATCTGTCCTGGCTGCAAAACGTACTTGTGCAGCTTGACGGTGCCCTTGGCGTACCTCCGGGCGGCCCTGCGCAGCACGCGGCCCCAGTCCGTGTCCTCGAGGTCCGGGTCGTTCACATCGACGCCCGTGCGACCCGCTACGACCTCGTCGTTGTCGTCGTCCCATTCTTCGTCGTCGTCCTCGCCAGTGACGACCAGGTGCGGCACCTTCTCCATTAGCGCCTTCATCACCTGCTGGGGGGTTTGATTGGGACCTGCGACGATAGAGTGCACGGTCTCGTACTCAGTTTTCACCGCCCAGTACTGGTCTACCAGCTCTATCCACTGGGCGTCGATCCGCGCGACCGAGAAAGGGGTGTCCTGCGCTATTTTGTGCAGCGCGGGCAGGTCGTCTACAGCGAGGTCGCTGTAGACCTCCTGGGTTTCCAACAGGGGGCTCAGCACCCTTACAGCGAACGCCGCTCTCAATTTCAAATATTCGACGTACCCGGGCTCTTGCAGCATGTCCTTAACTTGTGCGGCGGGCAGTTCGGACCACTGCTTGCGGCCCAGCAGCAGGCGGCGCACGGCATCGTGCACGCCGTCGCAGCCGGTGCGCTGCATGTTTTGCACAGCGCGCCTAGCGCTCTCGTCCGTCGCCGAGTTGACGGTGCACGTGACGATGGTGGAGTGGTACTTGGCATTGGAAGTGATGTCGGAGGAAAGGGTGGAATTACTGTCTGGGAATGGGCGACCATTAAACTGGTTGAAGTACAACGAGCACATGTACGCCACCTGGTTCTGCACAGTGGTCTTGCCAGTGCCGAACGGGGAGTCGCACATGAGCAACAGCGGCCACGCCAGCTTCAAGGCGGCTAAAACGGCCGCCAGGGTTTTCGCCTGGCCGCCCAACGGCTTGAACTCGCCGGGCTTACTCACCAGCAGCGCTTCGGACGTGCCCTGACGGATTTCGTCTTCTAGGGGCGCGGCCGTGGCGCGGATGTGCGACCACTGGGTGAACGTGTCGGACAACCGATCATCATACACAATGGCAATGGCGATCTGGTCACCCAGTTTTAGGACATTGCCCGAGCGTATGTTGGACGGTCTCCAACCTTCGTTCAGGCGCTCGATAGCGCCTTGTAAAGAGCGCATGGTTCGCACATAGTTGGGCGACTCATTGGTGGTGCGCACCATGTAGTCGCCGTCCTCGAGCTCTGACGGGAGCGCCGCCTGGCTCAACTTCAAGTCCAAATTGCCCACAATTACAGCCCGCTCCGGACTTACCTCTAAGGTGGCCACTCGCAGTTGCAACTTTGGCTGCGTCGGGTCGGGCCTGTCGTCGTCGGGCATCGCCTTGGTCAACGTCAGCACCGACATCGGTCCGGCGCCGACCAGCAGCTGGGGTAGCGCGTTGATTTGCGCGTTTGCGCGTCTCTGCTGCTCGTCCATCTGCTCCTGCTCGTCGTTGACGGCGTCGGCCAGGTCCGGCCTGTTGATCGTGATGCACGCCTTGGTACCTGCGTCGGTCGCTTCCCACTCAATTAGCGCGCGCACCGCCGTGGCGCGTGCCGCTCGGAAACGCAACAAGGACTCGTGGTACATGTATGCTGCGGCCAGCATCACGTACTTGGTACGCAGGTGCGGCGGGTGCACCCGGTTCAATTCCACCTCGTGGGGGTCGTGGAAGTAAAAATCTTCCAGCGCCGATTTTTCGAGCAAGAAAACGCCATACGCATGTGCGTAATAGACGTTGTCAAACACGTCGTTGTTCAGGTCGTGAAACTCGACGTGTGCAATCCCCAACATACCTGCACTCGGGATCGGGTTGCCGGGCATGGTGTATTCGCGGTGCGCGAACGCCAAGCGCTCCGGGCCGCAGTCGTTGCGCTCGCCCGCGCCCAACTCCGGCAGCTCCTTGTAGCGACGGGGCGTGAACGCCACTCGCAGCCGCAGCGACCGCCAATTCGTTGAGTAGCGCTGGTAGCCGACCTCGTCGCGCTGCGCGTCGTATTCATGGTCGGCCGGGGCGCGTCCCTGTACGGTTACGACGACGGGCACTGCCACCAATAGGGGGCTAGCGCTTTTGTTCATGTCCAATTTAATGTCAAAGAACTCCCAGTAGTCGGGCTTGGCAGTGCAACGCTGCACATACCTGGCCGTAAACTTCATACCGTGTCTGACAAGCGGCAAGTGCAGCTCCGGGCCGTACTTCTCGTTGACGCTGGCGTACTGCGCCACCACGACCGACGTGCGGCGGTCGCGGGCGCCGCGCGCGATGTTGGTCGAGTAGGTGAAGAACGGGTACACGTTGTCGGCGTCGTTCCATTCGTCGTTCTCGGCCAGCTCGGCCAGCGCGTCGTCGTGAAGTCGCACGTGGGCTTGGTAGTATTCCCGGTCTGCAGTGTCGTGTCTCCAATAGACACGGTCCACCCAGCCGGCGAACATCCGCTTCGCGTAGACGGGCGGCGGGGGCCGCTGGTTCTCAGCCCACTGGTGATCCACCTTGGGGGGCGGTATGGTGGCGCCCGGTTCGCCACGTTGGGTGGTGGCTTTCGTGAAGCCCGAGCCCGCGGCGCTGGCACGCCGGCCATTGTGCTGCCGTTTGGCGCCCATGCTCCTTCCGGCCATGTTACGTTTTTAAGTTTTAAGGAAGAGTGCAATTAATCACAATCAATCACCGGCACTGCAGTGGACTCTCGGAGCCCACTAGTGTACCAGCGAATTACAACCGCACTCACACACACGAACACGCAGTCACACACACTTGGGATCACAAGTTTATCAAACTTACGTGATGAGGGAATTAATCGAATTACGGGAACACAATTAATTAATTTGTTCAGTGGCTACGTCGATAGCCACTTAAGGGCTTTACCGCAATGAGAGTCTAAGTAGTGCCGAGATTCTGCGTACAGGTGGGGATAATGTTTTCAAGCGTTGGTTTACAGCGATCCGCATGCACTACATAAATCTTATCATTAGTATCATTATAAATAGTTACAAGCGGATGAGCATAGCGAATGCATTCGTAGGGGCCTAAAAAGAAAGCAGCGAATTTTTTACAAGGGCCGGTCTGATCGGTCAAGCGCGGAGTGAAAATACGAACCGCTTGGCCCGGCTTCAAATTCAAATGGCGGGCGCGGCGATTGGCGTAGTATTGCTCTTTCAATTGAGCATTCCTAAGCGCGGTATGCGCCGCATTGCGCGCCGCCGAGAGACGCTGCGCGAGCTCGGTGGGTTCACCGTGCTTATCTGTCGACTCGGGTAGCATTGCGCCAGGCGCGGGGGGCGTCAACATTCTTTCCCATAGCGACGCGGCTGGGCGCCCAAACAAAAGTGCGTACGGCGTGGTGCCCATTGCCGGGTGTTTCGACGTATTGTACGCATGCACCGCGGCGCCTAAGTGGTAATCCCAATCGGAATGAGTTTGGTTCACGTAATGGGACACGATTTCCATCAGAACACCGTTTCGGCGCTCCACCATTCCGTTGCCTTTTGGCATATACGCAAATGAGCGATGCTGAAGGGTATTGAAATACAATAACAATCTTTTGAATGCCCCTTCGACATAGCTTGGCGCGTTATCGCTCAAAATGGCGCCGGGTACGCTAAATATGGGAAGAATGTGTAGCAAGAATGCAAATGCTACAGTATCCTGCCGGATATCGGGTACCGGAACAGCGATACCAAATCGCGTGCACTGGTCAACGAAAACCAACACGTGTTTATGCCCGCGCCGCGTGCGTGGCAGCGGGCCAACGGCGTCGACTGCGATGACATCGCCGGGAGATCGCGCGATTTTCCGGCACGCCATCAAAGTCTGCATCGACTGCCTGAGTCCTTTTCGCGCACAACACAAAGGGCACGTGGCGACCCAATGCGCGCTTTCGGGGCGCATATTTGGGAACCACGCGAATTCCTGTAATCTTTCGAACGTTTTCATTATTCCCAAATGTCCCGCTGTAGGGTGATTGTGTGCTAGTTCGAATACTAGCGGGCACAGTGAGGCTGGAATACACACAGGATCATACAACTTGATCCCCGGTACTATTGAAGCCTCAGCCCTTTTTCGCATGATTCCATATTGATCAATGAAAAACGGTGGCACACATTGCCCAGGTGCATCCTTACAAACTTCCATCAAATTCACTATATACGCTTCTTGCATCTGCAAGCGCTTCAATTCAATTATGGGGACAAACGGGGGCAAAACGTGATCAGTGTGAAAACCGTTGACGCGCACTTCGGTAGCCGCGGGGCCACCAGCCATTGTTTGTGGACCTACGGTAGTGAGTCCGGTAATTGGCTCCACCCTATTGTTCGCCGGCTGTCGCGTGTCCATTGTCCCAGGGTTGCGGTCACGCGCCGCAGACTCCGCCCTCGCACGCGCGCGTGTCCTCATTGGTTCCTTGGTAGGCGCGCGTCTGGAAACAGTAGCTACCGTATCCCACGGGTCAATTGCGGTCTGCGTCGCGACAGTTTTATTGTGTGATATTTTAATGAGTGCAAATTGCTCGAATGCTTCGTCAAGTTCTAATTTCTCGTCGAAAGTTATTGGCGCATCACGCCTTCGGGACAGAGCATCTGCGAGCTCATTGCATTTTCCTTTCAAATGCTTGAATGTAATTTGATACGGGGCAATGGCCAATGCAAACTTATGCAATGCGGCGTGTGGTGTAGCCTCCAAATTGGGGTTCTTCACCCAAGGGATACTTTTGGCATCAGTCCACACTTCAAAGGGGCGTCCCGCCAAGTAGCAATGCCAATTTCGTACGCTCTCAAAAATTGCGTAAGCCTCTAGAGTGATGGCGGGCCATCTGCTCTGCACCTCAGTCAACTTCCGGCTGTAGAACGCGCACGCATGCAGTCCAGATTTTTCGTCGGCTCGCTGCACCAGCACTCCAGCGACCGCAATCTGTGACGCGTCTGTAATTACAATGAACGTTTTATTTGGGTTCGGGTATTGCAAACAGGGGCTGTGTAACAGTATTTCTTTTAATTGGAAGAAGGCTCTCAGAGCCTCAGGATTGTCGTTGAGATCTACCGGCGTGTTTCCATCGTAGTTCTCGCGCGGACCGGTGCGTGTCAAATTCGATAGCGGCACTGCTATTTCGGCGCACCTGTGTATCATGCGTCTGAAAAATCCCACTGCTCCCAAAAACCCTTTGACTTCCTTGACAGTTTTCGGGAGGGGCCATTCTGAGATAATATTGCGTTTGTCCATGGGAATGCAAATGCCCTCACGGCCGATCATGAAGCCCAGAAATTTTACCGCGGTAATGCGTGCGAAAAAACACTTACGGGGACTAATTTTGAAGTTATTTTTGATCAATCGATCCAAAATTTGGCCGATGTCACTCAAATGGGTTTTCCAATCCTGACTGTAAATTAGCAGGTCGTCAATGTACAATAGCACATTGCGATGAATCAATCCCGCCATTGCAAGCTCAAAACACCTTTGTGCCAAACTTGGTGAGCATTTTAATCCCATAGGTAATCTCTTTAATTGGAATTGACCAAAAATATTACGGAACGAAGTGATGTGTCTGTCGTCGGGATGCAGTGCAATGTTATAGAAAGCCTGATTAATGTCGGCACTGCTAAAAAAACTTGCAGTTGCTGAGTGCATCCACGGTGTCATCCAGCCTCGGCAATGGAAATTGCGGCGCATGCAAAACCAAATTTAATCGCCTGTAATCAATGACCATGCGTTTAGAACCATCAGGTTTAGAAACAACTAATGTGGGAGCGCAGTATGGGCTTGTGCTTGTTTCAATTATGTCGTGTTCAATTAGACAGCGCAGGTGCTTTTCCAAGTATTGCTGGTCATCCAGGCTCAACCTATACATGCGGCACGCAATCGGTTTTCGATCAGTCAATTGCAGTCGATAATCGACTAATTCACTGTACCCTATGTCGTACTTGTGTCTCGCAAAGGCGCCTTTGTGCTTCAAAAGTACGGCTGCAAGTTCCTTGCGCTCATTTTCCGACAATGTTTGGGGCACAGAAAATTCCATTTCGTGTCCATCTGGACATTTCACATGCAATGGCTCACCTAAGTGGTCTTCAATTACCTTCTCTGGAACGCTTGAAAATACCGGCTCTGTCGCTTCGTTGGCGCGGCACTGCCGTATCCATTCCTCCGGGGGGTCGCCGGCTTTGACTTTCAGAACACAATCGACGGGCTCAACCAAGCCGATTTTTTGTTCCATCTGCAAGGTAACCGGTTGATCACGCACGTTCGCGACCCTCATTAGAAACACCTCGTCACTTGTTTCATATGCTGCAGATGCAGCAACTACCCCATCCTTCAAGTTTACGGATTCCAGCCCAGTGACCGTAAATGTGCGATAGCTAACTGGAGCTGATAGGCGCACCGGCACCATTGCTTCATGCCTTGCCTTGATTTCGGTAGCCGCTGTGACTAATGCAAACACTGCACGAATCTGCACGTCCGGCTTGTGGTTATCAAAGGGAATGCTAACGCCTACTGAGGGGATTTTTAAGAGGCGCGCGGGCATATCAATTATCATGTGCCGCAGCACATCCGCGCCCAAAATTAAATTGTCAACCAGGCCATCGATGGCTTGAAAAACAACACGAAACGTGTGTCCCCCTATGTCAATGGGCATTTCCAACTGACCAATTATCATTAGCTTGGAATCCGCAGCGCATCGCATGTGAGAAATGGGAGAAGTTTCTTCAACGGCGTCATGTCCATGTCGATGCTCCTGGAACACGTCTCTGCTGCATAACGAGCGCATGGCGCCGGTGTCCAGCAAACATCGGTGGTACATGATGCCGTCCATGCACACGGGCACTGCAGGACTGTAATAGACATGCACAGGCCCGTTCCGCCTCGCGACGACAGACTTTATATTTTCCTGTTCATCTTTTGATAGCGTAATCATTCTGATTCTATCCACCGATGGGCTCATGGAAATTTCCGCCATTTCTAATTGGTGATTATATTCAATTGATGGAAACATCTGTACCGTTACCGTGTCGTCTGATGCGCGCTCGGACGCACCTGTTGTCGGGTTCAGCACGGTCAATCGGCCGTCATAGCTTTTCATAAAGCTACGCTTACCTGCGTCTCTGTGTCTGGTAATTAGCGGCCTCGACTCCCGTCGCAGTCGTCGGCGCGCTCGTTCAATTAGCGTCGTAGCTGCCGGGGGCGCGGCGGCTAACAGAGCTGCTAATAAATACTGGCAAGTCACTATGGCGCACACCAGGTAAATCCATACCTGCAGCCATGACCTTAAGGCGTCAAAATCCCAAAATCCCACGCTTACCATTGACCTGGCCATTAATCGATGCGATTGTAAACTGCCATCAACCGCATGCGTCGGCATTCCATGCACGCGCCGCACAATCGCGTATGAGTGCCACACGTCGTTCAGCGTGGTGGTCGGCAGCAGCTCAGACAAATTGTACATTGTCGTTGCGGCAAAGATCTGATGGTGCACGTCCGTCGGTCGTTCGAGTTGCCACCTGTGTGGGAAACTGTGGGTGTTGTAAACGGGGATATGTTCCAGGGCGCCTTTCTCAGGTAAATACTTGTACCACTGCCCATGCAATTTCAACACACGGTTGTGGCGATTTGTGCACGTTCCCATAACCGGCTGGAACAGAAGGGCATTTGTAATTGTATCCAAATGCAAGGTCACATTCTGTCCATGCAATTTCATTCGTATTGGGACCGTAGCGTGGCACGCGCCTTTACCTGTTTCGGTGCCCAACTGATACGTCTTTACCGCAAAGCACTTATGCACTAGAAATCCGTCTGGCGCCGCCTTGGCCAAAATCTCATTGTCGCGCATATACCAGCGCGCCGTGGTCGTCGGGTGCTCGGTCATGGCTAAGCGGAGAAGTTCCTGAAAGTGTTGCACATGCCTACAAGTAGACACGGCCTGTGCACGCATAGTTTGCTCAGATGTCTCGTACACCGCTTGCATCGCTGCGGCCAAGTGACCGGTGTCCACTACGCCAAACCCGGGGCGTGCTGCGCGACGCTTCTCCCGCACATACCTAATTGGGGGGATTTCGAACGGTGCCACAACAATATCCTGGTCTGATTTCCATAGTTTTTTACCACATGAAATGATTTCTTCTTTTGCTCGAAATGACAATGCCAAAGTGTGATCACGCGCGAGCCAAATATCTTGTCTAATTAACCCAGCTATTTCTTGCCATTTCTCATAGGGGCATTCAGCCTTTGGGTTTGGTTTCCAGACTAATTGGCTACCGTCGGGTAGGGTACAGGTGCCCTCCTCGTAATTACACTTTGACACTTCTCCTAACGTACTTTGCATAACCTTGGCGCCGTAGCGCATGCGTACATCTCCCTTAAACAACCCACACTGCGGGGTCTTGGTAATTAACCAGCTGCAACAGTACAGCCCGTGCCCCGAGTAACTCACGTTTGTCGGGTATTGAGTGTCCCATGCGTTGCTCAGCTCGTCCACTGGCTGAAGCGCGCCGTCGTTGCACTTATGGTACTTCATCATGCTCTCACACTCCGAGGGATCTACCGCACGCGGCTGCGAGTCAAAATGTTCCAAAGTGACGTCACCCCAGAAGTTCTGGTATGTATGAGCCGACCGCGTGGCCGCTACACATCGATACGCAGTGGCACGATACTCTACCATATTGCGTTTGTAAATAGTAAGTTTCAGGGGAACCGGTTTAGTCAACGACACAGCAGAATCGACTAACGCGGTGCAGTTAGGCAGGTCGGGGTAGGTGTACAAGTCGTAATGATCGGTCAGGTCGCTGCACAGCAGTGGCGTGTCCGGCATCGTCGTGGCCTCCGCCAGAGGCATCAAGCTCAAGCACGCCATCACCACGGCGATGGTAAACACTGTAAATAAAGCGCCAAAGACTTGATTATTATACGGTGGCTCAGAATACGCTCGCTGGCGAGGTACTGCGGACGTTTTGTCTCTAAATTCGGCCATTTTATCAACGCATGTGCTCGAAAACGTACGCGGGGACAAAATCACAGGGGGCTCATTTAGGAATGGGTCTAATGGGGCGTCACGCAAGACCCTCCACTCGATTCTAGTAAGCGTATCATTGTGGTCGTCATGCGGGCGACAGTCTGGGAGCACCACGCAATCTTCATCCTTCAGATCATGCATTGCAGTGCGCCGCAGATAATCTAACCAACTGGTACGAAATAGGATTGACGTGGCTTCGCGTTGATACGCCCAGTGGCTAATCCACTGTTCCCTATCTACCATGAGCGCGTGCATTTTACACTGAAGGCTAGCTACAGGTTGCTCCTCCATCTCCTCCTCGTCGTCAGGGGCTTCCGGTTCCAGCCCTTGCAATGTCAATAGTTGATCATGATGGAAGAGAATTCTAGCATAAGACGGCGATGACTCGGTCACGGCCTTGTAAGTGCATTCACCCACCTGTGTCACTGTCGTCGGGTTCAACAGCGGCACGCTGCTGCTCTGGCCTTGCTGCGATTCCAACGGCCGTTGTGCCGGTTGTGGCTGCGGGTGCCATCCGATGGCCGCGGGCTGCTGGCTCTGGACGTACACAGGCTGCATCATCTGCGAAGAAGGCACGGTCATAGGTTGACTTAATTGCATCGGTACCCATCCACCTGGATACCCAAAGTTTTGTGGATATTGTCCTCCCTGTCCACGGCCTCGCCCTCGGCCGCCACCTCTACCGCGCGCACGAAAGTCGCCTCCGCGGCCCCGCTGATTGCTATCGTTGCCGGCAGATGGCTCGGGAGGGGGCTTATTTGGACATTGGTAGCGAAAGTGATCAGGAGATCCACATTCCCAACATCCATTTTCAAACCTTTTGGGCGGTAACTCACGCCTCGGGCGCGGTGCGCCCATCATCTTAGCTTCCTGGGCGTCGAGTTTTTTCTGTCGTTCGTCGAGCGCCCGTTCCTTGGCCTTGAGCTTCGCATTCTCGGCACCCTCTGCCTCCATCGACTGGACCGAGGGGTGCAGGTTCATGGCCATGATGCGCTCCATGACCTGGTTCGACGTCTCGGCGACGATCTCGCTGGCCGACTTCGCATGTTCCTTCTGAACGGTTTCAAGGTTTTTGTAGCTTTCTTGCATGCGCGCATTATCAACTAATTCCTTCCAGCTTATATTGGCGTGCACCGCCAGGTTGCGCCTAATGTCCTTGTCCAACCCCTGGTGAAACTTAGTGATGCACATGCCTTCCCTTTGGGCGGAATGCAGCATTGGATATGCGCGCTTTACTGCACGTTCCAACCTAGTTGCCCAATCCAGCACAGATTCAGTGGGACTTTGGGTTGACTCGATGAACTCGCGCTGTGCATGGTGCTGGGCGTTTGGGTTTGCAAACAATTCTTCCAAACGATCCATCATGGCTTTGTAATCAAGTGCGCGCAGTTCCCGCCTTCTAGCTACAAAAATAGAATTGGCATTCTTTTGTAAAAAGATAGGCAGCAACTTTTGCCTAGAGCGCATTGAAACACCTAGCGCATCACACAAAATATCCCACTTACGTCTCCAATCCTTGAAACTTTTGTCAGCCCTTCCAGTGAATGCATCGCACTGCGTAGCCAGGGCGGTCAGCGTAGCGGCCGTGCCGTGCGGCACCTGGTGCTGCGCCAGATAGTCTGGATCCGTAGGATTAGGTGCAGGTGAGAGCGATCCTGACGATCCTGGGGAGGAGGGACCCGGCTGTCCCGCCAAATTGATTACACTGGTAGTTGGTTGAGCCGTAGCGTTTGCAGGCGCAGGTGCCGCTCCACTGCCGCCCGCTGATCCGCTTACACTCGCCGGCGGGGGCACAGTCTGCGCGGTTGTGTTCCCAGGGGCCGTTCCCGCGCCCAAGGTAGCATTAGCTGCCGATGCTATGGGTGGAATTAATCCCCTGTTAGAACAAAATGCCAAAAATTGAGTAGTGGCCTGCTCCAGCGCGCTGGGGTTACCTACGCTGGTGTACATACTTAAACCTAGCCTAATGGCCTGTAGCTTATTTTTATCTGCTGTGGAAGCATTGACTGAAATCGCCGCTGGTCCCGCGCGGTTAAGTTCCCCAGACCACTGGTGCAATAGCTGTATCATGCCCGGGAAGGTCCAACCTTCTCTAGTGTACCCAGTGGTTTCCCTGCCCGGGTCCGCCGCGGTCGCCGCCGTCAGGATCTGGCCCGGCGTCACTTGGTTGGCCGCCGCCGGGGTGGTCGTCACCGTTGTGAGCGTGGCCGGCGCGGTCGTCACACTCGAACCTGGGGGTGGGGTGCTGGTCATTCTACTTTGATTTATGGGAGAAGGTCCTACGATTCTGCGCCGTGCTCTATTCGAAGAGACACAGCTTTCAATCGAGCCTTGCGCAGACGCAAGCTCGCGTGGTGTGGATGAGCTTCGCGGGGCACTTAATTGAAGCTCCCCCAATGAATTTTCCGCCTCTTCGAGCTCTTCGGCTAACGAGGGAAATTCAATATTTATATCTGGGATCGCTACTGGGGTGTCAATTAGATTTACGGAAGTCTCACCACTTCTACGCTGGTATGCAGACGAACTCACGGGCTCGTCTTCACCAGCGTACCCTGCTGAATCAGCCTGTGATCCAGACCCTGTCGACACCGGGGAGCTACGGCCGCTTTTTCCCCACGGTCGTCGAAATAAACCCCACTTACTTGATTTCCGCTGCTCTCGCCCGGGCTCAGCACTTACTGGCCTGTCGGGTCGCAGGAGCGGACTATCTGGTGGGCGTTCTGTTTCTGTGCCTCCACTGGACGCTCGTCGAGCCGCCCCAGTCGGTAGCGCACCTGGCGCGCAAGCCGGCGTATCCCAACGGCTGCCGCCTGTTCCTGCACGTGCAATTCCAAATTGCAGCACTGGCCGGACGACGGGAGTGCTATCCTCTGTGCGTCTGGTCCAAGTCGCTGCTTCCTGTGCGCGCTCGGCTTCCGCTTCCGCTTCCTGCGCACCTGCTTCAACTCTTACCTGTTCAACCTCAGCGTCCTGCGCGTCCGCAGTCTGCTGTGCCCTGCGCAACGCCGCTTCTCGGCGCGTGCGCTTCTGTAGCTGTTCTGCAGCTCTCCACACTTCCTCAACTGACCCTGGGATCGACGCTGGCCCTCCTGACCGCAGCGTTTCCACCCGGCGCGACAGATCGTTTGTTACTTATCACTTAACGGCTTGGCGTTGATCAGGCGCCGCACCGTTCACTGAAGTGAATTAAGCTAACCACTCGCGTCTGCTACCAAGTTGTCATGAATCCGTGTATTCAGCTGTTTTTCGATTACACGATTCACGAGGTTTTTTACCGCACTTTTCCCTCTATTCCCACTTCACCGGCCGCTTGCCGCTGCAGTGCACTGCACTGGGCCCGGAGGTCCAGATTATAAATGCGTGTTGTAAATTTTAAGGAAACGTGTCCGAAGACGGTAGGTTTTTCAGAACGTGCGATGAACCACTCGGTGGCTCACGCTGTTCCGTTTCCCGCAGCACGCACAGCACTTACACTCAGCATAAGCAGCGCGGTAATTAGAGCAGTTGTTAATTAGCTAACTTAGGGAAAAAGTTAGTACTTAGTGCCAATACAAAAAGGGGTCCAAGTTGGGTTGAGAAGAGAGTTTATTTTTTGGGCGATGGAAGAACAGTAGCGGCAGAGTAGAAGCAAAATTAGCTTACGTCGCATCGACGAAGTTGTTGGAAAAAACAATTTCAGCTACTTATAAGGCAATCAGGACTACCATAATTGACCTGAATAAAAAGCAAAAAGAACATAACATAGCGAAGTTACAAAATCACTTTCAAATCACATAAGCTCTGATGTAAGCACTTAGTAAAATCGTACGTAACGCAACTGCTTATAAAAAGAGTACTAATTAATATCAGCTAACAAAAGTAATCAAAAAGCTTCATGCAACATGGGGCTAAGCCTATAAATTACAAGCTTATTCGGTGCAACAATTACTCACTTCCATAATTACCTACAAATCCCTACTTAATATAACACGACCTAAAATAACAATGCAGTGCAACGCATTTTTACAAAGACAGAATGAACAAAGTATGTACAAAGGCAATTACGGCATCATAATCCAACACAGCAATTTAAGCTAAATAATTAGACAGCTAACACAAGCTTACAATTAATGTTAATTAATTAAGATACAGATCGATTAATTAAGCTCGTGGGAATGAAAGGCATTGGCGTGAAACGATCTGTACAATAGTTTCTACATGTCACATGGAAACTTTGCTTGGGGGTTTTGTATTCATTAGTTACGGTAGCTAGAGAATGCTCGCGGGCGCGAAGTGCTTATCACCTCCAGTCCCGCGACCCACTATTGTGACTATCCGGTCAGCTAGCGCCCGTGAGAAAGGCTTCAGCCCGATGGCCACACCCTTCCGAGCGCGAGGAGATATTTATGCTAGGGCGGCGGAAAAGTATTTTTTGGACTGCGACTTGTCACTTGGGGCGTTATCAGAAGCTGTTCCTACCACCCACCGATACTAGATGACGCACGACAATCTAGTCAACATGGGGAGGAACGCGGAACAGTGCTTTTGTATTTTTTGAGTGAGATTCATTGTTCCTGGCTTCCGGTCGCCACCTACCTATCAGCCGTCAGTCTCCGCCTCTGCCCAAAAATAAGTAAAGGGTAAAATGTGCTTTAGACCGCCCAGAGAGTCACAACAGTGTGCCGGCGAGCCCAAAGGCGGCCACACGCCGCGCCGCGGCATTTCAAAGTGAAAAATGTGAAATTCCCCTCTCACCTTATGCCATGTGGAATGCAGTTACACCTAAGTTAGACATAACCTAGCTAAATTGACTTAAATAGATTTGGCGCACGAAAATAGTAATTAAAATCGGGGGGTAAGGAAACGAAATTGTGCAGAGCACTACAACCACTATAAAACAAGGCGAACTCGGTCAGCCCAGGTAGCGGCGTCGATCTTGCGATGCAGTGCTCTGACGGGGTACTGCGCAGCCCACTGCAGGGCTGTGCATGCCATGCAGTCCCCGTTGCCGTCGAAAAGCCGCCGTAATGTCTGAGAAAGTTTGCCCAAATTTAGTTTACAAAATACATAGTAGTTTACGTTCCGTGAATTATTATTGCATTTGTTTGTCTAAAATTTTGTGGGGTGGTGTTTTTCCCATCGTAAAAACGCTCTTACAGAAATACAAGAAAATGTAACAAAATTTGTTGAGTGAAGTCAACGGACCTTTCACTGTACAATACTATGCGATATGTATTATAACAGCCAGACGAAGTGCGCACGGCATCCTGAAAGTGCATCGCATACAGGGTTGGCAAAATCTCAGAAAAGAATAAAAATAAAATAAAAATAAAATGGAAAATTGAAGAATAAAATAAAATAAAATAAAATGGAAAATTTTAAAATAAAAATAAAAATTGTATAAAAATTCGAATTTTTGTAAAATTGTATACAAATTCATATTTTTATAAAAATTGTATAAAAATTCATATTTTTTGTAAAAATTTTTCTGTTGTTTATAGTTCAACCTGTTCATTCGCGGAGCTGGGGCAGTCCCAAGCCATGTAAAGTGTCAAAATGTCATATGAAATGTTAAGTAAAGTGTCAATTGTCATGACAAATATAAATTAAAGTGGAAACTGTAAAGCATATTGTATCCAAATCTTATCTTTCGTATCCAAATCTTGTTGTTTTTTGTAACCAAATCTTATGTGAACATTTGGATACAAAAACATAAGATTTGGATACCAAAATACAAGGTTTGGATACCAAAACATAAAATTCAGATACACAATTTACACTCTGCACTACATTTGTCATGACAATTATACTTTGCTTGACATTTGAGATGCCAATTGACTCTTAAATACATTTGTCATGACGATTGACACTTTGCATGATGTTTTACAAATGCGCCCAGCACACTCCAGTAATCCTTCTACTGAAAATGCAAACCATTCTTATTGATAATTGTAACTAAACACTTGCAACTAGCTAACAATATCTACTGCATGCAACTTTTGCAAAGTAATGGAAAAATTTGTCACACGTTTTTCATGTTTAGGTCTAATTATCACATTTTTCTGACCTTGCATGCAAGATTCTGATTTTTTGTAAAATTTCTGTAAAATTTTTGTAAATTTTTTGTAAAATGGTCCATTTTATTATTTTATTATTATTTTGGAATAAAATAAAATAAAATGAAACAAGAATAAAATAAAAATGAAATACATTTTTATACAATTTTTATACAATGTGTATACAAATGATTTTTTTAAAACCAACCCTGATCGCATAGCAATAAACACGCTACGAAATGTTGGCACTGAGCCAAAAAATGCACGTAAAATGTACATAAAAATGTCATTATTTCTTGAATTGTCTGACCTCTGGTAAACATCTGACATTACTCCGAATAGAATCACGTCCTCCGATATGTATTTAGAAGGGCACCTTCAATAGAACCTTCGAGCAGATCATTACATCAATATGTTGTGAAAACACAGGCCTCCGTTACACGTTGTTTTTTTTCAGTCGAATTTTTCAAACGTTGGATTAAGATGTTGATAGACTCCGCCTTCTTCGCGACCAATTATCAAACTGCACAATTCATTTGACAACTTTTCCAGCGTGAATGTCTTTGAAAGGGAGAGTCACCATATGGGAACTTGGCACCTTGCCTACTTTTTGACATAACTAACTTTGACATAACAATATAAATAGAATAGGGTAAAAATAGGTACATATATAAAGTTAAGGGAATTGTTATGGGGTCCCTCAGCCCCATGTGGCAGCCAGCTAGTGTTGTTGTGTTTATTCAGTATTCATTGGGTACTATTCATTTGTGATTATCGTACTGGCCTATGTGTGCTACTTATACAGTCTTCAAATAGGATGTCACTCAATGGAAGTGATCACTCACAATCACAAACTCAACTCCTAGGGGGCACAAGAAGTATTTGACCCAAATACTCAAGACTGAGTTCATGAATCACATGACATCACCTGTCACTGCTCTCTGTTGTTTTTGTGTAGTTGCACTGTTCACCTGGTTGATGGATGCTGGATCCATTGACTACAGTTTGAAAGCTGTAGAAACTGGTGGGTTCTGCCCTCCCAGTGACACCATTGACCGCCCATGAACAGCCTGCTTTTGCTGCCAGTGTCTGTGTGGCTAATACACTCCAGAACCAGTCGTGATGGTGGCCCTCTGTGTGGCCCACTGAATGTTGCAGGATGTGTTGGTGTGTGGATGCCATCTCTCTGAGTCTGGCACCATTCCAGGCTTGGGCAGTTGTTTTTGCAGCTCTGTGAGACTGTCTGTTGTAGTCAGCAGCTGGTTGTGCTTGACTGTGTTGGAGCAGGTTGTGATTTCTGATGTTGTATTTGGAGTTGGTGTGTCTGACCATATTAAATATGGGTGGGTCGTTTTCGCCCTCCCTTGGCAGCGAGGGATGGCGCTGGCGCGCCCACCCGATGTTAATGTAAGATTTGCATACAAAAACATCAGATTTGGATACACTATAAAAAAAACTTTACATATGATATCGGTTTTTGGCTCTGGAATCCTGCTACTTTTACTCGAGTAACTGGCACCAAGAATGTTTATCCTGAAATGTTTGTTTTTTTGAACAATTTTACTTGATTACTGATGGCATCATGATGGAGGCTTTCCTTCAGAAAAATGCATAGCAAGTGGTCAGCGGAGTACCTGTCCCTAGAATCATTTATTTTTATTATTATTATTTCTATGTCATTATTTTTATTATTTTTTATTTATTTTTATGTCAAAATTTTCAAGCACAGTTCTTTCAATTTATTTCACACAAATTTCATGTTTAATGAACAACATGCTGTTCTTGTTCAAATTAAACCACAATTTTGCATACCGGACTCATTTGCATTTGATGACGCATTCAATGCCCAGAGGGAGCAGCTCTTTTGCTTATGCTTGCTACAGCAATCGTTTTTTAAGTATATGTAACATTTTTCGAGCGTCAGTGGGGGGGGGGGGGAATTGTTTTTTCCTCACTCGCCTAACAGGGGGAACTATTCAAGGGGGTAACTATTCAAGAGGGTTGAACTATTTGAGAAAATACGGTAGGTATGTAGATGGCATAAACACTGTTCTAACGTAACAATTCATTTTGTTTTTAACGTGTGTTTTGCATTGCCCAAATCACAAACCGCAGTTTTGTAATGTGCTTTCTCTGTACACTGAATTTGGGGGGGGGCGTATTTCGAGGGGGGGGCTGATAAATTCATAGTGGCCATTTTGAGGGGGGTATTTCGAGACGAGGGGTATTTTGAGGGGGTATTTCGAGGTAATACGGTAATTAAGTTACCAGAACAAAACCAAAAACTATTTTTTTACGGTCATTGTTACGTTCATATTTTCTCATTTCATTTCGCTTTTGCCGATTTACTTGCCACTTCACATCGCTTTAGCCATCTGCGCTTTCACTTCTGCACTTGTGCAAACTTAAATAAGCTGATTAAATCTCAACCAAAATTGGCTGAAAGGCTCATTTGACTGCGCACAGCAACACTTTTTTGTCATTGCCATATTTTTGTAAAAATTGTAAATTTCATCATGGTTGAAAGTTTCAAACAGCTACTGCTGTCAAGTGGGTGGTGCCTTTGGAAAAAATTGATTATTGTGTGAATGAAATGTGGCAATGGCAATGACAATAACAAAAATATGACAATAACTGCCAATTTTGGTTGAGATTTAGTCAGCTTATTAAATTGAATAAAGATTGATTGTTTTGCAGGGAAGTTATTGCAGTTTGGATTATTTTGGGACAACAACAACAACAAGAATGCCATTTCAGAAAGAAAATTTTGCATAACTATTTTTGAATAACTTGAATATGTAATGGGAAGCATATAAAATGAAGCTGATAACCGTGAAAAATACCACAATAGAAAAAAACCCTTAAAATCACAGTAAAAAAAAATAACACATGACAAAACTAATACTAAACAAATTTCACAAAAATACTCAATTGCATGACCCTAGTCCCGCTCGCGGGACACTATAACAAGCCCAAAAATCGAACTGATTCACACTAACATCTGGACCAGACATTTTTTTGTAAAATTCGAAATATAAATCCAGGTCAATGTAGATGAAATATTTGTTTGCAACCATCTGCAGTACAGCTGAGTGCGCTATTTCACAACTGCACTCATGTCAGCATTATAAGATCAGACAAATCACAGGGCAAGTCACGGGTAAGAGGCACACACTATAGCATAGATTCTGCTGCATGGACTGAAGATTGACAAACAATATGTCCCATCACCAATGCGATAAAAACTAGCCCAATAAGATCTGTGTGCGCGAGAGATTTATATTTTTATTAATGAAAAATCTAAATATTTCCATATACCATATTTCCTCCAATATGTGATGAATTCTGATGAAAAATCACCTCCCTTGGGTTTTATTCAAGTATGTATGGTAAACATTTTTACCTAAATATATTTTCTCCAGGTTTTTCCAGAGAGATTAACAAAAACCCAGCACAGCTGGGTTTACAGATTGGTTACACGAATCGTCAAAAGGACAACAAAATTCGACAATTGAAGAAGTGAAATCGATGTTAGTGAGTTTTAGCTGCAAGATAATAAACACCTTCCCGGACAAGTTCACCACCCATTTTTTTATTTCACTTCGAACACAATATCTCCGTCCATGGGGGTGTTATAAGGCTGAAACTTTGTATATACATAGTTGTAAGACCCCCTTACTCCCCAACAATGGGGGGAGGTGCGGCGTCTCACTACAGGGTGGGTCGCCCTATAAGCAACAATTTTTGTGGCGTTTTTGGTGTCCCAAGCAAGTTCACCACCCACTTGATTAGCTACACTTTGAAGGTTATATCACCAGCTGTGACAGTGGTAGAAAGCTGAAATTTGGGGGATGTCTTGCCAACAACCACCCTCACAATACACCAATGGGGCGGCTGCCGACGACCCACTAAAGCATGGGTCACTGCATATAAAGTTGATAATTTTTTTAAGAACAGTCCAAGTGTCAGAAACAAGTTCGCCACCCAACTGCATTACAAAAAAATGTTGTGAGAACATACCTGATATAAAATTGAATCAGATTTGAACCCTAGTTCTGCTCATAAAATTTTTTTCAGTAGAGCAGTTCAAGTTCACCACCCACTTGATTGGCTACACTACGAGAGCCATATCTCCAGCTGTGATGGCAGTATAAAGCTGAAATTTGGGGGATGTCTTGCCAACAACCCCCCTCACAATACACCAGTGGAGCGGCTGGCGACGACCCACTAAAGCATGTGTCACTGCATATAAAGTTGACCTTTTTTCTAAAAACAGCCCAAGTGTCCCAAAACAAGTTCATGACCCAACTGCATTAAAAAAATGTTGCAACAACATACCTAATATAAAACTGAATCGGGTTGGAACCCTAATTCAGCCAAAAAAATTTTTTCAGTAGGTCACCCACCCTGTCCCATAAACGGTAGACCGAAAATTTCACTTTAAACCAATTTTTTGTTTCACAATTAAAAAGTGGGTTTACAAAGTTCACTAGAGAATGGTCTAAAGTTCAAAGTTATGTAAACAACATAACCTCTAAAATGCTTCCATAAGGAAATTTATTTGGGGTGAATGAAAAAGTGAAAATTTTGTCAAATTTTGTTCCTGCAATGACATCATTTTGACATCATAGAATTCACCCTGAGTAAATTTCCTTATGGAAGCATTTTAGAGGTTATGTTGTTTACATAACTTTGAACCTTAGACCATTCTCTAGTGAACTTTGTAAACCAACATGTTCATAAAAAATAACAACATAAACAACACCAACAACTATGTTCTCACAACATTTTTTTGTAATGCAGTTGGGTGGCAAACTTGTTTCTGACACTTGGACTGTTCTTACAAAAATTATCAACTTTATATGCAGTGACCCATGCTTTTGTGGGCTGTCGGCAGCCGCCCCACTGGTGTATTGTGAGGGGGGTTGTTGGCAAGACATCCCCCAAATTTCAGCTTTATACCACCATCACAGCTGGAGATATGGCTCTCATAGTGTAGCCAATCAAGTGGGTGGTGAACTTGTCCGGGAAGGTGTTTACATATTTTTACATATACTCTGTGGGTTCTTAGTATGGAAACCTACCATAACCCATATGAATAATGAACTAAATTTTGTTACAGTTTTTCACCATAATATTTTGTGTTTATGCTGTGATTACAGCTCCACGTAAAACTCCATTGGAAAATTGATTACATGAAAGTGGATGATGATACAGGTCTGCAATAGTTCCTGGACAATATGTTTATAAATACCTTCACTGTGCCCAAGAGTCATCATCCAAGGTCACTGCTATTTGAGTGTGAAAATTCAAAAATGTCGATTTTGTTCTTATAATTTTACACCAGCTGAAGTAAAATCAATTCTATGCTATGTTTCAAAGTTTCAAAGTTTATACCACTCAGTCTTCGCGAGGCAAAAGGGTACAGAGTAACAGTCAAAAGTAACACAATGAATAAAATGAATAAGTGAAACACGCGGAACTTTAAGGTACGAATAAAGAAAGATAAGCACAGAATCAATACATGGCGGCCATCTTGTGACGCCGTAGGACCGCAACGTAAGCCATCCTAGCGTCACATGGCTAACACACGTACAATAACAGCACCTTTACATTACATGCCGTAAGTGAGATGATAAATGCACTACTAAATATGAGCCAAAATATAAACCGCAATAAACATGAGCAATTTATGGAAATTTGACAAGCGAGTGCATTCAGTGTATAAGGGATCAGTCTTTGTTGAGATCAAATTATCAGTTTCATTACGAAAGAGCCAAATGTTACCACCCCGATTGCGCCTTCCTTGCTCTATGCGAGCCTTCGGTTTGGGGTAGCAGTTTGTGATTAGGTAAGAAACAAGGGGCTAAGGCCCAAGACAAGAGAATGTAACTACTTAGGTAAATACACAACAGTAAGTAGGGTTACAACCCGTTTAGTGCCCAAATGGTCTGCATATCACATTCATGTAACTTTCTAGTTCTCGAATTTTCTTGCTAAAATTCTCCCTAGTGTTGTTGCAGGTTGTTGACTCTAGAAGTGTATTAAAGTCTGATGTTGCACGATCACTACATTTCATTGAGCAACAGTCTTTGCGGAGCGAACACATCACTTCGTTTCTCCAACGTAGCGTTGTTTCAGCAATGCACCGTTCCATGATATGATCACCTGTTAGCCAAAAATCAAAACCTATCGAACAGCAAAGCGGGCACTTCTCCCAATTGTCGATTCCATTTGTTGTGGTGATTTGGAGAGTGCGGATCAGCAGACCATGTCGTAACATAAACCATTCTAATTCATTTATGGTTAGTGTGTTAGAAACAATAGGTGTCACACATGCATTTACGCAACGTTCCGTCTTACATGTCCGTTCT